>BQMI01000140.1:1200000-1655287 GCA_026005395.1 Asobara japonica
TAAAAACACACTTAATAATTTTCTAATGTGAGAGAAAGCGAATGGCGCGCGACGTACATCCCTCAACTACCGACGACCGAGGGCGGACATGTTTGACGGTGTGCCAGGGCGCAAACGCGGGAGCCATGGGGGTGGGTGGGAGGACAGGCGGTGGGTATAGTGCGGTCGCACAATGGACTGTAGAGAATGGGCTCGACGAGAGCTAGGGGACCTTCATGAAGACGGGGTGTTTTTGAAATTTTTGAAATTTTAAAAACTTGAATTTTTGGGAATTTTTGAAATTTTGAACATTTTTTAAATTTTTGAAATTTTGAAAATTTTGAAAATTTTGAAAATTTTTGAAATTTTTGAAATTTTGAAATTTTTGAAATTTTGAAAATGTTTGAAATTCCGGAAATCGTTAAACAATCTGTAATTTTTTATTTTTTTTAAATTTTCGAATTTTTTTATTTTTTTGAAATTTTTGAAATTTTTAAAGCTTTTGAAATTTATGAAATTTTTAAAATTTTTGAAATTTTTGAAACTTTTGAAATTTTTGAAACTTTTGAAATTTTTGAAATTTTTGAAATTTCTGAAATCTTTAAAATTTTTAAAATTTTTGAAATTTTTGAAATTTTTGAAATTTTTGAAATTTTTGAAATTTTTGAAATTTTTGAAATTTTTGAAATTTTTGAAATTTTTGAATTTTTTGAAATTTTTAAAATTTTTGACTTTTTTGAAATTTTTAAAATTTTTAAAATTTTTAACCTTTTGATTTTTTCTTTATATTTTCACACAAAAATCCTGGAATTTTTTAAATCACTAAAATATTTTAAACTGGAATTTTTGGAAACTTCTTTCTAAACTTCAAAATATTTAAATTATTGCGGAATCCAATTTTTATTTTTTTTTTAACTTCCCGATGCTCGGGAAAAACCAGATTATTGATATCGCAATGAGAGCGTCTCCATAAACCTTAAAGTGGGATTGAATTTTGGATGAATTTCGTGCAGTGCATACATTATTATTACCAATTTCAATTATCACAGCGGATAAAAATTTCTTGAAAGAAAAGTGGTTCCACCCGCAAAAATACACACTGTATGTCTAATGACTTTTTGCCATAATTTGCATAATTAAGGAGGTATGATCGTTCGAACAATCGTTCATGTAATAAGATTCATTCAAGGTTGCGACCAAAGTATCTGCATGTAGACTACATCAGATAACATTGGGGCAGTATAGACTGTAATTAACAATTGAATCGTTTACACGTCTCTATTGCAAAAACGGTGAGAGATACGGCAAAAAGTGTGAAACAGAACTTGTTCTGTAAGTGCAAAAGCACATTTAATGTCTAATGACTTTTTTCCATAATTGTCATAATTAAGGAGGTATGACGGGTCTAACCGTCGAGCGTTCGCACCCCTATTGGCGTCTCACTCCCACTCCAGTAACGCGCACAATTCTCGTCCTCACGCTGACTATGCGGCTAGTGAAATATTCATAATTATTTGCTTGATAAATGGGTCAGTTTAAAATTCTCAAATCTGCAAGTTTTCGTTGGGACCTTCACGGGCCACTCTGGTTCACCCCCACTAGTATACATATTGCCATGAACGATTTCATGTGTTTATAACGTTATATTGGGCGAACGGTTAGAGATACAGAAAAAATTGAATGACAAAAGTTGTTCCTCATAAAAAAATGCACCTTTTATGTTTTATCACTTTTTTCATAATTTGCATAATTAAGAAGATTACGTCGGGAATGAGTGAGAAAATTGGGGGAAAAAAAATGCAGAAACGCGCTAAGGAAAAGGTGTTCCTTAGCTGAAAGTACACATTCTATGTTTCATGGTTTTTTCCCAATTCTCATAATTGAGGGCATCAATTATTAGTCGAAACTTCAATTATTGATATCACTGTTGAGTTTGCTCGTCACAACGCTTGCGTGAATGTGTGAATGGGGCACACATCCTCACACCACTAGCCCGAAATTTGATTTTGGTTGTTTAAAAATTCTGGAACTTTCGGAATGCAAAATGAAGGTTTTTTTTTCATGCAATTTTTTCATGTTTCTTAATTGTTGAAATTTTCACCTACTTAAGAATTTAGAAGAGGTTGTAAGAGAAGCGCGGTATGGTACGGTGTGACAATAGACTGCAGAGAATGGGCTCAAGAATTGTTTTTCCTCCTTTTCCTTTTTCTTGGAGGTATTTGTCATTTTTTTTTAGGGGAATTTCTTTGAAGGCTTGATAGAGGAATTTTTCTGTATTGTTGCGCTGAGAATTCGAGGGGTGGGTGGAGATATAAATTGGTGGATTGAGCCATCACAACAATTTCTCAAATTTTTCGAATTTTTGAATTTTTAAATTTTTTTAAATATTCCAAATTTTTAAAATATTTCAAATTTTCCAAACTTTTCAAATTTTCCAAATTTTCCACATTTTCCAAATTTTTCAAATTTTCCGGATTTTTCAAATTTTCCAAATTTTTGAAATTTTTCAAATTGTTCCAATTTTACAAATTTTGCCAATTTCACAAACTTTTGGAAATTTTTGGAATTTTGTGGAATTTTTTTTTGAATTTTTTTTGGAAATTTTTCTGGAATTTTTTTTGGAAATTGTTTTGAAAATTTTTTTAGAAATTTATTTGGAAATTTATTTGGAAATTTATTTGGAAATTTATTTGGGAATTTATTTGGAAATTTATTTGGAAATTTATTTGGAAATTTATTTGGAAATTTATTTGGAAATTTATTTGGAAATTTTTGGACATTTTTGGAAATTATTGAAAGTTGTCTAAACAATAAACAAATTTTATATCTATAATTCGCGGAGGTTTTTTTCAAAAAATCGAAGCAATGTATCAACCGGTCGAGTTATCTTCCAAGACCATCAATACCGTTTCGGAGTTGTCGGGCCTTCATTCTGAAAATCATTAATGACACACTACCTCGCACCATCCCTTCCTGCTTACTCCCTCCCCCCCCCCCCCAAACCACTAAAAAAAAGAACAAAATTATATAATTTCGTGAGTACTTGAGAATAGCTTGAGTGAGTTCGTGCGTATTCCCCACATTCATGCATTTGTGCACACGCGTGCGCACCCACCCCGCCCCCCCCCCTCCCCTGACACCCTCGACCCGTAGGTTCTCTTCGCAAGAGTCCATATACCTTCTCGTTTCCCCTTCACCCCCCCCCCCCAAAATCCTACTCCCCTTTGCCGATGCTCGAGTACCCGTGAACCCTCGGCCGACCCCATACACTCCTATTCCACTACTATTTCATTTTCCTCAATTAAAAATTTTCGTCATTATTTTTGCATTCATTCTTCGCCTTGTGACCTTTGAAATTTCATTTGAGGCATTTTTAATTTTTTTCCTGCATGTTTTATTCATTTTGCAAAAAAATTTTCAAATTTTTTTTTGTTTCTTTTTTGTAACCATGTCAAAGAAGAAAAGTGGCATTTGAATAAAACGTCCATATTTCTCGATGTATGAAATCATCTTCAGACGTGTACAGAATGTGTGTGTGTGTGTGTGGGTGAGTGGGTGGGTGGGTGGGTGGGTGAGTGAGTGGGTGGGTGGGTGGGTCAGTGAGTGAGTGGGTGGGTGGGTGGGTGGGTAGGTGGGTGGAAGGGAGGGACGTGTGTGTGTGTGTGTGTGTACCCACATCCCGGCATAAGTTTTCCTTCATTGTTAAAATTTTTCGAACTTTACATTCATCGAACTTCATTACTTAATGAATTTCAAACACGTGGACAAGGTTCCAAAATTGCAATTGTCACTTCAGCAATTGCTAAATTGAATGACGAATATGAACGAAGGTAAAGAATTTGTTGCCAATTTTTTTGTTCATCAATTTTTTTATGCCACTCCTGTGGTGATCCAGTAACCGCACTAACCACATACCCGCATATTGCTGTAGCCTATGAGAAAGTGCCTATGGGGAGTTGAGCTGTGATGTGTGCCGTAAAAGCACTCGTAACTTTATGGTGGAGACACCCGGTGGTGAAGGCGGCAAACTTGGAAGTGGCAGACCTTACAGGGTAACACCACTGTAAAATTGAACGAAAAAATAATGCGATGGGGGTGGAACCCTCAACGGGCCGCATGATTAACTTGTTGATATGTATGTGTGGGTGTCTGCGTGTGTGTGTGTGTGAGTGTGTGTGTGGCTGTGAACTGTTCTAGGCCAACTTCAAAAGTAGGTGAGAGAGAGGTCTAATTTTTAAAATTACGTCCTTTCGAATTTCAAATTTTCAAATTGCAAATTGAAAATTTTCAAATTTTCAAATTTTCAAATTTCAAATTTTCAAATTGCAAATTTTCAAATTTCAAATTTTCAAATTTCAAATTTTCAAATTTCAAATTTTCAAATTTCAAATTTTCAAATTTCAAATTTTCAAATTTCAAATTTTCAAATTTCAAATTTTCAAATTTCAAATTTTCAAATTTCAAATTTTCAAATTTCAAATTTTCAAATTTCAAATTTTCAAATTTCAAATTTTCAAATTTCAAATTTTCAAATTTCAAATTTCAAATTTTCAAATTTCAAATTTTCAAATTTCAAATTTTCAAATTTCAAATTTTCAAATTTCAAATTTTCAAATTTCAAATTTTCAAATTTCAAATTTTCAAATTTCAAATTTTCAAATTTCAAATTTTCAAATTTCAAATTTTCAAATTTCAAATTTTCAAATTTCAAATTTTCAAATTTCAAATTTTCAAATTTCAAATTTTCAAATTTCAAATTTCAAATTTCAAATTTCAAATTTCAAATTTTCAAAAATCACAATATTATGAACAATAGTACCATGCATTTATCTATAGCAGATTACACGTGTAATCGTCAAATCGCTGAACCATATTTTACTCGCAGCGAAAATTCTACTATCTGAAGAAGGCAATGTAGACCCCGCTGTAATTCCCAAAAAAAATTGTAGAGACCGAATATGTACCACTTCCCATATGATACTTCCCCTTGCTATGCACTCCATACCTCATTACCATTCGCGTGCCCTCCGTCGCACCACGTATCATCTGACCATAACTTCCCTTATCACAGCACACCTGAGGAATTGCCAACACTAGCTAATGTTTCAGTATCATCCAAGAGTTCTGCCTCCCCTTAGGCAATGAATATCTCGTACAATTGTATTCAATAAATAAATTATATCGACGAATAAAAACAAAGATAAAACGGGAAAGTACAAATTATAAAATGATAACTATCAGTCGAATTTATTCCTTCATTTTGTTATACATTCCAAACTTCATTTTAAACACTTCTGTGAGTAGGTTTCAATACTATATATTAACATAGTAGATATACATAGTAAAAAATTCCATACCACTATTGACGCAGTTTTGTCAAAATACTTGGACAAAATCGAATCTAAAACCTTCGTATCTTACTTTAGTTCCCATAACCCCATTGTTACTATGCTTAAAAATAATTTTTGTAATTCTCCTTCATTTACCTCCATCTCTCCTCCACTGACCACCATCTTGCTATGCTTCATAAACAGTACACATGCGTAAGTACCTTCGTTCCTCATGGGTGTGCGTAACCACTTTTTTGATTTTTTAAAATTCTTTCACAGAAGTTCCAAGTTCAAATCCAAGCCCCGCCGATTGGTGTGGGCGCCATGTAATTTATCAATAAGTACTCGGCTCGCAAACACATGCCAGACCTCCAAAAATAATGAATAATTGTTCACTTAATCTATCGCAAATCATCTGCGTTTATCAAAAATACTTACAAATTTTAACCACAGTTTCGATGGTATGGAGTGCACTTCTGAAAAGATGCTAAAAAGTGGAGAATAGACATTTCATGAAAGAACGTCAATTATTAAATTTTACAACTGTTGTCACCCCCTGAATTTTTAGGCTGTCAAATCTACAAACCAGAGTCATTCGAGTTCTCTATATGTTTTATTTCATACTCACTTCCATAATTATACGTTTATATGTTCAAATTCATTTCAATACGGCTAAGTACCTGCACCAAACGTCGCCTATTGCACGGATCGTAATAGAGTGAAAAAGGACATGGCCATCCTCATCGCCTTCGAATAAAGATAACCTATCATGATTCTGGATGAGCCTGTCATTATAAGTGGATGTTCACGTGCGAAGAGATCTTTTGGGCAAGGTCGGTTTCGGGAACATTCGCGTTTTCCCTTGCACAACATTCAAATTTTCCCGCTCCGGCCGGCGCCAAGTGGCATTTACCGCCCGCAGCGCAGGGGGAAAATCTTTCTTTACGTTCACGTCGGAATGGAACATGAACATCCACACATTAGCACTGACTTACGGCACCAAAACTCTGCATCGAGATGACATAGAATTTTCCGGCCGTAATCTTACGTGGTGCAGCACTCCTTACCATCATCGGTATCAGCAGTCTTTGGAATTTGGCAGGCAAGCTATACCATTTGCTTTGATATCTAGTTAGTAGAAGTCAAGTGTCAATGAATATATCGAATTTGCATAATGTAGGCGTGTACGTACATCACTATATGTACAATCTATATAAAAGCGAGATGGTATCAAGTGCTATGGGTCTCACGAACCCCGCATCGCCTTTACGGTTTCAAAATTGTCAATTTTAATATTCAAAAAGTCATTTCGAGTCCGGAGACCCAGGTGAGAGGTGACAGGCTTCGCCCACCAACCTCCCACTCAGCCCTTCGCCCTCCCCCATCTTCACACCACGCCCCTTCGCCACCTCCCATCTTCCCACCACGCCCCTTCGCCCCTCCCCCATCTTCCCACCACGCCCCTTCGCCCCCTCCCCATCTTCCTACCATGCCCCTTCGCCACCTCCCATCTTCCCACCACGCCCCTTTGCCACCTCCCATCTTCCCACCACGCCCCTTCGCCCCTCCCCATCTTCCTACCACGCCCCTTCGCCCCCTCCCCATCTTCCTACCACGCCCCTTCGCCACCTCCCATCTTCCTACCACGCCCCTTCGCCCCCTCCCCATCTTCCTACCACGCCCCTTCGCCACCTCCCATCTTCCCACCACGCCCCCTCGCCACCTCCCATCTTCCCACCAGGCCCCTTCGCCCCCTCCCCATTTTCCTACCACGCCCCTTCGCCACCTCCCCATCTTCCTACCACGCCCCTTCGCCCCTCCCCCATCTTCCCACCACGCCCCTTCGCCCCCTCCCCATCTTCCTACCATGCCCCTTCGCCACCTCCCATCTTCCCACCACGCCCCTTTGCCACCTCCCATCTTCCCACCACGCCCCTTCGCCCCTCCCCATCTTCCTACCACGCCCCTTCGCCCCCTCCCCATCTTCCTACCACGCCCCTTCGCCACCTCCCATCTTCCTACCACGCCCCTTCGCCCCCTCCCCATCTTCCTACCACGCCCCTTCGCCACCTCCCATCTTCCCACCACGCCCCCTCGCCACCTCCCATCTTCCCACCAGGCCCCTTCGCCCCCTCCCCATTTTCCTACCACGCCCCTTCGCCACCTCCCCATCTTCCTACCACGCCCCTTCGCCACCTCCCATCTTCCTACCACGCCCCTTCGCCCCCTCCCCATCTTCCTACCACGCCCCTTCGCCACCTCCCATCTTCCCACCACGCCCCCTCGCCACCTCCCATCTTCCCACCAGGCCCCTTCGCCCCCTCCCCATTTTCCTACCACGCCCCTTCGCCACCTCCCCATCTTCCTACCACGCCCCTTCGCCACCTCCCCATCTTCCTACCACGCCCCTTCGCCCCCTCCCCATCTTCCTACCACGCCCCTTCGCCCCCTCCCCATCGTCCTAGCACGCCCCTTCGCCACCTCCCATCTTCCCACCACGCCCCTTCCCCAGCCGCCCACGTTCTCGAGCCATCATGACAATAATTAGCATTTGTCATTTGGCCGATAGACAACATCTCAAAGCCATTGGATGAATTAGTCGATACCTTTTGCCGAAGCTTCACTCTAGATACATCAATGACAACTAACTTCATAGGTTTACCTCCAAAATCATACTTACATTGAAACAAATATTCCTTCACTCTCTACTATGAGATTATGGCCTTGCCAATTACTCCAGAATAGATGAAACGTGGCAGCGACATTGAAACACAGAAATCGAAGTCTTTCACTGGCGGCATTATCTTTCATTATTATCTGCAAAAAGTGCAACATAAATGTGCAAGTCAGGTACAGAATACGGAATCCATTCCGGGTGGTTTCAATGTTTCCAACCCCTGCCAACATTCGACATAAAATTTAAAAAAATGAGAGCGTAGAGGGCTACGCGATAAAAGTAAAACTTTTGGGGCTCATATCGAGTAAAGAAGATACTTTCGTTTGGAACAAAATCCTAATAAATTAAATTGCATTAAATGGGATAATAAACCAAAAGAAAACATATTGTTCAATTTGTGTGCAACTGACTGATGAACTTCATCCTGAAATATGGAAAAAGATGCCAGCTGTTAGAAACATGCTACGCACGCTGCCACGCCTCCTCCGCTAGTCTCCCATTACCCCTGATTGCGTCCCCTACTGCGACCGCCCGCCCCTCATGCCCTGTGGAAATCTATTACATTGGGGTTTCATGCTACTGCGTAGCGCGCCATACAAATTTTCATTTCAAAAATTATTTTTGTTTTATTAAGAACAGGAAGCTATACGCGGCAAACAAAATTAAGTATAAATTTTGAACAATCGATTACCCAAATAGTAACGCCATTCCAACCCAGAATAAGATAGTATTTTCTCAAAATTAATTTACAAATTATAAATTCTTCTAAGTTATCCAAGAAACTCTTTGCATACATACCATGGTTCCACCCAATGTTATAACCAACATGTTGACACCAACGAGTAGAAAAAATGGAATTGTACAAAATGACTCCAAGCGCTCGACATACCTACAAGTCAATCCAAATTATGAAATTGCTAATTGTCCTAGGTAAGTATAACCACCATACTGAAAAATGCTATTTTGCATATCAGCGCATAATTGTATTTCTTTCTGGATGCTCTCTGAATTATGCACCATATTTTCCATATGTATCTTCTCCAAATGTGATCTAATGAAGTAAGATGTCAGTAATGTATATCAAAAAAATATCGTTGACTTTATGAAAAAATTATGTGTCCCATTTACTTAAGAATGCGGCACATGCCGCAGGTGTGCCTGACAAATACAGAAATTAGATTATCGTATGAGAGTAATGCCGTTGCAAAAATCGGTGCTACAAGATAGCCATGAAGTACAATGGAATAGTAATATTCATTCTGATTAACGAAATACTCCATTTGGAACAGGAATGTTCGGGGACGGCTCTCATTGAGAGGCACTAATACATCCATGACGGGTGCTATCATTGGCACAGTGAAGAACAGTGCGAAGAATACATACAAGCTCACTGTTACATATAACATTGCAATTAAGATGCAATCAGAAAATATATTGAAAATTAGCAAATTGAAGGCGAGTTGGAACCGGCCAACCATAAGTGGGCGTACCCATGAAAGGGAACCATTTGGGTGAATTTGTTGGATATGTAAGTTTTTCGTACTCGTGTCTCTCGCGCCTGTGAGCGTCAATGGAAAGAGAGCGGTGTGTGCGCATGTCGATTGAGAGAGGCCCTATGAGCATGGTGAGTGCATGGTTCAGTTCCGGAGATATTCACACTTTTCTCTTCGAAATGCCTTTTAAGGATTGTAATTTCAAGTCGATAACTACTAGTTGCAAATATAGTAAGAACGCCAATGTCATACTGCGCATGCGCAAAATTAAATTCTGGGTAACCATTGGGTCCCAACCGGCAACAGGTCGTGTGATGACTCTTGTCCCGGCACTTGTGTATTTTATCTAGTGTCAAGCGTATAAATTGTGAACCGAAGAATAATCGATTCCCGAGATCCCAATGCAATTGTAAAACTCATAGAATAAATTTTGTCGACATTTTGAAATGACTACAGAATATTTATTATAATTCTGCTTTATCGTTTCAGTTTCTTTCCTTCTCTCTCCGCTCTTTTGGGTCTTCTAATTTCCCACTGAGTCGAGTCGAGCGAACGTTGTTAATGACCGATAAACTACCTGACTAATTGTTTAATTATCAGGAAAACTGTCGAGTAATTTGTAAGTGAAGACTTGAGCCCTGGCAGCCCTTCATCCAGACCGCGCTAGGTATAGCAGGTCTGCCGTTAATTATGGCTGTGCAATAAATGAATTACATATCTCATCGTCTATTTCTTCGAGATTTATTCACCGAAGAAGGTCTGTCCCAACTCAAAAACGACCAAGTGGTTCCTTTTCACATGGACATCCACAGAGAGTAACCATCAGTACCTGTATAGAAATCGTTAATGATGCCTCCGAGCTCGGAACTATTCTTCAACAACTTCACATCACGATCATACTTCAAACTCTTCCAATCATCCTCCATAGACACCAGCAATTGTTTGATCTGCAGGAATCACATCTTAATAAGCATTCATCATTAAAACATCAATGTGACCTTTACAGAAGCTTCCTTCAAGAGACAGGCGAACACCTTGATGTAAGTCAGAAGACAAACACCAATCTCTGCTAGGCACTCCATTAGTACATGTACATTGTTCACTGACTCCACGAATTTGATGACCTGAAAGTGAAAATCAATGGCAGAAAATCTCAGGACAAGATAGATTGGGCAGAAGGAACACTTGGAACATTACTATTGGCAGAGCTATGCTAGTGATGAGAAGTAGTGTAACAGTTTTAAGAACAGTATTCTTCCAGGCAGATTGAAAAGACCACTGTCCCATCAGCGCCATTGTCCACTTCGTACTCCTAAATATCGGATCATTGAAGATGTTATCCATCTCGACTCGCAACTGCAACTGATGTTAGAAGGTAAGGCTTTCTGGAGTAATCGATATCGCTGCAGGTGTGGAGACGATAGACGTCTGCTTATAGATTCTGTTACTGTCTTCGACAATCACCATTATCCATAATTAGTCTTGGGAAAAATCACCTGCAACGAGGTGATAATCGTCGCAACAATCTGTTACGTCCACGCTGCTACCAACTGCAAGTCAACATGTCTGTCGAAAGTCCTGACTCTACCACCTCTATTACTACATCAATCATTCAGGCGGTACGCAAAGCCATTGATGTACAAAAGATTGGTTTTGCAGAAAGAAAGTAAGGGTGATAGAGGTAATAGGCAGACTTTGGCTTATTCCTTCGCCGCTCTCCAGTCTGAAGAACATCAAAGAGTTATTCTACCTCGGGTATAAACCTGAAGAGTAAGTTTCAACATCGGCTGACGACAGGCTACCAGAACGGTTCCCGCTGCCCAAAGTGATATTGCCTCCAGGGTTATGTGGTAGAAGAACCGGAAACCTGGATGAAGGATCCCAGACCTTCTTAAATTGCTTGATTGTAAAGGTGCAGGTAAGTGTAGATCGATTCAAATCGGTTGGTTTTATTTGATCATTATCGATTATTGTCTAGGGCAGTTGATGGGTGGTCTGGGTGCTGTGGGTTCGGCTCGGCGAACCTCAGATGTATCAATTCTAACTTCCTTCCGGATCTATCAAAACTGATCTGATCCGGATCTTCTGAGGCTGATCAAGTCCAGATGTAGTCAACGTGTGATATACTTGGCCAAACATTCTTCCGAACCTAAGCCGAACCTTCACTGGGGGGAATGACCTAATTAAGAAAGCACCAAGCTCCCTGAGATGCTCCACACTGGTAAGTGCTTACTTCTAGCGAGACGCTACCGCATCTATTCACCTTGTACATCGGATTATCACCATTCAGTAATATTTTATTCACTCTCAGTGATAGTTATTAGCTACCTTATAATACACATGAAACATTCGATCATTTTGAATACAGCAGACACCGCACAGTAATAAAGAATAATGGTTCCCACGGTATATGAAAGCAGGTCCACATTCAGACGCTCCATCTTGCCACCTATACCATTGGGATTAATGCATGACGGCTTTTTATCTTCGAATTGCAGATGATTTTGCTAAACACATTAAGCAATACTTCGCAAGAGTGTAAAGAACCTCATGGCGGTACTGAAAATCTGAAAATTTGGAAATTAATCAAATCTTCGGATTTTTGGTAATAGCTCTTCTTTGCCCGCGCACTTCACCCGTCGTGTTGGCTCGCACGATGGAGCGACTTCCATGTATTTCCAACTGCGCCGTTGCCGCAGTGCTTTTTTCGTATCCAACTTCCATTGCGAAATAGACAACTGTTTGTTAATGACCTGAATTAGCTATCTCAAAAATATCCCATAATAATATCACAGACTGTCGCCGGCCGGTCTATCCGGCATTAGTGGCGCGACATTCCGAGACCATACGCCCGCGTGGCAACAGCGCTTAGGATTTTTCTACTACGTATCTGCTGGCACCACGAGCGCTGCGCCGTGGTTCATCATCCGCACTTTATTTAAAAATTAATAACTAATTATTCTGCGATTATGTAAGCATGGAATCGTCATTTCTGGATAGCTGATACATCGATTGAGGATATCATAAATTCTGATTGCACAACTGATGGCGCGAGCAAAGAAGGTCATAATTTAGCATAAATTCAGTCTATGACTGTTCATTTACCGATGTCACTTGAGGCATATCTAAAGACAAGAGTCCATACGCCGAATACACGTACTCGCGTTCAGTATGTATCATCAGAAGAAAGATGAAGGATTTCATTGGCATGCTGAAGCTCGTCCAAGAGGAGTCATAAACGGCTTGGCGAAATCCATTGATCTGGACTCTCAAGAAGCCATGTATCATGTTGCATACATAATAATAGAAGATTTAAAAAATTAACCCCTTCGTATTACCTCGTCGCTCAACCTTTGAGCATAAGAACAGAATATGATTGTTTGTACAGCTATAGTTATTGCAAGAATCAAATCCTTCATTATATCCTCCCACTCATTTTTCAAGAGTCTCTGAAATCAGAATTGTTATTAATATATATCTATATATAAACAATGATCATTGCATGACTGTGTAGGCTTCTGCATACATATTCTAGACTGAAAATGCAGGCACACAGATTGATACCATTGGATAGTACCATAGCGCATATCACGGGACTGTACCATTGCTCCATTGTGCGAACATTTCTGAAATATATTTATATAACAATAATTTGTAAGTAATCAGCACTCGAGGCCCAACTTCTATGAGGATCCAAAAGATTACCTAATCAATTCAACATGTTCTCGAACGATTCTTTTCATTTCTATCATCATCTCCGCAGTGCCTCGTGGTGACGTTAATGATGCGATTTTATGAATGTTACGAACATCATCGGCAAGTATCTAAAAAATGCAAACAAAAACATTTAATTAACTGTATCAAAATGAAGGTCTCAATACAATCTAGCAGAAACATTACTCTAAACTGGATTGCAAGATGCGTTGTACACTGAGCAAAAATACAATCAGTTGCGATCCACCAAATCGCTAAACAATAGCACAAATAGGTTTCCATCATCAACAGCAGTAAGAATGGTGCATATGTATTCAAAGTAAATGGATATTGAACTGGAAAAACATGTAGAGAAAAATCAAAGGACTCATTAGATCCCACTATCCAAAAATTTATTAAAACTCTGCAACAGAATGGAATAATTGATGCTTCTAAAAACAATTATAATAGAAATTTTCTTTTTGTTTATATTGGCCTATGTTGATGGGTAGAGTAATTGTGTCTCATTATAGCTTACATATACGGATACACCATGTAAGAACCCACAGAAGCAGAACATGCCGCAGCGTAACACAGCATAAAGAGCTTTGTATTTCTGGCGGTTCTGAGCGCTTTATCTGTGATACTATCACGTGCTACTTGAGCATTCCAATTGATGTAACAATTATTCAGCAATTCATAAAGCTCCTTCCGGTACAGCCATATCCTGAAACCCTGCATAATCCAATATGTCCATTGAGTATCAGGCTATAGCAGTAATTGAATAAAATAAATGCGTTTAGAGATATGAAGATCCGCGCTAGCGTCTCGGCCAAGTCAACTTTATCGCTGTCTCGCTTCTTGATTTATTCATTCATTCGATTTATTGAGTATTTGATTCATGTAGTGACGGTTGTGATTCTTGACTGATAAGTACCTGAATAATGGTACATTGGCGTCTCTCCCATTTACCACTTTTTTACCATATATTTTATTGTTTAATATATAAACATAGAAAAATGATCAGTACAAGTAGATCGAGATATATTTTCGAGACTATATTTTCACCGGAGAATATCAGTGCAAACGTGAATATCATGCAACGTGATATAGATATAACATACTATCCTATATCTTCATAATTCAACGCACTTTACTTATATTGACAAAATCGGTAACGCTAGCTGCCACCACTTCGGCGCATAACAGAACATCAGTGTCTACAAGTTGCATTGCATGACGTAGATAAGAGAATATGATAAGACCAAAACATGGTAATGCAAGCAGAGAAGGTAAGACTTCCCAGGAAGAGAATTGCACTTTGCCATACTTTAAAACACCGCCCATTGAGATCCATCCCATCAATTGTAGAAGCCGTATGTCACCGTTAAGACAATCTTTGAACCATGCTCGCAATTGCTCGGGCGTCTTCTTATGCGCCACCATTGATGTATGCTCGCAATGGAGATCGACAACTAAAACAATTTTCATTATTAGTAGTTCATTGCATTTGATCGATTTCCAGTTGTTTTCATCCATTTCTCGTGATCGAATCGCCTTCCAGCAGGCATTGATCAAACTTGAAATCAATTGTTATTCACAAATTTACTTGTTTATTTAACTCTATCGCAAAAAAGGTTATATTTTCAACAAATCTTGTTACATTTTGAGAATTGCAAAATTTGGCATATTTGGTAATTTTGGAAAGTTCAAAAAGTTCATAATTTGAGACATCAATCGAAATTTTGTATATAACATATACAGGGGAAGGATCGGGAAGTTATTAGTTGGATCCGTAGAGGGTCACACCCACATCCCGTAGCTTTAGATGCTTCAGGGCTCTGGCGGACCCTCGGTGATGACTCATGGGTTGGAAAATTGTACTGGTCCATGTTGTCAAGTTTTATGTGCATCTCCGAAAATTGAATCAGCCAAGCAGTCCCAAGTAGTCTCAATAAGTGAGTATTTTAGAGGAGCGCAATCGAAAGGTCCGCCAGGGGTAATGTTCAAGAGAAATGATTGGCTTTTGACATGAAAGTCCTGATAGCAGCTTTCATCAATGAAGTTTTAGGGACGGGTACTAAACTTTCACTGAAAAACATGGCAACTGCGCTCTGGATTGCGCGGCAATATTTGAAATGGGAAGATCGTCGTAAGTACAGATGGCGGCTCGTCGTGACAAATGACAGTAATTGCAATACATTTTCTCCCTCGACCGTCTGTGGGCACATCTGACCTGTAGAATTGAGACTGTACATCATCAAAAGTCCGCGCTCCAGTCAAAGCGTCGCTGTGTCGAGCGATGGGTAAGCGACGCGCGCGAACTTTCTACACCGATTTTTTTGGATAACAACCTTAAATCAAAATTACTATACAAGTGTGGAATAGTTAATTGAACACTCCATGCAACTTATTCCCACGCCGTTTATTGTATTTTTCATTTTGGTGATTTTGCAGTAAAGTTAAATTTCAAGCTATTTTATTTTTCAAATATGCGTCCCACACATGTTTGACCTAACCGTGATCCAATCACCGGTATCAAAATGTGATCTCTCATCAAATCAGACACGATTGAAATTTGACTAGTTCCACATGAGATTCGCAATGATACGAAACCATTCCAAATTGTGTGGAACCATTTGTAACTACCTACTGGCATTGATAACCGTCGCCAGATGTTTCGAACCATCGCAACCCGTTTGGTGCAGCGCGGTATGATTTGGATGTATTCGGGATCATCTGGCCGACCCAACCATCCAAAGCCATCGGAACCCTTATTGGACCCAATCATTTGGTTGGAAGATAAACTAGTTTCGTCCGAGTATTTGAGATGACATAATTCATTGACCGATGAATCGAAGTAATTTAAAATGTTATTTCCATCGCCATATTCAAAATTTATATCAAATTTCATTACTATTCATTGACCATCGAGTATCGTCGAACTAAGTGACAAATTAAATTTTTTCAGCTCTGATTGTCCCCTAAGATGGAAGTGGAAATGTTCTTTGATCCACTAATGTTCATCAACTGAACCACTTGGTGCACAACTGATATACATTTTGACAACACATATTACCAAAGAAAGATGTTTCTGCCGATCTTCAGCGGGTAATATGTAAGAATGAGCGAACTATAATGCCATCGAGCAGAATGCTTATAGTGGGAGTGTGCGTGGCTACGGATCGGCTCCGATCGATCAGATAATGATTCTTTCTTATTTAATACGATAGTTATGCGAAAGTGCTGTGTAGGGAAGCATGAGCAATGAAAATACCGTGAGGGGATGCGGAATAATAATTGATAAGGAGAGGGCTTTCTACGAATTGTATTATCGCTGGGAGTAATCGGCGTAACTAGGGACACTCATTTGAATACCAATGAGTTTGATGAAACACGATATTCTGATAGACAGTACGGATCTCACGCAACATTTTAGTTTTCTGTCGTTTCTGGTCTCAACAATGAGGAATGATGAGAACTGATCGAAACAGTCGTTGGAGAGAAGCATAGCTGTCTGAGAGGCTGCTCCTTTCGGGCATGTCTGAATACAGGTGAATGGTGTAGATTCTTCTGCTATCGTTTCCCAGTCTGAGGCCTCTAAGAATGACTTGTGAGAGTTTTTTAAATTGTTGCAACCCTTCAGCAACTGCACTCATCCGCTCGATACCATTGGCCCCGTGCGAAGCAATGCAGGGCGCTACGTATTTTTCAAATCTGAGAAAAAATAATTTGAACTTATACGATCAATGGTGCATCCACAATAGTCGAATATTTCACAATTTTCGACAATTTACTATTTTTTTTTTGGACAAATACTGAACATGTGGAGAGTATCCGGAGGGATTCCTATCGGACACGTTTATAAAATCGAATATCTTCGAAGTCACGTGATTCCAAGGGAAAATGCAGCGTCCCAATTACTCTAGGTCAGATTGAGAATATTTTTTCATTTCCTGTTCCATCCAAAGTCCGTACCACACGTATTGGCCTAGTCTCCGAATAGAACAATTGGTTCTCACTATTTGGCCCAAACAAACCATTTGAAGGGAAAGTACCTCGGCGCTCCCTTGTGAAAGAATCGTTAGCGGTGACATCGGTGTGGCACATCAAAGAAAGGAACGTTGTAAGACATTCTTTTTAATACCAATCAATTTAAAACAAAAATATGATAATATATTCTTTATTGCTTCCAACTACTATCGATCCCATGAATTTGCATTGCAGAGATAATAAGCCAATTGCAAGGAAATTTCCAAACCATTCCATGGAGCCTAGCTGTGATACATTCAAGAGAAATTGACAAGAGCACCATGGTGACGAACATTCACCATTTCGCCATCGGTATTAATCCATGACTGTCTTTGATCTTCGCTTTACAGATGATTGTCCTAAATCCATTAAGCAATACTTCTCAAGAGTGTGAAGAATCTCATGGCGGTACTGAAAATCTGAAAATTTCGAAATCAATCAGATCTTTGGATATTTGGTACCAGCTCTTCTTTGCCCGCGCCCGTCACCCGTCGTGTTGGCTCGCACGATGGAGCGACTTCCATGTATTTCCAACTGCGCCGTTGCCGCAGTGCTTTTTCGGTATCCAGCTTCAATTGCGAAATGGACAACTTTTTTTAATTACCTGAATTAGCTATCCCAAAAATATCCCATAATAATATCACAGACTGTAACCGGCCGGTCTATCCAGCATTAGTGGCGCGCCATTCCAAGACCATACGACCGCGTGGCAACAGCGCTTAGGATTTTTCTACTACGTATCTGGTGGCACCACGAGCGCTGCGCCGTGTTTCATCATCCGCACTTTATTTAAAAATTAATAACTAATTATTCTGCGATTATGTAAGCATGGAATCGTCATTTCTGGATAGCTGATACATCGATTGAGGATATCATAAATTCTGATTGCACAACTGATGGCGCAAGCAAAGAAGGGCATAATTTAGCATAAATTCAGTCTATGACTGTTCATTTACCGATGTCACTTGAGGCATATCTAAAGACAAGAGTCCATATGCCGAATACACGTACTCGCGTTCAGTATGTATCATCAGAAGAAAGATGAAGGATTTCATTGGCATGCTGAAGCTCGTCCAAGAGGAGTCATAAACGGCTTGGCGAAATCCATTGATCTGGACTCTCAAGAAGCCATGTATCATGTTGCATACATAATAATAGAAGATTTAAAAAATTAACCCCTTCGTATTACCTCGTCGCTCAACCTCTGAGCATAAGAACAGAATATGATTGTTTGTACAGCTATAGTTATTGCAAGAATCAAATCCTTCATTATATCGTCCCACTGATTTTCCGAGAGTCTCTGAAATAAGAATTGTCATCAATAATGCTCATAGAATGATTGTGTAGACTTCTAAATACATATTCTAGACTGAAAATGCAGGCACACAAATTGATTCCGTTGGATAGTACCATAGCGCATATCACTGGACTGTACCATTCTTCCATTGTGCGAACATTTCTGAAATATATGTATGACGATAATTGGTAAGCAATCAGCACTCGAGGCGCAACTGCACGAAGACCCATGTTTCACGATTTCCAATCTATGAGGATCTAAAAGATTACCTGATCAATTCCACATGTTCTCGGACAATTCTTTTCATTTCTATCATCATCTGCACAGTGCCTCGTGGTGACGTTAATGTTGCGATTTTATGAATGTCACGAACATCATCTGCTAGTATCTAAAAAATGAAAAAAAAAGCAAGATTTAATTGACTATATCAAAATGAAGGTCTCAATAAAATCTAGCAGGAAACGTTACTTTAAACTGAATTGCAAGATGCGTTGTACTTTGAGCAAAAATACAATCAGTTGCAATCCACCAAATCGCTAAAAAATAGCACAAATAGCTTTCCATGATCATCACCAATAAGAATGGTATATAACTATTCAAAGTAAATGGATATTCAACTGGAAAAAGACCCAGAGAAAAGTCGAAAGACTCATTTGATCCAAATATCCAAAAATTTATTAAAGCTCTGCAACAGAATGAAATAATTGATGCTTCTAAAAAAAATTATCATAGAAATTTTCTTTTTGTTTATATTGGCCTATGTTGATGGGTAGAGTAATTCTGCCTCATTACAGCTTACATATACGGATACACCATGTAAGAACCCATCGAAGCAAAACATGCTACAGCGTAACACAGCATACAGAGCTTTGTATTTCTAGCAGTTCTGAGCGCTTTATCTGTGATACTATCACGTGCTACTTGAGCATTCCAATTGATGTAACAATTATTCAGCAATTCATAAAGCTCCTTCCGGTACAGCCATATCCTGAAACCCTGCATAATCCAATATGTCCATTGAGTATCAGGCTATAGCAGTAATTCAATAAAATAAATGCGTTTAGAGATATGAAGATCCGCGGTAGGGTCTCGGCCAAGTCAACTTTATCGTTCTCTCACTTCTTGATTTATTTATTCATTTATTGATTCGATTTATTGAGTATTTCATTCATGTATTGATCAGTACCTGAATAATGTTACATTCGTATATTCTATTATACAGTGGACCTTCGTTAGTTGCAACCTTTCGCTACTTTCAACATGTGCCTTTTATTTTTTTGCCAGTGCCGGGGCAATTCCCCGCAATCCGTAAGGGTTGTGCGAGATTGCGTTTTGTTTATATTCGGTCGACCGAAATATGTGAAGATTGAAGGTAAAATATTATTTATCTCTTTGAATTTCCTGGAACTGACGCCGAGCGGCCCGAAAAAGTGGGCGTAACCTTTTAACTCCCCCCTTTAAGCTAAGAGTTTTACCTCCACTACAGTCGGAGACGTGTTGCAACTAACGAAGGTGCACTTTATATATTTTATTGTTTTATATATTTCACTCATATATAGTTTATCATTTAATAGATAAACATATGAGTCTGATCAGCACAAGTAGACGGCAATATATGTCTTACAAATTGTACGTAGCAGGCAATATTTTTCCTTTTCAATCTATCTTGACTAAAATACGTGAGCAACGGAGCTAAATTCCGCATACCATAACCCCCAAATTATTCCGAGCATGTCAAAAGTGACATCCGCATGGAAGATCAAAAAGATCTGCGGAGAACGTTCCAACCCAAATTCGACCAAGTGGGCCCTTTTCATAAAATGACGAAATCAGTATAGACGTCGAACTGAGCGTATATAAAATATCATGCAACGTGACATATACAGGGTGTCCCACCACCGGTGACTTTAATTTTGGGGGTGAATAGAGGATGAAATTTGGAGTTGAAAGTTCCCCTTCCACTTTGCTGTCAGACGCACCCCCGCAGAGCTATTCAATTTTTGAATTGACTAATCACAGCGTTACTCCGCCCCCTTGGCCAGTGGTTCTCCGTCCGATGATTTTTGGATTAGAAAAATGGTCTTTTGTGACTTTTTTTCTCAGGGAAAATTCAGGCGAGGGTAGGTGTTCAGTTCTACCGACCCTGTACTTGGAACCGTCTCTGAACGTGAAATAACGACCGGAACAGTTCTGGAACCGGCATGATTGCCTGGAACATGGGTCTGTTCCTGAAACAGCTGCCAGAAACGACCGCGTACTCGGAACCGTCCCTGAACGTGAAAGAGCGACCGCAACAGTTCTGGAACCGGCATAACTGGTTCTGGGAGCCACCATAGTCAACTAGAACAATTATTATAACTGACCGCGTACCCGGAACCGTTTATGGACTCACAAGGGTTGCTGGAGCTGTTACGGAACTGGCAAGTTCCCTTGGAACAGTTCGTGAACCTATGCGTAGAACCGAACACCTACCTTCCCCTGAATTTACCCCTGACTTTTCCCTGAGAAAAAAAGTCACAAAAGACCATTTTTCTATTCCAAAAATCATCGGGCGGAGAACCACTGGCCAAGGGGGCGAAGTAGCGCTGTGATTAGTCAATTCAAAAATTGAATAGCTCTGCGGGGGTGCGTCTGACGGCAAAGTAGAAGAGGAACTTTCCACTCCAAATTTCATCCCCTATTCACCAAAAATTAAAGTCACCAGTGGTGGGACACCCTGTATATAACATACTATCATATATCTTGATAATACAACGCACTTTACTCATATTGACGAAATCGGTAACGCTAGCTGCCACCACTTCGGCGCATAACAGAACATCAGTTTCCACAAGTTGCATTGCATGACGTAGATAAGAGAATATGATAAGACCAAGACAGGGTAATGCAAGCAGAGAAGGTAGGGCTTCCCAGGAAGAGAATCGCACCTTGCCATACTTCAAAATACCGCCCATTGAGATCCATCCCATCAATTGTAGAAGTCGTATGTCACCGTTAAGACAATCTTTGAACCATGCTCGCAATTGCTCGGGCGTCTTCTTATGCGCCACCATTGATGTATGCTCGCAATGGAGATCGACAACTAAAACAATTTTCATTATTAGTAGTTCATTGGATTTGATCGATTTCCGGTTGTTTTGATCCATGTCTCGTGATCAAATGATCTCTCAGCAGACATTGATCAAACTTGAATTCAATTGTTCAATGGCTTCAAGTAAACTGAATCAAATGAGCCCAGTCCAACAACCATCAAAGAGACAGCTGAACTGGACCAGATAGACTTGGTCTAAATTGAATCAGCTAAGATTGGTCCAAACTGGATTAGATAGATCTGCACCAATGAAGATCGAATACATTTCATTCAACGAGGATGCTTCATAGGGGCCAATCATCGTATCAAAATGTGATCAATCATCAAATCAGAGACGATCAAAATTTGACTAGTTCTATTTGGGATTAGCAACCATACGGAATCATTTCAAATCGTGTGGAACCATTGGTAACCAATTCCTTTCATTAACAAAAATCACCAGATGTTTCGAACCATCGCAAATCGTTTGGTGCAGCCCGGAATGATTTGGAAGTATTTGGAATCATCTGGCCGACCCAACCATCCAAAGCCATCGGAACTCTTATTGGACCCAATCATTTGGATGAATATCATCCTTTGGTTGGAAGATAAACTAATTTCGTGCACGTATTTGAGATGCCATAATGCATTGACCGATGAATCGAAGTAATTTAAAATGTTTTTTCTATCGCCATATTCAAAATTTATATCAAATTTCATTACTATTCATTGACCATCGAGTATCGTCGAACTAAGTGACAAATTAATTTTTTCCGCTCTGATTGTCCCCTAAGATGGGAGCGGAAATGTTCTTTGATCCACTAATGTTCATCAACTGAACCACTTGGTGCACAACTGATATACATTTTGACAACACATATTACCAAAGAAAGATGTTTCTGCCGATCTTCAGCGGGTAATATGTAAGAATGAGCGAACTATAATGCCATCGAGCAGAATGCTTATAGTGGGAGTGTGCGTGGCTACGGATCGGCTCCGATCGATCAGATAATGATTCTTTCTTATTTAATACGATAGTTATGCGAAAGTGCTGTGTAGGGAAGCATGAGCAATGAAAATACCGTGAGGGGATGCGGAATAATAATTGATAAGGAGAGGGCTTTCTACGAATTGTATCATCGCTGGGAGTAATCGGCGTAACTAGGGACACTCATTTGAATACCAATGAGTTGGATGAAACGCGATATTCTGATAGACAGTACGGATCTCACGCAAGATTGTAGTTTTCTGTCGTTCCTGGTCTCAACAATGAGGAATGATGAGAACTGATCGAAACAGTCGTTGGAGAGAAGCATAGCTGTCTGAGAGGCTGCTTCTTTCGGACATGTCTGAATACGGGTGAGTGGTGTAGATTCTTCTGATATTGTTTCCCAGTTTGAGGTCTCTAAGAATGACTTGTGAGAGTTTTTTAAATTGTTTCAACCCTTCAGTAACTGCACCCCTCTCCGCGACGTCATTGATTCCGTGCTAAGTGCTGCAGTGTGTTACGTATTTTTCCTTTTTGAGAAAAAATAATTTGAACATATGAGAAAAAATATGTCGATCATTTTCGACAATCGATTGATTTCGTTTGGGACAACTACTAAACATTTGAAGGGTATCCAGAGGGATTTTCATTGTGAGATTCTTTTTAATACCCATCAATTTAAAACAACATAATAGACAGTATAATATATTCTTTATTGGTTAGGAACTTTCCAAGTACTATCGATCCAATAATTTGCATAATTTCAAAACACTTTTCAGACCATTCCATGGAACTACCATATAGCACCTTCGTGACGAACATTCATCATTATGCAATCGGTATTAATACATGGCTGTCTTTTGGCTTCGATTTATGGATAATGTGGCTAAACACGTTAAGCAATACTTCTCAAGAGTGTGAAGAACCTCATAGCGGTACTGAAAATCTGAAAATTTCGAAATCAATCAGATCTTTGGATATTTGGTACCAGCTCTTCTTTGCCCGCGCAAGTCACCCGTCGTGTTGGCTCGCACGATGGAGCGACTTCCATGTATTTCCAACTGCGCCGTTGCCGCAGTGCTTTTTCGGTATCCAACTTCCATTGCCAAATGGACAACTTTTTTTAATTACCTGAATTAGCTATCTCAAAAATATCCCATAATAATATCACAGACTGTAACCGGCCGGTCTATCCGCCATTAGTGGCGCGACATTCCAAGACCATACGCCCGCGTGGCAACAGCGCTTAGGATTTTTCTACTACGTATCTGCTGGCACCACGAGCGCTGCGCCGTGGTTCATCATCCGCACTTTATTCAAAAATTAATAACTAATTATTCTGTGATTATGTAAGCATGGAATCGTCATTCCTGGATAGCTGATACATCGATTGAGGATATCATAAATTCTGATTGCACAACTGATGGCGCGAGCAAAGAAGGTCATAATTTAGCATAAATTCAGTCTATGACTGTTCATTTACCGATGTCACTTGAGGCATATCTAAAGACAAGAGTCCATACGCCGAATACACGTACTCGCGTTCAGTATGTATCATCAGAAGAAAGATGAAGGATTTCATTGGCATGCTGAAGCTCGTCCAAGAGGAGTCATAAACGGCTTGGCGGAATCCATTGATCTGGACTCTCAAGAAGCCATGTATCATGTTGCATACATAATAATAGAAGATTTAAAAAATTAACCCCTTCGTATTACCTCGTCGCTCAACCTTTGAGCATAAGAACAGAATATGATTGTTTGTACAGCTATAGTTATTGCAAGACTAAAATCCTTCATTATATTCTCCCACTCATTTTTCGAGAGTCTCTGAAATCAGAATTTTTATCAATATATATCTATATATAAACAACGATCATTGAATGAGTGTGTAGGCTTCTAAATACATATTCTAGACTGAAAATGCAGGCACACAGATTGATTCCATTGGATAGTACCACAGCGCATATCACTGGACTGTACCATTCTTCCATTATGCGAACATTTCTGCAATATATGTATGACGATAATTTGTAAGTATGATGGATAGGCTCGTGCAGTCGCGCTGCGATTGATGTTCAAGCTTGAGGTGGCTGGAGGATGATTGGAAGCCTCCCAAACCATGTGTTCCTATAATAGGGAATGCCGCATTCTGAGAGAAGAAATCTCGATGGTCGTGATTCGATTCCTGAGACTCCCAGTTTTGCGCCCGGTGCCTTTGCAACTAAGCTATCAGGCTTATAGAGACTTTTCAATGCTCTATGATCTGAAATTCGATAACTACCACCGCCTGCCTCTTAGAGGCTTCGATAAATGAACAATCGCATTGCCAGAGGAAAAACTGAGTACGTAGACAGCTACGCGATAGAAGTGAAACTTGTGTGGTTCATATCGCGTAAAGAAGATACTTTGCATTGGAACAAAATTCTAATAAATTTAAGTGTACATCAAAAGGGATGATAAATAAAAATAAAACATTTCGTTCAATTTGTGTGTACCTGACTGATGGACTCCATCTTGAAATATGGAAAATAAAGTGAGGCGTCATGGGACACCTGGTAGATGTGAAACATGGAAACACTAATTTTGATCTAAATTGATCCAAAATTTTTGACGATTTCTCGAGAATTATTGGACATTTTCAAATACTCAGTTCTTTTAGATCTTTGGAAAGTTTTTTCAAAATTTTACAAAACTTTCCAAAATTAATAAAAATAATTGCAAATTTTCCAAACAGTTCCAAAATTTGTTCCAAATTTTTTCTAAATTTTTCCACAGTTTTTCAGAATTTTTAAAAGTTTTTCCCAAATTTTTAGAAAGGTATTCCAAATTCCTTCGAACTTTTAGTAAATCTTTTTTACTTAAAAAAAAATTCCAAATTTTTTCAAGATTCTTCTGAATTTTTACAAAATGTTTCCAACTTTGTTGTCAATTTCTCTGTAAATTTTTGACAATTTTTCAAAGTTGTTCCAAAATTGTTCCAAAATGTTTCCACAATTTTTCACGATTTTTCAAACTTTTTTTTTCATTTTCCAAACATTCCCAAATTTATTGAAAATTTTTCAAATTTTGTCAAATTTTTAGGAAATAGGTTAAAAAATGTTCTAATTTGTTAAAAAAATTTCCAATTCTTTTTAAAATTTTGTGAAACGCTGCAGCGTATCTTGAAATGTCCATACAACTTGTGCGCATCGCCTTTGCGTCGATGGCAGAGGGGGGCGATGGTTAAGCAGTGGAATATATCTATATATATTTGTCAAGGAAAATTGCCTATCCCAAGACCAAATTTTTCCGATCCCATGCGCCGCATTAGATGTTTCGCATCAAAAAAATTCTAATTAAAAAAAAAAGTAAAGTTGCATAGCAGTTGACAATTTTTTGCCAGTAAAATGGGCACTCCAGAAAACTAGGATTTTTTAAAAATTATCGTCATTATTCAACCATTTGTATTGCTCATAAGAAGCTACTTTTTTTTGGGTCAAATTGCCCTTGAGTTGGATAATTTACAGACAGTAATGTTTGAAAATGAGGAAGAGGATGTAGATAAGGATGAAGATTAATGCTACGGAACATTATACTTTCGATTCAGTTTCTAAACAATTTTGGCGACTAACAGCTGATGCCAACTGACGTATTCCCGCTTTTTCGCTAGTCTCCGTTTCCCCTGATTTCGTCCCCTACTACGACCGCCCGCCCCTCACGCCCTGTGGAAATCTGTGACATCGGCCTTTCATTTTACAGCATACCGCGCCATCAAAGGTTTCACTTCCAAATTGCCAACAGTCTGCGTCGGGATTCGAACGCGATACTCCCAACTTTACGTTGATATTTTGCCAACTTATTTTCTCAGGCTTACAGAGATTTTTCAATCTCACATTTGATACCTACCACTACATTTGTTCATAGGTTCAACCCGGATGCTGTGCAGTTTGGGAGAAAGTCGGAATTTGTACTCAATAATTTCCAGGACCGAAAACCTATAACCAAAATCACAATGTTGGGACCTACCACCAGTTGGACCAATGCGTCATCCGGACGGCTTTCATCTGTCCTGTAAGTCAACTCCAACTTAACCAGCACTCGAGGCGCAACTGCACGGCCCCAATACTTAACGATTCCCCATCTATGAGGATCCAAAAGATTACCTGATCAATTCAACATGTTCTCGAACAATTTTTTTCATTTGCCTCATCATCTGCACGGTGCCTAGTGGTGACGTTAATGTTGCGATTTTATGAATGTTACGAACATCATCTGCAAGTATCTAAAAAATTCAAACAAAAACATTTAATTAACTGTATCAAAATGAAGGTCTCAATACAATCTAGCAGAAACATTACTCTAAACTGGATTGCAAGATGCGTTGTACACTGAGCAAAAATACAATCAGTTGCGATCCACCAAATCGCTAAACAATAGCACAAATAGGTTTCCATCATCAGCAGCAGTAAGAATGGTGCATATGTATTGAAAGTGAATGGATATTGAACTGGAAAAACATGTAGAGAAAAATCAAAGGACTCATTAGATCCCAATATCCAAAAATTTATTAAAACTCTGCAACAGAATGGAATAATTGATGCTTCTAAAAACAATTATAATAGAAATTTTCTTTTTGTTTTGATTGGCCTATGTTGATGGGTAGAGTAATTCTGTCTCATTATAGCTTACATATACGGATACACCACGTATGAACCCGTAGAAGCAAAACATGCTACAGCGTAACACAGCATAAAGAGCTTTGTATTTCTGGCGGTTCTGAGCGCTTTATCTGTGATACTATCACGTGCTACTTGAGCATTCCAATTGATGTAACAATTATTCAGCAATTCATAAAGCTCCTTTCGGTTCAGCCATATTCTCAAACCCTGCATAATTCAATGTATCCATTAAACATCAAGGCTATAGCAGCAATTGAATAATTAACTTCCCGATCTAGGGAAATTATTGTAATGACCCCGAAAATGAAAAGTGCCAGATCGATGAAATTTTCACGTTTCTCGACGTTTTGCATCATCCTGAAGTGATTTCAGAGAAGTGTCTATATGTGTGTGTGTGTGTGTTCGTCCGTTTGTGGCAAAATTTTTCGTTTACGTTTTCTCGGAAACGGATCGTGCGATTCGATTAATTTTTTTTTTAATCGTTGCGTCTCCGTGTAACTTAGAGCTGATTAGATTTTTGATCGAATCCATCGAGTAGTTCCCCTGTTGTTGAGAAATTCATGTCGAGCAAAAATCGAAGAGAGTGATAATGAACGTTCATTCACACAAAAATGTTGTAATCCAGGTACTCAATGTCACAGTTGAAAGATATAAGCATCTTTTATAACTGATTAAATTTTTAGTAAAAGTGGTCCAGTACTTATATTGCTATTAACAATGTCAATTGTTTATAACGTTCTACTGCATAAACTATTAGAGTTAGCGCAAAATTCATATAAGAAAAGTTGTTTGCCATATAAAAATACGTATTTTATGTAGAATGCCTTTTTTCGATAATTTGCATAATTAAGGAGGTATAGCAGTCTCCACAATTATGTATGTAATAAGTGAACGAATGGACCCAGCGCTGTCATCACGGTCCCAATCGAAGCGTTTTCATGCAAAATCGAGCGGATTACATTTTGGATGGCATTTGCGCAGTATATGCAATGTTATTAGCAGTTGCAATTGTTTATACTGTTCCATGTAAAATATCATGCAACGTGACATATATATAACGCACTATCATATATCTTCATAATTCAACGCACTTTACTCATAATGACAAGATCGGTAACGCTAGCTGCCACCACTTCGGCGCATGACAGAACATCAGTTTCCACAAGTTGCATTGCATGACGTAGATAACAGACTGTGATAAGACCAAGAGAGGATAATGCAAGCAGAGAAGGTAGGGCTTCCCAAGAAGAGAATTGCACTTTGCCATACTTGAAAACACCGCCCATTGAGATCCATCCCATTAATTTTAGAAGCCGTATGTCACCGTTAAGACAATCTTTGAACCATGCTCGCAATTGCTCGGAAGTTTTCTTTTGCGCCAACATTGAGGTATCCTCGGAATAGAGATCGGCCACTAAAACCAATTTCATTATTAGCATTTCATTGCATTTGATCGATTTCCGGTTGATTTACGATCACACATTGGTCATTATTATTATTATATGAGGCTGTGGGCTCACTATGAGTGAGGGGCGACATATAGGCCTAGGCCCTTCTTGTCTCCCACAAAACGAAAAAGTCATCGGCAGCAGGGCTATA
This sequence comes from Asobara japonica, assembly GCA_026005395.1. Classification (NCBI taxonomy): domain Eukaryota; kingdom Metazoa; phylum Arthropoda; class Insecta; order Hymenoptera; family Braconidae; genus Asobara; species Asobara japonica. The sequence continues at coordinate 1,228,817 of BQMI01000140.1, forward strand.
GGAATACTCCAAGCCCGTTTATGAAGCTTATGAACCATTCCAAACCATTCGGTGCAGCTTGGCATGATTTGGAATCATTTGGAAGTACTCCAAACCATCTGGCCGACCCAACCATCCAAAGCCATCGGAACCCTTATTGGACCCAATCATTTGGATGAATATCATCCATTGGTTGGAAGATAAACTAGTTTCGTCCGAGTATTTAAGATGTCATAATTCATTGACCGATGATTCGAAGTAATTTGAAATGTTATTTCTATCGCCATATTCAAAATTTATATGAAATTTCATTACTATTCATTGACCATCGAGTATCGTCGAACTAAGTGACAAATTAATTTTTTCCGCTCTGATTGTCCCCTAAGATGGAAGTGGAAATGTTCTTTGATCCACTAATGTTCATCAACTGAACCACTTGGTGCACAACTGATATACATTTTGACAACACATATTACCAAAGAAAGATGTTTCTGCCGATCTTCAGCGGGTAATATGTAAGAATGAGCGAACTATAATGCCATCGAGCAGAATGCTTATAGTGGGAGTGTACGTGGCTACGGATCGGCTCCGATCGATCAGATAATGATTCCTTCTTATTTAATACGATAGTTATGCGAAAGTGCTGTGTAGGGAAGCATGAGCAATGAAAATACCGTGAGGGGATGCGGAATAATAATTGATAAGGAGAGGGCTTTCTACGAATTGTATCATCGCTGGGAGTAATCGGCGTAACTAGGGACACTCATTTGAATACCAATGCGTTGGATGAAACGCGATATTCTGATAGACAGTACGGATCTCACGCAAGATTGTAGTTTTCTGTCGTTCCTGGTCTCAACAATGAGGAATGATGAGAACTGATCGAAACAGTCGTTGGAGAGAAGCATAGCTGTCTGAGAGGCTGCTTCTTTCGGACATGTCTGAATACGGGTGAGTGGTGTAGATTCTTCTGATATTGTTTCCCAGTCTGAGGCCTCTAAGAATAACTTGTGAGAGTCTTTTAAATTGTTGGCTCCATGCTAAGCGCTGCAGTGCGCTACGTATTTTTCAATATTGAGATCAAGGAATCTGGGAAGAAATTTTTTTTTACTGCCCATCAATTTGGAACAAAAATATATATATTCTTTATTACGTAAAAACTTTCCAAATAATATCGATCCAATGAATTTGCATTGGAGAGACAATAAGCCAACTTCCAAAAAAATATCAAACCATTCTACAGAAATTGACAAGAGCACCCTCATGACGAACATTCAGACATATCTTGCTGCAGTGGTCCAAATGCTTCAGTCATTCACGAGATACGTTTGCCCATAACTTTGACACTCTGCCCTGCGAGTTTCCCGAATAGAGCCTTGCCGTCCTCGTCCCGTCCTTCGTCATAGAGACGCTCCAAATTTGTTTGAAATCCAGCTTTATGCGCGGCAATTTGAGAAGCTATACCAGTATGGATCGTTGATGTGTACTCGATGTTGTATCTCTCGCCGACCTGATCCCTAAGCAAAATACATACAACTTTTGACTTTTTTATAATGCAGATACAGTGGACTTTCCATAACTCCGCAGCGTTAGCGAGCGGAGGGGAAGGCGCCCCCACCACTCGTGACCTTGGCAATTGCGCGTGAGGGGTATGGCGGCTTAGTTGCACGCCGTCGGGCGTAAGCGCATGCGAGGTTCTCCCTCCAGTCATCATGCTAGCTCTCTCCTTCTGTGGCCACGCCCATCGCGAGCGTGGAGGGGGTAATCTATAACTCCTCGTACGCGGAAACCTCAGCCCGCAAACTTGAGAGTCATGGAAAGTGCACTGTATCGGAATTAAGACTCTTGTTCTAATCTGCTGTTCTGAAATATCCTTCTAAACCTGCGTCAATAGTCACCTTAATTCCAGAAGCTTTTGGCCCAATCCTAGCCTGCGATAGTTGGGATCTATGCTCAACCCAAGCGCTCCCAAATATCGATCAACATTATACAGCTTTCGAGGATCCACGGGTGCCATAGTCTGCATCATGAAAGCAATGATTTTCCCGAATTGCGCTGATCCCACCTAGACATGCAGAGAACCAGTTAAAAATTCAGTGAGTCGGAGCTTTGGCGTGACGCAAAGGGGGGGGGGGGGGGGAAGGGGGGGGCGTCGATGTTCCATCATAGCGCAGGAGTTTCTGGAGATTCGCCCTGTGTTTAGAAATACGATGACCCAAATGGCGAAAGCTGGACCCAGCCACCCGGATGGGTGTCCAGCAGTGCCTTACGAAGAACATAACAAAACTTATCGGCAGATAACGAAATTCGGATGGACAGATTCGCTGTACCTCAATCGATTGCAGTGCCTTCTCCACCTCGGCATTAACATAAATAAGCATATTGACCCCCGCGAGGACTGGTTGCACATCACCTTCTAGGACTTCATAGGCAGCCACAGCAATGCCTTGGGAAACGGCTAGTCTCCACAATTTTTTCCCCAATTCTGTTGATAGTGGATCATTGATGACATCTGTAGACAGAACATCAGAACGGAGTAAACAGGGCTTCAAACAGAAAGTTAGGAAGAGGATATGAAAGAGGGAGATTATCCTCGAGCTCGATATAAATGTAGTATGCATAGTGATCACGCGAATGGGACGAGACGAGAATGGCTTCTCTCGTCTCGTTTCGGTGAGATGAATCTATTGTCTTGTCCCGTCTCGATATACGAGAGATCTTTTACGTATCGTCTTATCTCGTCTTGTCTCGGCTTGTCTTGTTTTCTCTCGTCTTGTATCGTTTCGTCTTGTCTCGTCTTGTCTCGTCTTGTCTCGTCTTGTCTCGTCTTGTCTCGTCTTGTCTCATCTTGTCTCGTCTTGTCTCGTCTTGTCTCGTCTTGTCTCGTCTTGTCTCGTCTTGTCTCGTCTTGTCTCGTCTTGTCTCGTCTTGTCTTGTCTCGTCTTGTCTCGTCTTGTCTCGTCTCGTCTCTTCTCGTCTCGTCTCTTCTCGTCTCGTCTCTTCTCGTCTCGTCTCTTCTCGTCTCGTCTCTTCTCGTCTCGTCTCGTCTCGTCTCGTCTCGTCTCGTCTCGTCTCGTCTCGTCTCGTCTCGTCTCGTCTCGTCTCGTCTCGTCTCGTCTCGTCTCGTCTCGTCTCGTCTCGTCTCGTCTCGTCTCGTCTCGTCTCGTCTCGTCTCGTCTCGTCTCGTCTCGTCTCGTCTCGTCTCGTCTCGTCTCGTCTCGTCTCGTCTCGTCTCGTCTCGTCTCGTCTCGTCTCGTCTCGTCTCGTCTTGTCTTGTCTCGTCTTGTCTCATCTCATCTCGTCTTCTCTCATCTTGTCTCGTTTTCTCTCGTCTTCTCTCGTATTCTCTCGTCTTATCTCGACTCATCATTTTGCTTATTCATAGCTATGCATTAGACACATAAATACAGCGATATTAAATGACGTTAAAAAATGAAAAGAAATTGCTTTTTTATGAAGTTTACTTTTTAAAAATCGTCTCAAATTCCCCCCCCCCCCCCCCCGGGCAGTCGCGCCCGATAACGTTACGCAATTAACAAGCAACAAAAAGTCTTCCAATCGTTATCAACCACATTCTACGATACCACGAAATATCTTAATCTGTTTTCAAGATAAAATAGTTTAGTATAGATTTCTGGGTAGATTTCTCAAATAATGAAACCAATTTTCATGCAACAATATTACGTCATTAAACGCAAAACAAAATTGCCATATGTTGCAACTTTGGGTAATTGGTAAAATATATGTTAGAAGTCTTGCAGGGAAGGGTGGGGCATAATGTCATATTTTGCATTTTTTTCCTCAAATCTCGTCTCGTCTCGAGGGTCGAGAATGCAATCCAATTTCGTATTGTCTCGTCTTGTCTCGTTTTTTTTTTTCATTTTTCAAGTGCTGCTTCAGAACGACTTCGTTCAAAGGCTGGTTTATTAATACGATAACACAGAAATCGATTGAGTGATATTCATGCTGAAATGCTTCTGTGCCTTCATTCTTGGCTCTAGTGTTCATTACCACCAAAATTGAAAAGTCCCATCAAATATCCGTTGTAATTATTGAGAAAGAAAATATTGCCAAAAAGTGGGTGTTCATGTTGGTAGTTATATTGACAGAAATATATCTTCAAACTTTTACACTGTTGGATAAATAAAATTTTCTAAATGTGTGAACCATCTATTATCATGATTATTATTTCTCAGGGTCGCCATAAATTAACGAAAAAATCATTAGTTTGTGAGTGAAATTGATTGGTTTAAACGATTTTTCTTTCGAATTCTTGTCGAGACATCGCGTCTCTCGTCACATCTCTCTCGTATTGTCTCGACTTCCGGACGATCATAAAATTGCTCTCGCGTATTGTATCGGGCCAACACTAACAAGTGGCTTTAGCTCAATGATGAATCTGGTACTTACCCCGCGCATCGCACAGTGCCTCATCCCTCATAAAAACGGCGCACATGTGCGAAACTGCTTCTTCGTACCTCGAAATTGGAATTTCCTGCAGCGAAAATTTTCTATTTTTTCCGGTAAAATCGGTTACTTTGTATTCTCTATATACGTGAGGCGGTCCAGCTGGTCGCGACCACATTTTGCTCTATTAATATTGTTAATTATTTTATTTATTTATTGATTTTTTTTATTAAAAGTATACTTATTTAAATATTTAATATGTATATATAAGTGTCTATGAATATTTATTTGTTTGGTTATTTATTTATTTGTTTATTTATTTATTTATTTATTTATTTATTTATTTATTTATTTATTTATTTATTTATTTATTTATTTATTTATTTATTTATTTATTTATTTATTTATTTATTTATTTATTTATTTATTTATTTATTTATTTATTTATTTATTGCCAATAAATCTCAGTAAAATCAACGCTGTACTGGCCTGAACCGTGGAGAACCAATAACTGAATGGAAATGGAAATATTTTCGGTATTTGTAATCAAGAAAATGAAAATGACTTATACTAAAAGGCTCTTTAAATTCTTATTGATCGACTCAACGAATTGTTGACAAGCACAGGTGCGCCATAATGAAGTCATCAGGAATTCATGGGTGACGATGTGAAAAATTTCAGAAATTTATAATGACGAAAAATGCTCGGGAATTTCCTAATTCGAAAATTACGAAAATGAAAATTCTTTTGAAATTCCTGAAATTAAAAAAAGCATTGGGAGAAATAACGTAACGAAACGAAATATATGAGGGATTTTTGATTCGGGATTGAGAAATTATATTCTTATCGGAAAGAACAGTATTTAAATACTTGTCATATACATACATAAAAATCAATATATAGCCGATTCTCCTCGAGGTTTTTACGAATGTTTTTTCGAATAAGTGAAAATATCATCATTTGTTGTACTTATCTAGAGGAATATTGTCCGAAAATTTCAGCTGCGTAAGCGTATTGATAACGGAGATATGTCAATTTGAAATTTCGCTGACCCTCGCTAGTTGCAACATTTGCTTCGTTTTTTTTTCCAGCGCCCCGGCGTTGCGCTCACTGCTCCGCGCCCAATTCGCCAAAACAGGTGCGGTTGACCTTTCCAGAACACTCTTTGAACTTCCTGGAACTGACGCCGAGAGTCTCAAAAGAGTGGGCGTCACTTTTTAGTTGCAACGCTCCAAATTTTATCTCTCCTACTGTCGTAAACGTGTTGCAACTAACGAAGTCAACTGAGAAAACCATGGTACAAGTATAACTTCGAACGAATGTGCCTAAGTACAACACCTGCAGCACTTCATAAAAATTTTCTAAGTGTTCCCCGATGACGGTGTGAGTTTTGAATTTAGAAAATAATCATAGAAAATGGAAAAGAGTTCTATTCATCTGTGCCCGCTCGAGGGTCCATAATAATCCAATTGTGTGTGTGTGTGTTTTTCCCTCCCTCTCTCTCGGACTCCCCACGGTAGGTGCTCTTCAGCATTTCTTCGATAGGGCCTACTGGACACACTGGTATATAATAGAACTATACATAGTATGTAGTATTTCTCAAATGTTTCCAAACCAAAAACTTGATTGGATCTTTGGCACTTCCCAAGATCCAATCAAGCAATACGCTTTGACATGACCTTCATGCTCTTCCCTTTGAGTGTCGGAAATAATGGCGAACCATCACCGTTGACTGCTTCTTCATACGAGCGTTCCAAATCTGTTTTAAATCCAGCTTTCGTCGCCGTTCCCTGGGAAGCTACGCTCGTGAAGACCGTTGATGACCATTCGATATTGTATCTTTTGCCGATGTCGTTTCTGATTGAACAGAAAAATTTCAAAAAAAAGAAAAAAAAATTTGATGAAATTGTTTTCCATGAAATTTTTGTGAATGTGGACTCAGCCGAAACATTACCTTATTTCCAGTAGCTGCTGGCCCAATCCAAGTCTTCGGAACTGCGGATCGATGCTCAGTCCAAAAGTCCCCAAGTATCGATCGACATTATGGAGCTGACGAGGATCCACTGGATCACTACTCTCCATCACGAAACCAATGACGTCTCCGAGTCGCGATTCTCCCAGCTACATATCGAAATAGGTAACTATTACTCATACATATAAATAAAGCAGATTCAAAAATACAATACAGTCAATTCTTCCCAAAATCTGAGTGCATCAATATCAGCCATTTACAGATAAAACATTTTCTGTATTTTTATTTATCTGTATATTATTATCTGTATATCTGTATAGTTGTTTTTTTCTGAGGTTCTACCATGAAAATAAAGTACTCTCAAATTTTTCAGATTTTTTTTTAATCAGCAAAAATCTGTAGCAAAAATAGGCAAAAATAGGTAAGGGTCACGGGTTGTCCAAGTTGGTATGGAATACTCCTTTACAGTAGACTTCGCTTAGTTGCCGTGTCATAGCGCCGAGAGGGGCAGCCCCCCCCCCCGCTCATGCTCTCAGGCGTGATTGGATGAGGGGCGGAGTTGCATTGCTTGCCGAGTGTTCATTGCACCGCTCTCGCATGGTACCGCTCCGCCATCGCATGGAGGGGGTACCCATTAGCTAGACTATACCTGTGACTTGAAGGGAAAAAACGTACGTTTGGTGGAGGGAGCGGGTTTTTCGTTTGTTTACCACCAAAAACTACGTCAAAACCCTGTTGTAGGGGTAGATAGGTGCCGTACCTAATAAGTGTTCAACCACGAAATAAGGTTTGCACCATTGGAGAAATTCGGGTGAGATATTCGCAATTTTTTCGGAGTCGAATTCTTGGAGGTTATGTCGCGTTGGGAGGAAACCGAGTTGTTAACTTTAAGGGGGTTCCTGGAGGGATATGGCCCAGGAGCACTCACTGGAGAGGCGATTCGAGGTGCCGCGGAGCTAGTGCCAGGACGAAATGTGGCCGGTACCAAGAGGAAACTGTTAGAACTAAGAACCGAGATGAGAGGTATACCAATATCAAATGTCCCCGAGGAGATTGTGCAGAGGTTCAGGAGTACACTGGGGGCTCTGAAAAAGAATAGTAGGAGCCCTCAGCTCAGGTCAGTGGCAATCAAATCCAGAATTTTCACACCTAACCTCTTACAAATCGACAAACTTCTGAAGCATGAAATCTGCCTTATCCTCAGAAAAAATCTTTCCGACACGAGGGAAAGAAGGGAAGTCAAGGCAGCGATCTTATCGGCCGTGGTGGTTCTGAGGGATGTCACAGATTGTCCCAACAACAACGAGAGGACGCCACTTGTGAAGATTGAGCGGGCGATTCGAAAGCTGCAGAGGAAAATGGCCATAGCAAAGAGCATCAGAACCCGGACAAGAGGAAGCAGATTCAATGCTGCCCAAAGAAGGGTATTGAGGGAACTGAGGACGGGGAAAATATCGCTTGGCATGTATTAAGTCGTGGGAGGACAGAATCGGAATCCTGCGACGAAATGCACAAATGGCAAGAGAGAAATACGAAAATAAAATTCTTCGTAATAAATTCCACCACAACCCGTCCAAAAGAGCCATTGAAGTGAAGGAAGGGAAAAACGTGTCGGAACTGGAGGCTTCAGTGGTTGAGGAGTTCTATGGGGAACTCTTTAGCGCCAAGAAATCAGGTGAGAGACCACCAACACCGTCATTCAACCAGTGGATTTCGAGGTGGAAAATTCATCAGCAAACAACGCAACCGGTCAATGTCGAAGATCGGAGTAAATTGAAGGAGACAATTGAGGAAACCCTGAGGGCGGCGCGACCTTGGAAAGCACCTGGAGAGGATGGAGTGCCTGTAGGGGCCTACAAACTTCTCCCCAGTGCCAAGGCCTACCTCATCAGCTTCATTGAAGACACCCTGACTGGGAAACGTGTGCTCTCAGAAGTTGATGTCAGGGGAAAGGTCATCCTCCTCTTCAAAGACGGCGACAGGAAGACACCTGCCAACTACCGTCCAATAGCTCTCCTCAACACCGATTACAAGATGTTGACTGGGGTGATCGCGCGTTGCATCCATGAGTGTCTCCCGCAGTGGGCCATTCCAGTGGGAACAACTGGCCAGAAATGGCGTCCATGGCACCATGCAAGGAATGCTCATAGATAAGGCACACACTCAGTCTGCGAGGAAGAACCTTCGGACTAGGGAAGCCTATAACTGGTCAGCCTGGTTCGATTTCACGAAAGCCTATGACTCTGTCCACCACTACCTGCTACTGAGGCTGGTGGAGGTCCTCCCGCTGACTCAGTGCGTGAGGAACACAGTGAAAGCGGCCATCAAGAACTGGTCGGTAGTGGTGCAGGTTGGAAAGCAGAAGACGAGGCCAATACGAGTGAGGAGAGGGATTTATCAAGGTGACTCGATAAGTCCCCTCTTATTCATCCTGATGTCAGCAGCAGTGATTGAGCGAGTGAAGACGGACGACAAAGTGAACAAAGTCGCTAAAGGAACCCACATCATCCTGGCCTTTATGGATGACATAAAGGTCCATTCGCCGTCTCAAGAGGGGCTTCAACTGATTGCGGAGGCTATACGGGACGCAGCAGGCGAAGTGGGTTTGGGCCTCAGAGGAAGTGTAGAGTCTACGCAGGGACTAAGGAGTCTATGGAAAACGACAACAACAACAACAACAACATCATGGAACACGATGAGCAATGGTTCCTGCCAGAGATTCGTGAAGGGTACAAGTACCTTGGGATAGTACAACTGGAGAGGGACACGGCAGCAAATGAGATCCTGATCCGGGAAAAAATCTTGGGCCAGGTGAAAGAAATCTTCTCTTCAAAGCTCAGTGTACCTCAAATGGTGAGGCTGTATAATACAGCGACCGTTCCAGCTGCTGCCTACGTTATGGGGAACTTGTACCCAGAGGGAAAGTGCAGCACAACAATGCTGCAATGCCGAAGACTTGACACGGACGTGAGGAAGATCCTGGTGAAGAATTGGTTAAAGGGCTACAGCACCTCAACTGCCCATGTCTACTTGAGAGAAGATCTTGGAGGCCTGGGGTTGCAATCCATAGAGGAAGCCGTAGAATTACACCATGTAAGACGTGCGGCATACCTCCAGGTGCACCCGGAGATGGCGGGTGTGTTGAACCAGTATGAGAGGCTGAAGAGGGCTGGTTGGAGAAACCCAGTGTCGGATGGGGATCGAGTACTGTCCGATTATGGCATTGAGTCCCAGCTAGCACTTCAGCCAATCGAACTGGTCAACGCAACTATAAGAGACTTCGTGCAGAAGGTGAAGGAAGAACAAGAGGTTTGCAGGCTTACGGACTGGCAGCGAAACCTGAACTATGCGGCCCTAGTGGTGGAGAAGAAGCAGACCATCAGCTTCCCGGCGTACAAATCCATAAGATTGGAGCCGTGGATGTCCACGAGGCTGCATGCTGCAGCGGAGAACCAAATCCCACAGCTAGGGTCGTTGCCTGACCAACGGCGCAAGTGCCCCAGAGGATGTGGCTCAGAAGAGACTGCGTATCATGTGGTGTCCAGCTGTGTGGTGCCAGAGTTTATCAAGAGGCATGACTTCGTAGTGTACTGGGTGCTAAAATCCATCTTAGATGCTACGGGAGCACCACCGGAGATCAAGGGAAAGCTAGGGTTTGGCAGCGGATGTTTACATGCGGAATACATCGCAAGGGGCACGAGGAATACCATCGTGATCCGTGCCGGGGGAAGAGTCCTGGCGGACACACAGCTGTACCACAACAGACCAGATATCTTGGTAAGAACATCACACCCAGCCAAGGTATTTGTGTTTGAAATGGCAGTCTCCCATCTGAGCAGCATTGGCATGCAGGAGAAGCTGAAACAGGCGAGGTATGCACTCAATTCTGAGCATCACCTTACCCCAGCCAACCTGGATGTCATTGAGAGAGGAAGAAACACCGTAGGGGAGTTGTCCAGGATGTACGGGTGTGAGGCGGCACTGGGGGTCGTGGTCATGGGCTGCTTTGGAGAGCTGGTGCAGTCGGAAGAGATAACCAAGAGCATTGGGCTACTGAGGGAGATAGGGGTGTCCCAGAAACAAGCGAATTCTTGTTTGAGCCAATGCTCGTACAGCGTGGCCCTAACAACAGCGATGATTGTAGTACGTAGGATTGTGGCAGCTTCCAGGAGACGACCATAGGAGAATTAATCGCGGAATGACACTTAAATTAATTGTTTGCATAAAAATGTAAGAATAATATGATCCATAAGAGAGCCGGAAGGCAGATGTACTTTGGCAAAAACCTCGGAGGGCCCGTTGTGGCATACGAGGGGAAGCCAGCCTCAATGTAAAAAGTGCAATAAAAATCCATCTAGACTTCGCTTAGTTGCCGTGTCATAGCGCCGAGAGTGGCAGCCCCCCCCCCCCCCCCGCTCATGCTCTCAGGCGTGATTGGATGAGGGGCGGAGTTGCATTGCTTGCCGAGTGTTCATTGCACCGCTCTCGCATGGTACCGCTCCGCCATCGCATGGAGGGGGTACCCATTAGCTAGACGCTCGTGAAATGTCGACCCCCGTGCAAAGTAAACTAACGGAACGGCAAACTAGCACAAGAGAAGAGGGAATAAGTGTAGTGATGATGAGTTTGGAGCCATAAAACAATAAAATCGGAACCTATTCGGGTTTTGTAAGGAAAGGATCTTTCCGAAAGAAGAAAGAAGTCCGAGTAGGTGGATTCGGAAATGTCCGAGAGAATGCAATGGAATGAGTGTAATAATAATATACGTATGGGCAAGCAACCACGCGAACAATGTTAGGATAGTTAAAGACTAGTAGAAGAAAACTTGAAAGACATGATTTTACGGACAGTATCCAGAAAAATTATTTTGATTTTCAGTTTTCAACGAGCAAGAAATTATTTTTAATTCAAGCATCTTTCGCCTCAAGGTTTTACCTACCTTTATTGATTTCACGACTTTATCTACTTCGTCGTTCGTGTACACGAGCATATTGAGCCCAGCCAGCATTGGCTCAGAATCCACTTCCGATATCTCATAAGCACCTACAGTAATTCCTTGACTCAATATGATCGTCCATAATTCTTTTGCCAAATCCAGTGATGATGTCTCATGAATTACGTCTGCGTAAATAACAGAAAGGATTTTCCTCACATAAAAAGAACAGGGAAGAATCGACAGATCTACATGAAAGTCGATTAGATGCGAGTAATCGATTGTTTTGCGACTGACATCGAGAAATCGACACAAAATACATGAATTCTCATGAGCGACACTTGTGTAATGCGTACACACAATTTGCGATTGACGTTTGCGCAGAAGCATTTTTGCTTCTGCGCATGTGCAACGCATGCGCACTGTGGTCCCGCGCGATAGTTACGTACTCTGAGTGTCATAACCGTCTTTTCGTCCAGGCACATCCTCGACTAAACATGTTGTTTGTGCATCGTCGACTTCATCCACCACTAATCCTTCCTAAAGATGACCAACCATGTCATGGCAGCGGCCATTACACTAATTTCAATTGTCATGGGCTGTCATGTGGCCCGCCATACTGTTTTCGTTCATGTTCAGTCTGATTGGCTTTAAAATGTGCGTCACCATGTTCCTCTTCGCGCGGGCTCATATTTTAAATTCAAAAAATTTACAATTTCATATTTCCAATTCTAAAATTCAATTTGACGTTGAAATTTTTTTTTCAAATTTAAATTTAATTCAAATTGAAATTCCAATGCAAACATTTATATCTATTTTTAAATTGAATTTAAAAGAATCAAAATCAAATTCAAATTTAACTATTACAAAAATTGAAAATGAAAAAATTCTTCTTAACATCTCAAAAAAAAATTCACTTTTTTTTTCGTCTATTTTCATCTGTTTCTAAAATGATGTCTCAAGATCTGGTACTCACCCACCGCATTGCACATGATCTCATCTCGGGCAAAAATAGTGCACATGTGTAAAATCGCTTCTTCGTGTCTATGCTCAGGTACTTCTTGAAGGGAAAATTTTCGCTTTTTTCCAGAATGATCAATCAGATCAATTATGCGATAAACATGAGGTGGTCCTGCGGGTCGTGTCCACACCATTTTATCCCGATCTTATTCTACAATACGAACACTCCCGGCCAATTGTAAAAGTGGGTCGACGGTAAAATGCGAAACTAGAATAAACTCAGTGTCACGAACGAAGTGCTCATTAGATGCCCTTGGCGACCTGGTGAATGACGCTGTATAAACGGAATAGCATAGATGTGTATAGATCATTTTTGACCTAACATGTGTGTGTGTGTGTGTCGAAAATTTGGAATAAATTAAACGCTACCGCCTTAATTATGAGTGTTACAAAAAAAATCATATAACAAAAAATGTTTGTTTCCACATGAGGAACAACTTTTATTTAAAACTTTTCCATCTAACTCTCACCGTTCGTGTGATAGAGCGATATAAGCAATTAAAATTGTTCACCAGTGATATGTCCTGAGCTATGAAAGTTATGAAAAAAAGTCATAAAACATTATGTGTGTATTTTTGTATAAGGAATAACTTTTATTATACACTTTTTCTCCTATCTCTAACCGTTCTCACGATAGAGCGTTTTAAATAATTAAAATTGTTAATAACAATTGAAGGAATTGTTTTTCAAGATTGACACTCCTTTCCCGCCTGGACATCAGTGAGAGGTGATTTTTGGTCAAAGGAGAAACAAATTGATCGAGCCGTTTACGAGGAACCGTTGGATAAAAAACCACTCGCATACGAACACACACACACAGAACCCTCATTTAAAATTTGTCAGAATGATGTAAAACGTCGGGCAAAGTGAAAATTTGCCATTTTCATACTTTTTAGGCCAACAAACGCACATCTACACTATTCCGTATTTCCTAGAGCACCACGAATATGCAACTGAATGAGTTTATGATATATTACAAGCCCAGTTATTTATGACGGTGCATTCGTGCAGTAGCTGCTCGCGATGATATAATGCAATTGTTATCAATTTACTTGATAAACGTTCATTTATCGAATGCTCGAGAAAATGGGAATTGACAAGATGATTTTTTTCAAGGATGGCTGACCCTGCGGAAGCCTATAAATGAGTTTAAATATGGGAAATTCCATGAAATTGAGGTCTCTGACAGTGCTAATTTTGGTGTATGTGTAATTTCTTGAGTAGAATCTTTTTTTCGCGGGCAGCGTTCAAGTGCTTTGAGGCCCCGGTGTAATGATTGCTCTCGTTTGGGTACCGCATGTCGTGCGCGCGACGACTGATTGTGGACTGAGTTTTTACATAAGAGAAGTGAAAAAATAGTAGAAAAACTGGAAATACTGTGTCACAGGTCGGTAACTAGGTGCGGTGAGCGGGGGGGCTGGTGAAATTATTTTTTGGATGGGTGCCCGCTCAGCCCTACCCACCCCGTTTAGTGTTTTCCATCGTTCCCCTCATCTCGGCAAATGCAGTACAATTTGGGTAAACAACGAAGCTTCCCGATTTGTAATTTCTGTTTGCCATTCCTATATTTTCCGACACGTCAATTAGAGGTTAAAGACTGGTTTCAGAGGCAACAGTAGTGTGGGTAAATCAGTGTGACCCGTGAGGTTCACAACGAAAACTTGCAGATTTGAGAATTTTAAATTTATCAAGCAGATAATTATGAACATTTGGGTAGGCCCATAGGGAGTGCGAGGAAGAGACTTATGCGCGTTACTGGAGTGGGAGTGAGACGGCAATAGGGGTGCGACCGCTCGAGGGTTAAACCCGTCATACCTCCTTAATTATGACAATTATGGAAAAAAGTCATAAGAAAGTAAATGTGCGTTTCCACTTACAGAGCAAGTTCTGCTTAACACTTTCTGCCGTATCTCTCACCGTTTTCGCAATAGAGCGGTGTGAACAATTCAATTGTTAATAACAAAAAACTGCTCGGTCAATTTTAACCAAAAACTAATTGGATATAAGTTGCATGAAGACGCTCCGATTACGACCTCGATTACCCAGATCGTTCGATCCGTTCGTGAGAAATCGTTAACCAAAAATTCCGCTTCCACGCATACACACACACATTTCGTCTGCATTTGGCGAGAAACATTTTGGTATACTTAAAACACCAGTTACGAATCGAAAGAAAAAATCGATTTAGGCGTCATTACAATCGGAACTAGTGGGATGTATTTGTGCCCTCAGTGAGGACACAATGTAAACTTCCCGATTTGGTAACTCGAGTTTTCGAGATCATGTCTGTTTCAAAAATTTACGAGACTTTTCACTTCAGTATTTACTGATTTTTTTTTTAATTTCTCTATATGTCGATGCCTTTTGTGATTTTTTTCATAATCAAGAGATAAGTCCCTCTTCCACGTGAAGGCCATTTACTTCTCATTAAAGCCTTTAAGTCTCATTGAAGTATTTTAAAACCACGAATATACAACAACTACGTTGAAGAAGTTCAATAAGTCCGTATCTCCGGCTTCACTCGACTTCACGTTCCATGGCAGCATTGATACACAAAAGTGATATACAAGTATTATATTCTGAGTTGGTCCATGTTTACTGTAGAGACCAATTTTTGCGATCGCCGACGCCATCTAGTCTCCATTCATGCACTCATCACATGAATTATCTTCTTCTAACGGCTCTACCACCTTAACTATGCACGTTATGGGAAAAAGTCAATACACATTAAATGTGCATCTTTGTCTGAGGAACAATTTATGTTAACAAATTTGTTCCCTAACTCCAACCGTTTACGAGATATGGCGTTATGAACAATTGAAATTGTTAATAACAATATATATTCTGAACCAATATCTATCAAAAACTAATCAGGGCTAAGTTACATGAAGACGCGTCGATTGAGACCTCGATGGCTTCGATTGGTGTATCCATTCGTGAGAAATCGTTGACCAAAATTTAGGGCACATGCATACAAACATACACACACAAACACACAGACATTGACTCAGAATTTTTCGGGGATCATTTTGGTACCCTTAAGACACCAGTTACAGGTCGAAATGAAAAAGTTCGATTTCGGGGTGATTACAATAACTTCCCTATCGGGAAGTTGATTAGGGTGAAAATAGGAAAACAATTTTGTCTTAGCATATAAACTTTATTCAGGACATTTTTTACACTATGTAGATGCCTCTGCCATTTTGAAGTCAGTACTGAAATTATAATCATCTCCAGTGCTCAAAGTGAACTCTCCAAACTGTTCAGCAAGTTTTGTGGCCGCTTTTTCCCGCTTCACTTTCTCCTTTTTCTGCTTTTTGAAATGCAGTTTATTGAGTTGATTGAGCTTCTGATTTCCCTCAATTTCGAATATTGGCTCGACCTTCTTCTTCCTTGCAGCGGGATCTTTCTTAACTTCTCCTAATTTTTTATTCCGTTTTTCGTTCAATTTTTGGAGCTTGAATTCCTTCTTCTTGGCTTCAATATCTACTGCTAATTCTACTGGACCTGTACTGTCGATTATCAGGGGATCGACTACTGGAGCTGTTTTATTCACCTCCTCCGCTACATTATCTAACATCATTTTTTCTTCTGCTGCGAATTTCTCTATGTCGAATTCTTCGCAATCTTTCGTTACGATCGATGCTGATATTTGGCCTGACGGAAGCTCTGGTGGAACTGTGTAGTACCTTAAGCAAAACAAAAATCTATATTTAGAAACTGAATTCTCAAAAAATTTTTTCAGAAGCAAAAATATTGAGGTTGTCAAAAATTTTCGGCATCCCCTGAAATGTCCAGAATGACATTCAACAGAAAATAAAACACAATTTTTTACAAAATTTTTTAAAAATTTTGTTTTGTAAAATTGATTTTTTGTTTTTGAATTTTCAAAAACTTTCAGAATTTCCTCAAATTTAGTATTATTTTTTTTTACAATTATTCAGAGTGTAGAGCTATTGTAGAACACTGTAGAATATTTTTTCAAGGGTTCATTATATTTCCCTCATGGAGAATTTTTTTTTTAGTTCAATATCTATTAATTCTTTTTAGTAAACACTTTAGTAGTTCACCTGATTTTTCCCGAATTCCAGTCATTGAGAATGCTTCTTGCTGCCGCTACAACATCCGCAACTCCCCCTTTTTTGAACATTCCCATTCTCTCGGCTTTTTTCGCAAAAAACTCTTCTGGTGTTTCGAAATCGTGCATGTCATACAGCTCCATGATCTGACTTTTGGAGATTCTCTTCAAGATGGCAGTGGCCGGAGTGAACGGGTCCTTCAGAGCCTGCATCAAATTTCAAAATAAAAATTTTTATTTAAGTGAAATTTCTTATGGGGCGCAACACAAAATTCGATGCAACGTTTTTAAGGGAAGGGATGCAACGCGATTGGTGGAGGGGGCGTTACGAAAATTTCGACATGCTACATGGCACTGTAGCAGAGTGGGGGTAGAAGAGCGTGAACCGAGTGTATTGCTAGTGTCAATTATGGGGAAAACCAATGCAGAACGTTGCAAAGAATATCGTGATCGTTTACGTGAAGAGAATGCTTTAAAACCAAAGAAAACAAAAACAGTAGCGACAAGTGCGGCCGAACGTATGAGGGATCATCGGGCCAGGGCAAAAGCAATCAATGTCAACGTTGAGGATCATAAGCTCTCACATGTGAATCAACCGAGCAATGATCAGAATATTGAAACTGTACCAGAGCATGTCATTTCGAATTTTGTCGGAACAGTTACAAGAGTAACTGAAACAAAACTTAATCATGATTGTAATTAATTAATTCAGTCGACAAGTGGTTAAGGATAGAAGGGCAATGAGTAAATGTTTGATATGTTATTCACTGAATTGATCGATCGTAACGGCGAAAAAAAGAATCTATTTTCTGGTCATTTTTATTCGATTTTTCGTGAAAGAAAAATACGAATTGTGAGCGGGACAATTTTAACACTGAACTTCGTCGTATTGTAAAAGAGAGGAAAAAAAACCATCGCAATCACCTGAATTTTTACGGCATTTTTCAGAGCAACTGAGGAATTATCCCCCTCTGCTCCATCGGCAAAAACAATTCCCGGAGAGTCCAATAATTTGATCTTGGAGTCTAGCTGGACAGTTTGCATGGCACGAGTAATTCCAGGCGTGCTGCCAACACTGCAAGCCTTGCTCCTCTTCAGAGAATTAATGATACTGGATTTACCTAGAAAATATTTTTAATCCGTAAGGAGTCACACTATGGGGGAATCCCCGTCATGTTCATTTTTTTTTACAGGTAACTCCGCAAACGAGAGAAATTGTAAAGAAAATTAATTTCCTCTTTTAATATAAACCGCCAAAAAAAACATTGGTTTCAAAATTTCAATAATTACGAAAAAAAATATCTAATGATAAACATCCAAAAAATTATATAAATTTTTTTTTTTAATTCTAGTTTTAGCTTAAAAAATGTTCAACAATTACAAAAAAAAAACTGTACTACTAAACACCCAAAAACATTCAATAAAAAAAATCGAAATATAGAAATTCAATTCATGAATTTAATTTAATCTGCCAAGGATCTGTTTTGTTTTTATTTGTGATATTTATTTATTCAATATATTTGAATTAAAAAGTTATTAATGGAAGTGTTTATCTATAAATTGTATCCAATTTAATTAAGAGTAAAATTCTGTTTAAAATATTCTTATTGTAAAATATTTATATTGAAAAATTGTAGAGTATATTTATTGTAAAATAACAATAATTTTGAGAAATAGCACAAGTGGAGGCACCTGTCTACTTTTCCCAATGACTTATTGCCAAGATTTTTTGAATCCTCACCTACGTTGGGTAGACCCACAATTCCCACTCTGATGCTCTGCTTAACTCCTCCAGCATTTCTACAATAATTTCCAAGAAGTGATAGAAGCAACTCAGCCCCAAAGCACGTGCTACTCTGAATCATATCCTCTCTCTTCATTCCCAATTTTTTACGGCCAATTTTCTTCGACTGTTCCTGGGTGGAGGCCTTGAATGCAACTGCAGGTAAACTGCCTCGTAAATACTTTAGCCTGTAACAAAAAATACAATTGGTCTATCTGCTTTTTTCCCAAACTAGTTTCAGTTATAAATTCGAATATTCAAATTGGAAATTTGAAGTAACAATATCTTTTCCGAAGTTGAAGATACTGTTAATCATTGATTCCGCAGAAAATGAGAGCTTTCAATTTTCCAATTTGGAGGAAGCATCTTTGGTTTTTTCTGTAACGAGTCCAGTGGCGCGTGCTGCGCACGCGCATTTCCTTTTTCCGCCGCACATACTGGTGGCGCGTGGGTTTCTGTCTTACGTTTTTCGATAATTGCAATATATATCGATGATTGCGATATATATATATATATATGTATCGATCATTTCGATATATCGATCATTTCGATATATCGATAATTTCGATATATATCGATAATTTCGATATACATCGATAATCTCGATATATATCGATAATCTCGACATATATCGATAATTTCGATATATATCGATATATATATATATATCGTTAATTTCTTCCGTCTCTCCTTTTTACTATCGGATTATCACGTACATATAAAATTTGTCAACACTGGACAGAATATGTAAAACACTCAAAACTTAATAAATTAACAGAGCCTCAAAAGATATGCTGTGTATATAACCTTCAATAACTACATAAGTTATGACAAGTTGAACAATTGTCATACTTTTGAAAACTCAACTCGAATCGATATCCCAAATATCGATGTTTATCGACGCAAATGCGATTACCAATCAACTTGACGATGTTATCTGACTCATCTGATCAAGCAATAAATGAATCACGATTGAAAAATAAATTATGACAGACCAATAAGGAATGGTCTTACGACTTTCGACTCTGACGATTTTCATTTCTGTGCATGCGGTTTCTTCAATAGGACTTTGTAAGATACTTAAAAAAGACGAGGCTACGAATAGGTACAGCTAGCTCTTTTTACCACTTTGCTACAGATTCACAGCGCTCTAGCGTAGAAACCGTTGGAGATAGGAAAAAATGTTTGTAATGAATATTGTTCGTAATGAAAAAATACATATTTTAGGTCAGCTGACTTTTTTCACTAGCACCCGTCATTAAGGAGATATTGCAGGTTAAAAGTAGTAGGCGTGACATGTTCCCTCCAAACTTATTTTTTATGTATATCTCGGAAGTAAGCGGAAATAGGGAAAACTTCATTAAGAACTTTTTGTAGAGACAGTCAAACTCTACAAAAAAGTTCCTATAAAGATTTTCTCAATTCCCATAGATTCTGAGATATGTATGAAAAACTGGAGACAACCTCCTTCTACCACATCCCTCCAGGTCTTTAAAAATAGATTTAGGAATAATTTCAAAAATTACATTCTTTTAAAAGTAGACAGTGATGTAGGAATTTTCACGAGTGTAATTTGGCAATTGGAAGGTCTTGGAAACCCAGTGGGATGCTCCCTTAAACAACTTAAAAATTTTGAAAAATTTTGGAAAATTGTAGAGCCTATACTGAAGGCTCTTGATATCACTTAGAGATGCGATAAGAGGCAGGATGGGCTATATCAAAATTTTGTTGCCACCTCATTTTTCCCCGCACGGGGCAAAACGGGTTAAAACCTTGCAGAGTGCGGGTGCAATAATTTTATAGATTGAGTTGAAATTTCAGTGACGCAAAGTTGAAATATCTACCACAAAAAGTTAACTCTCGCTTTTTCGAAAATTCTGATTTCCCCCCCCCCCCCCCCCCTTCTTTTGACCACAGGTCATACCACTCAGGACCGAAAAAATGAAGTCTACATGTTTTTCGACGACCACCATTTTTTCTTGGATAAAAAATGGAATTGAAAAAAACCTGAAAGTTAAGTTTTTTTGGGGAGATATTTCGACTGTGTGTGACCAAAATTTCAGGTCAATCGATAGAAAAACTGGGGAGTTTTTTGCAAAAAAAGTTCGGAGTTTTTTGCAAAAAAAGTTTTTGAGCGTCTTTTTTTTCCTCCAACTCCAGAAATGTATTCACAGAATACAAACCATTCGTCTAGATTTTCACGCGGAACCAAGTCCGCTTTGTTGAGGACTATGACGAGCTTTTTATTGCCCTTGGCTGATCTGACGGCCTCCTCCACGTGCTTGCAACGAGTTCCCAGAGGATCTCTCGCGTCCACGACCTCCAGGATAACGTCGGCCGAGTCCAGAACCTTGCGATGAAAAAAAATTATCACAATATTGTCTATATATCTTTGTTTTATTTTTAATATTGTCTATATCTTGGGCCGTTTTTAAAAGCGGCTCAAACATGCGTTTAAAAATTTTATATTTAAAAATGGACGACTAAATCGTCTCATCTTATTTTTCAGCTAGTAAATTTTAAATTTCAAAGACAAAAATGAAAGTTGCTCGATATAAAAAAAATGGAAATGCTGGGACAAAGTTTGAACTTGCAACTCAAAAATTACAGGTTGCTCTAACTAATAGTAAGCATTTTTTTCGAAAAAATTTTTTCTTTCCTCTGCAGTGAGGAAAAATCCCAGCCAAAAAAATTTCTATTTGTTTTTTATGGTTATTCAATATTTATCATTCAATATTTATGAAACTACCTGTAAACACCTGTGACGTCACAAAATTTATCCCAAAAATTCAACGAGAGTCTACGACTTTCAGTCAAACCTATATAATTGACAAATTTCAATTATAATAAAAAATTTGGAAAAATTCTGGAAAATTCTGGAAAATTTGGGAAAATTCTGGAAAATTTTCGAAAATCCTGGAAATTTTTGGAAAATTCTCCAGGACCTCCCTGGATTTTTTTACAAATAAGAAAAAAATTGTGCACCAAAATTCCACAAAATATTCAAATGAAAAATATACAAAAAAAAAACATTGCAACCTAAAAACAATTCTTACAAACTAGAATAATTTTACAACCTTCTTAAACTCTTTATAGTAAGCCTTAAGTGAGTTCTCTTCTCGCAGCGCTTGAGGAATCGAATTTCCAGATGTCGTGGAATTTGTTTGTAGATCATGGGCTTGCGATTTGGCCTCGGCATTGGATACTAGAGTTTGGAGATTTGTCGAGGACAACTTGGCTTTTTTGGCATCGCGAGCTGCCTCGCGACGCTTCTGTTTCTCAAGCTCATTCTGTTTCTTCATCGCCTCAACCTCTTCCAGGATCTGCTCCTTGAATGGACACTGATTTGGAATTGTCATAATTTTTGGCTTCTCTGAAACAGATTTTTCAAAGTTAGTAGGGATTAAAATTCTTCTTGGCATCTTTTATTGATGTTCAAATATTTGTTATTGTAATGATCCTTGTACTGGAAATTCCACTTTTGAAATTTACACTTTTCTTGAGATGTGTTTTTAGGGGCGTGTGTGTCTGAGTGAGTGGAAGGGTGAGTGGGTGGGTGGTTGGTTGTAAGTGGGTAGGTGGGTGTGATGTGGGTGGATGTGGGTGAGAGAATGTGGGTGGGTGAGTGGGTGGGTGGGTGAGTGGGTGTGGGTGAGAGTGAGTGTGGGTGAGTGGGTGTGGGTGAGTGGGTCAGTGGGTGGGTGGGTGAGTGTGGGTGGTTGGGCGGGTAAGTGGGTGGGTGAGGGTGAGGAAGTGGGTGGGTGGGTGAGTGTGGGTGGTTGGGCGGGTGAGTGGGTGGGTGAGGGTGAGGAAGTGGGTGGGTGGATAAGTGGGTGGGTGGATGAGTGGGTAGGTGGGTGAGTGGGTGTGGGTGAGTGGGTGTGGGTGAGTGGGTGTGGGTGAGTGGGTGTGGGTGAGTGGGTGTGGGTGAGTGGGTGTGGGTGAGTGGGTGTGGGTGAGTGGGTGTGGGTGAGTGGGTGTGGGTGAGTGGGTGTGGGTGAGTGGGTGTGGGTGAGTGGGTGTGGGTGAGTGTGGGTGGCTGGGCGGGTGAGTGGGTGGGGGAGTGGGTGTGGGTGGGTGGGTGAGTGGGTGTGGGTGTATGGGTGAGTGGGTGAGTGGGTGAGTGTGGGTGGGTGGGTGGTTGGGCGGGTGAGTGGGTGGGACCTAGCAAGGCAAAATTTGTATAGTTACGATTGAGATATAATAATAACTCAAATCATAAATTGACTTGTCATTAAATTTTACTTACTTTTTAAATTTTTCTTCGCCTCCTTTCGCACTTTCCGGTTGTGTTCCCGGACGTTTTTCTCAATCTTGTACCTCTGACGCGCCTCCACCCTCTTGCTCCCCTTTCCTGTAGAGAGAGAAATAATGACAGTAATTAATCAATTATATTCAATAATTTTGTCACATACATATTATACTATATATATATATATATATAGCAAAATATGGATAATTGAATGAATAATAATATATGCGTATATAAATTAATTGTCCATTAATTTCCATAACCTACAAAACTATAAAATTAAACAAAATATCTTTTGTTAATAACGAAAACAATCACTCGTCCTTTGAACGCATGTTCACCAAATTCCCATAAAAGTTAAATCAATAAACAAGTAAATCCTAATTAACTTACTCAAACAAAACTTGGCCATTGTCTTATATTTTTATTGGAAATATAATTATAATCACTGAATTAATCGTTCTCCTTGGAAACAAAAAGGTGAGCTTAACCTATAAATGTTCACGTGCATTCACGTGTTTAAAAAAACCACAACGACTGCTGAAAGCCGAACATGACAATTTCGTGTTCGTGTCCGAGCCGAAGTACCCCCACCACAATACACTCGTGTCACGTGATCTGGGCGTGCCGAGCACTGCCGGCAAAAGCCGAAGACAGAGGCCGCAGACTCCATATGTATTTCGAATGGCTGTCAAACGTTCCGGCCTCAAATTTTCAATTGAACTATTATTTTTAGAATTTGTTCCACGTAATGAAACAATCTTAAGGTTGTTTTTTAACTTCCCGATCTAGGGAAGTTATTGTAATGACCCCGAAAATGAAAAGTACCAGATAGATGAAATTTTCACGTTTCTCCACGTTTTGCATCATCCTGAATGGATGTGTATGTGTGTGTGTTCGTCCGTATGTGGCAAAACTTTTCGTTACCGTTTTCTCGGAAACGCATCGTGCGATTCGATTAATTTTTTTTTTCAATCGTTGCATCTCCGTGTAACTTAGAGCTCATTAGATTTTTGATCGAATCCATCGCGTAATTCTCCTGTTTTTGAGAAATTCATGTTGAGCAAAAATTGAAAATAGTGATAATGAACGTTCATTCACACAAAAATGTTGTAATCCAGGTACTCAATGTCACAGTTGAAAGATATAAGCATATTTTATAACTGATTAAATTTTTAGTAAAAGTGGTCCAGTACTTATATTGCTATTAACAATGTCAATTGTTTATAATGTTCTACTGCATAAACTATTAGAGTTAGCGCAAAATTCATATAAGAAAAGTTGTTTGCCATATAAAAATACGTATTTTATATGGAATGCCTTTTTTCCATAATTTGCATAATTAAGGAGGTATAGCAGTCTCCACAATTATGTATGTAATAAGTGAATGAATGGACCCAGCGCTGTCATGACGGTCCCAATCGAAGCGTTTTCACGAAAAATCGAGCGGATCACATTTTGGATGGCATTTGTGCAGTATATGCAATGTTATTAGCAGTTGCAATTGTTTATACTGTTCCACTGGGTAAAATATTAAAGTTTTTGTTTTGCAGCCGCATCCTTATTGGCGTCCCACTCTCACTCAAGTAACACGCATAAGTCTCATCCTCATGCTCACCATGCGTTCACTCAAGTATTCATAATTATCTGCTTCATAAATGAGTCAGTTTGGCATTCTCAAATAGGCATGTTTTCGTTATGATAATAACAGGGGTCACACTGATTAACCGTAGTATATTGGAGAAGGATAGATTTAGTAGGTTGTGCTGAAATACCAAATCGGGAAGTTTTGTTCAGTTTCATAAACCAACAATTTTTGTTTATATTTTCAAAATTTGTAGAACCATTTTCATCATTTGCAACATCATTCTCCAACTAATATGCGTACAGTTTTCCCATCCTCTTCCACAATAATTTCCGAGTCCTTGTATTTGAGTAGATTTCGCGCTCTTTGAATTGACCATTCTGTGTATCCATTTTCGTAGAATTCTGGAAGGCCGTCAGCACCAGCTAATGTCGCTAATTGATTGTTGTACTCCCATTGACGATTGCCCAAAATGTGACCATGCCGTTTTGCCCCAGTGGGTTCGGTGTCAACAGTCATGAGCTCTTTAGGGGGAAGCTCAATGTTTCCTTTGAGGAGACTCAGGAAAAAGACAATCTGAAAGAAAATCTTGTGCTAAAACCAACATCTAAACTCAATATCTAAAAACTAACGAACAAGAAATAGTCGAAAATTCGCAGGAAAGTTAGTTAACAAAAATGTGAAAAAAATCTTTGAAATTCTGACCTGGGAGTGAAAAAGTGGAAATGGAATGACTCGCACTGGCAGGCCCACAATGCCCATCGTTGGATATTGAATATTCACCAAATGCTTCCACAGTGGAGTTACAAAATTATCGTCAACTTTGATACCGCATTTTTCATGAAGAAATGGAAATGTAAATTCATATCCGGTGCAGTAGAGAAGGGCATCGGCCGTGAGAACTGTGCCGTCCTTAAGGGTGAATTTATTTCCCTGGACAGAATCCACTCCCATCACCTGAGACATATTCGTCGGTAATGGGCTCGACAATCTGAAAATATTCAATAACATGAGAAATGATTTAGGAAAAAAATTAAACAAAAAATGTTTTCCTTCATTTTTCATTGCAAAGATTACATATTTGAAAGTTCAAAAGTTTCAATACGAAACATTGGCCGATCTCGACTTCCGTTTCGACTCCTCGGTGATTGAGAGTTACTATAGTGCAATGAGAGAAGAATTTGGTTTTTTTGTCTGGACTCTCAACTCAACTCAATACGTATTTTTATCGAATTCTTGTATTCTTGTAGTAACTATGTTTACTTCTGCCAAGACAATTACTTGAGAGAATAATACCATAACTATAGCCAAACACCGTTGATTTGGAAAAAAACAAATTTTTCTCAAATGACACGCCACAAAAATGACAGAGAATGAATTTCGCACGTCGCAATAGCATTAAAATATTTATTACTCCTCTCCATAACATGATAATACCTCGCAATTAATAGGGAATTAATGGTAAATAATGAATTGAATAATGTCGAACTTAATTTTATCCAGTTCTGAGCAAGTTATTATAATTCTTTATAACTATGTTACATATTTCCCACCCACTCAATTATTTTTCTTGCTCTCTATTTCAAGATAACGATTGATCTTAAATCAAAGACTTTGAAATTTGAGGAACGAAAAAAAAAATTTTTTTCGTTTCAACAATTTCAATCTCATTCTCTCCATTTTTTTTTTGATATTACCCAAATTATTGATGCATAAATCATGTGATGATATGGAACACCATTGTGCTAAATAAAATCCAAATGCTGCGATGGTTAAACTAAATATTTTCTCGAAATTAATTAGAGGTTTAATTAATTGGTTATTCCATCGTAGCAAAAAAATGAAAAAATTACTAATAAGCACATTTGCTCAATTAGTTGTAAGTCTTTACAAAATTCCCCAGCTGTACAATTCTACTGATTCTCTGAGTGGGGTTTTACCTGGGACCATTGTGGCTTAGGTAGACAAAATTCCCTCGACTCGCTATCTCGATTCCGATGTCGATGCCGGAGGGACCTGCACCGAGGACAATCACCGTTTTTCCCGAATAAATAGCGGGCTCTCTGTACTCATGACTGTGCATCACGCTCCCTGGGAACGTCGATATTCCGGGAAGGTTCGGACTTTTCGGGCTTGAGTAGTGGCCGTTGCACACCAACACCGCATCAAAAATTCTCTCCTCCGCCCTCTGACTTTTCAGGTCCTTCGTACGGACGCGCCAAGTGGTCTTCCTCCAGTCTGCATCAGCAACAGGCTCCACACACTCGACTATCGTATTGAACTGCCAGTCACACCAAACAACAGAAATGTGTTTTAATTTTTTGCAATTTTTGAATCGGAAATTTTTTTGTAATTGTCGAAATTTGGTAAAGTCTGGGATTTTTTTTTATCTTTACAAATTTTGACACAATGACGATAAATAATTTTCTTCCAATGGTGCGCTCAAATTCCGAGACCAAGTCGAAAATTCTCTACAGTAAAAAGGAGGGACTAAAGAAAATATCGATGTATATCGAAGTTATCGAACAGCGTAAGATCGGAACCGACGCGACAGCAATCAGTGCGGCAGAAAAAGGAAACGTGAGTGGGATGCGCGCGCAGCCAGACTCCCATAAGGCGCGGGAAAATTTCCTCTCGGCCTAGTGACAAAATCTACTATAATACACCTATAATAGCGCATCTACTGAATTGAGAAATAGCAATGACATCAAGTTAATGAGAAATTTTTAAAATTACCTGAATAAATTGACGGAGCGAAAAATGATGGGCGTAGTCATTCAGGTACTTCAGAATCTCCTCGTGACCACCACAACTCGGACGTGTCTGATTCATGCGTTGAAAG
Source organism: Asobara japonica (assembly GCA_026005395.1). Lineage (NCBI taxonomy): Eukaryota > Metazoa > Arthropoda > Insecta > Hymenoptera > Braconidae > Asobara > Asobara japonica. The sequence goes on from BQMI01000140.1 coordinate 1,255,668, forward strand.
TCCGGAAAGTTCATCAATTTATTCGGAAAGTTGGTTCTGCGATAAATGACATTTTCATAATTTCAACATGTGCTTGCAATAATTCCACGACAATTCCAAAATAGTTGTGAGAAAATGGAAAATCCATGTACAATATACTTCAATGGTTGGTCAGACAAAAATTCGATATTAAATCGAATATTTACATAAACTAATTTTTTTGATGTCATATATACATATATATATATATATATAAGAGAATAACAAACACTCGTAGTATCCTCCCATAAATTTTCGGGAGATAAAAACAATCTATTCTCAATGAAAAACGTTACTAATCGTTTCCCGCCAAAAGGAACTAGTGGCGCCATCTTGGTACAACTAATTTTAAAAATGGCGCGCACCGATATAACGAAATTCACTTCAACGTTAGTTACTGTATGATTAAATACTGTAATTGAATGCGAATAAATGTTATTGAATGAAATGATAAGGAACCGAATGTAATTGGATGATTATAGAGAGATCAATTAAACTGACATAATTACCTTAAATTCTTGTACATACTGGAGTGTATAGGAAGTCCATGCTCATCCGTACCAACTTTATCAACGTAAACCCATGTACCGCCAATCGTACTGGACTGTTCAAAAACCGCGGGCTGGATGCGCAGTGCATCACTCGACAAGTGCCTTACTGCGCATAGGCCAGCGGCACCAGCGCCAATCACACAAACCCGCAATTTTTGCGCGAGTTTTGCCTCCTCCATTTTATCACTCTATGACAAGTTTTCCCGAGTTTTCACCATAACAACTTTTGGATTAAACAAACATTTTTCCTTGGATCAAATGAAAAATTGAAAGTATAGGAAATTCAAGATGCGCGCGCATACACTGTATCTTCAGCGTTCTGTGACGTTCTGTGGAAAAGTGAGGATGAGACTAAATCACCGCCGGACCAATAACAACAGAGCGCATCGGGGACAACGCCTTTACGAACTGTCATTGGCTTATCTTTGATTCGAAGATAAAATGCCGTCAAAGTTTTCTAACTTTGGAGATTTAAAAAGAAAAAAAAACTTTAACTTTTCGAAAAATTTCTTTTGCACAAAATTTGCATTTTATTAGATTCCTCCGATTACATAAATCATGCAAATGCTTTGACAGCAAGTGTTTTTTTTATCTTCCAAAAAATGGGAAGCCTACGCTATAGATCATCGACTGAACGTCAATGCGTTTGATCGCACGATTTTATGAAGTCGGAAATGCGGGGGAAATTCACTGACCGCTCAAATAATGATAATAAACATTGCGCGCCTGTCGTGGACCGCCCCTCTCTAACGACCTGGCGGGTGACGCTGTATAAACGGAATAGATCACCGAATGGATTCGGCTTGAGAGAATACCGGAAATAGGGAATTATGTCAAAATCAAAAATTTTTTAATCTCCAATTTATTGAAAATTTACAAACTGTCTATTTTTTGAATTTAGGAATTAAGGATATTTGGAGGGAAATTCAAATCGCGCGCTCAATTCCGATACTTCCAGTTTGCGCCTTGTGGGCTAATGTTTCCGCAAACATGTGAGTTACAGGTTACCCCTTCCACGCTCGCAATGGGCGAGAGGTAATATGATGACTCACAATGTTTATATTACATCGCCCATGAGCCCACGTGCTACGCCATCCAACAAAACCTTACCCGTCTAGCGCACTCCCGAACATCACGTGTAGCACGTGACGTGTAGTGGGGACTCCTTCCCCTCCGCTCGCTCGCGCTGGCCGAGCCCATTGTGAATCACTTCCGGTATAGATCTTTTTGTAACGCTCAGCAATGTCGATCATGAATCTCGTCAAAACTTTGACTCGCCTTTTAGATTTTGAGATATCAAACGGAAACGATCATAATATTGGACGCATAGAAGGTCACATGCTCTTTTCACCCCCCCCCCCCCCCCCTTTTCCTCAACCGAAGATTGCCGAGTGCCGGCGCATGCGCCCGAAAGGCGCGATCTACTCAACTGACAGATGTCGCCCTGGTCGGCCATTGGTAAAAGTGTTTTTTCTCTCCACTTCGTCAGCTTATTGGACTGGATCACTGGGTGGAGTGGGTCAAGGAGCGCAACTCCAAAGTGGTAGAAAATTATAGAAACAATGCTGAAAATTTGTGACATCAGTTGGAACAGTGCACTGAGAGAAAAATTTGGTTTTGCCGAATCAACGGTGGTCGGTTGTATCCAAGGTATTCTTCTCTGAAGTGATGGCGGTATTGGTGCAAGAGAAGTGATTTCTTCTGTGCCATTGTATTTCCTGTTCCCAAATTCATATGCTTTTCAGACCGTTTTTTTCACGAATATTTTGATCTGAAGTTCAAGAAATTTCTATGAATGTGTTATATTTAATCTGTAATGATCAAATATTTTTCACAAGATAGTGGAGACTTCTCCCGAATATTCTAAATCAATGAGGAATCATATTTGTCCAGACTCTCAACTCAACTCAATACGTATTTTTATCTATGTTCACTTCTGCCAAGACAATTACTTGAGAGAAGAATACCATAACTATAGCCAAACACCGATGATTTGGAAAAACCAAATTTTTCTCTCAGCGTAATACAGAAAATCAAATGACACGCCACAAAAATGACAGAGAATGAATTTCGCACGTCGCAATAGCATTAAAATATTTATTACTCTTCTCCATAACATGATAATACCTCGCAATTAATAGGGAATTAATGGTAAATAATGAATTGAATAATGTCGAACTTAATTTTATCCAGTTCTGAGCAAGTTATTATAATTCTTTATAACTATGTTACATATTTCCCATCCACTCAATTATTTTTCTTGCTTCCTATTTCAAGATAACGATTGATCTTAAATCAAAGACTTTGAAGATTTGAGGAACGAAAAAAAAAAATTTTTTCGTTTCAACAATTTCAATCTCATTCTCTCCATTTTTTTATATATTACCCAAATTATTGATGCATAAATCATGTGATAATATGGAACAACGTTGTGCTAAATAAAATCCAAATGCTGAGATGGTTAAACAAAATATTTTCTCGAAATGAATTAAAGGTTTAATTAATTGGTTCTTCCATCTTCCATCTTACATTTGCTCAATAGTTGTAAGTTCTTTACAAAATTCCCCAGCTGTACAATTCTGCTGATACTCTTAGTTTATTTTTTTTTATGTACAAGAGCAATAAAGAATAGAACAAGTATTGATTCACTGTATATAGGCGATCTCTAGGGTTTTTTTTTTCATTTAGTTTTAGTAGAAAAGTTTATGCCGCATTTATCAACAAAGCGGTTTGTTAAGTTAATTTTGACATGTCGGGAGATATAACATTAATCAACAGTTTCTTAACTTTTAAATATACAAAACAATATGAATTAGGGGTGGGCGAATTTCAGCGATTTCTGTGGGCGATTCGAAATTAGAAGCACATTTCGATATCTTGATTTTTTCCTAATTTTCATTTTTTTAAAAATTTTTACAAGCTTTTGATTTTTTAAATTTTGATTATTTTAATTCTGGTAAATTGGTCCTAATTTCGCGGTTTTGTGAAATTTTTCAAATTACTACATTTCTAATTTTTGAAAGTTTCGACATTTTTCGAACTTTCGCAGAATTAAAAAAAAAAATTTCACTAATTTTCGATTTTTTTTTTTTTGACTTTCACAACTTTTTGACTGAATTTTGTGATTCTATGAAATTGTGGAAATTATGATATTTCTAAACTTTTTAGAAATTTTTGTAAACTTATCAAATTTTGTCACATTTCAAAAATTGTCGGGATTTTCCAAACTCCAAGTTTATAAGTTTTCACTAGAAGAGTTTTCAGAAAATTACACGTTTCAAAAATTTTAGATTATTTGCAAAAAATCTTCAATTTATTTCTATATAAAAAACCAAAGTCTAGAAAATTTGCAAAATTTCATGAAATTTCGAGAAAATCCGCCAAATTTGGAACACAATTTTCGTAATTGGGAAAAATTCGTAAAAGTTCGAACATATTCGACACTGCAAGTTTCAGCAAAAACTTTCAAATTCTCAAAATTCCAACTTTTCTCCAAAATTCCTAAAATTCCCAAAATTTCCAAAATTGTCAGATTTCATAAAATCGATTAATATTTCTTTTTCTCTGAACAGTTAAATTTCCTTGCAATTCCACATTGTCCTCATTTTGCATGGGTCTTCCCAATTCCCAAAAGCAAAGCCCCAATCAAAGAACCACCCAACCGAAAACCCATCACTCCACACCCCCAAATGGACCCTACAATAAAAAAAAATAATTATGACAAGAACAATTTTACGACGACTGTAATTGATTAATACACAGAATTCAGTGGAATGAAGTACCCAACTAAATTAATTAACTTGATGAAAAATTAGTGAAACAATCTATCCATTTTTTTATAAACAATATTCCATCATTATTTTTGGCTTATTCTGGATTTTTTTTCCCCTCTATCTAATGCCATTTTTATAACATAAAACAACCACCACAAAATAACAAACCATTTCCTGCACTCAATTCTTCATTTCATTCGAAAACAGGACGCGATGGAAAACATTTTGGAAGATGTGGCTAACCATTTTTATCAGTCGATATTTCCGAACTAGACTCATCGAAATTGTTAATCAATTCATGAAAAACACGTATGAAAAAAATCCTATAGCATTCCCATAAAGTTTTTATAGAAATTTCTATGGGATCTCCCATGAGAATTTATATAACATTTTTCACACGATATTTATCTATAGATTTTTTTAAATTTTTTTTCTTAATTTTCTTATCATTATTTCCTATGGAATTTAATATTAAAATTTCTATGGAACATTCTATGAGATTTCTATGAAATTTCACGTAAGAATTTCTATGGGATCTCCCATAAGATTTCTATAGAAATTCATGTAGAAATTTCGATAGAATTATCCATAAGAATTTACAGAATTTCACGTTGTAATTTCTCTAGGATGTCCTAGAAAATTTCTATAGAAAAATTGGAGAAATTCCAGAGAGGAAAAGATGAGCGAAAATTCGAAGAAGCAAATGAAATTCTCAAATTCTGAAAATTGCACTTATATCCAATCCCATAAATTCCTCTGGAATTCCCCATAGAAAATTCTGGAGAATTCCATAAAATTTTTACTGATTTAAATTCTATCGAAAAATTCTAATTTTCCATAACAATTCTACAAACTTTCCTGTATATCCTATAGCTATAGATACATCATATGACACTGTTATGGGGCAAATGTTATAGGGTTTTTCCATACGTGAAAATTTATCGAAACAATTTTATCGAAACTTTTCGACTCCATTAACGTTTTTTTGCGACTGACAAAAATTCCTCAAAAATTTCTCTTATTTTTACAACAGTAGAAAATCTGTTGAATCAGTCGATTATTTACAAGAAAAAACAATTGCTTATCATTATGCAACCCACTGTACACAAGAGATTCTACTCATTATTCGGGGATTCCATTTATCATGTAATATTTTAGTAAAATATATATTCATCTGTGATATTCATTGAATCCCTAAATTTGTTCCTTTCGTTTATTGGCTCAAAGTCAAGCGCGCCAAATTCAAAATTCAATTTTTGAATTTTTTTCCCGCCTCAATTGACAAAAGTGTGACATCGATTTAATCGATTTTTGTGGGCGGATATCGAACTTTTTTTGTTATATTAATATTTTGTACAAATATACTTTCCTCATTTGTTATTGATAATTTCAACGAATTTTTACGGAATTGCCATTTTTTTCTAAAAAGATCAATTTTTTTTTTTGTATGAAAGAATTGATCATTTTTAATTTATACAAAAATTGATCTTTTTTTACATAGAAAAATCAGAATTTTTTTATGCACAAAAATTGATGTTTTTTTTTTTTGGTCAATTTTTGTTGGGTTTTTTCGATTTTTTTTCTCGTTTGGAAATTTTTTTTTTTAGGAGAAAATAATTTCATCCTTCGCTTACTGAGGATAGGGAACTTCTTGTGGAGCCAGCTGTGTGATGTGTCAAGTCTGGAAGATCTGAGGGGAGACACAAGGGCATTGCGCTTGGGCCGAATATTGCTTCTTGCTCCTCGAGTTGCTGAGCAAATTGCTCCTCCAATCTCTGAAAAATTGACAAATTTTTCAGTGAATTTTTCTGAGCTCTTTCTAATCTTCTTAGGTGTCACATAGTGACTACGTTTTCTGGCTCAAAATGATTGGTCAGTGTCTTTTTGTTTGAGCTGTCTATAATATTTGAGAGGTTCTCAGTTTTCAAATTTGGTGAAATTCTTTGATTTTTAAATTCCTCAAAATTTTCCAAAAACCTGAAAATTTATCGAATGAAAAAAAAATTAAATTTGTTTGCAAATTTTTGGAAAATTTTCCCATGGACAATTTTCAGATTTGAAAGTCTAGAAAAATTATCACTGTGATAATTTCCGAAAATTTCATAAAATTTTCACTTTTAAAAATTTGGTTTTCGTATAAAATCGAGAAAATTCCAAAAAATTTGGAAATTTTGAAAAAATTTTCACGTTTATTGAAATTTTCCAGTTTGATTTTATTTTTTATTTCAATTTTGCAAAATCATATTTTTTTTTTCAATTTTTGAGAAATCTGTGTAAAAAAATTTGCGCGCACCAATTTTGAAAACCAAAAAGAAAAAAAGAATAATAAATATAATCGAAATTTCAATAAATTAAAAATAACAGCTTATAACTAACCTTCGAGCTTGCAATTCCTCAATAACAATATCAACAATTCTCATCAAGATTCCAGTTCTCGTCAAGGTTTCCAAGGTTAAACATTGAAAGCATTGACTACATGAAGCCATTTTGTTCGATTTTTGAGACAACAGATGACTTAATAAATGTACTAGATCTACTTCCCATTGCCAAACGTATGAAAAAAAATTCCATAGAATTTCTACAGAATTTCTTATAAAAATTCCTCTCCCATAAAATTTTTTTCCCAAAATTTTCTATAGAAATTCCACAAAATTCCCATAAAATTTCCCATAGAAATTTCTATAAAATTTCCACAGAAATTTTGTGGAAAATTGGAACGTGTCTATAGAATTTTTCTTCCAGCAATTTTCTACGAGAATCCCATAGAAATTCCATAGCATTTCCCACGGAATTTTTTCATCCGTGCATTCAACAACTATCAACAGTTAAACGATTGAATCGTCAAAAATTCAATTGAACTGCCCAGTCGATTGATTTTTCATTATTTTCAGTTTTTTCGAAATTTCGAAATTCCGAAAAAGAAATTTATTTTCTTCCATCTTTTTTTTTTAATTTTTTTTACAAATTTGTACAGTTTGATTTTTTTATTTTATATTTATGCTTCCTACTTTCGAAAAAGTTTCCAACTTTAGCAAAATTTTCCAATTATTTTTTTCAGTTCAATTGAATTATGCATATGCAATCGCTACACACATGGACAAATCTTAAGTATTAATGTTTTATGTATATTATGTGTAAATGTGTGTGTGTGTGTGATGAATTAATTATTCGGACGAGTACATAAGCAAAACAAAACATCATGCGAGAAATATTGTTTTTCGAACGTTTGAATAGAAGAAAATTAACGAAGACAAATACGATGAGCTTGGGTGGAATGGATGAAAATTGGAGATGGGAAACAGGCATAATTTTTTAACAATTCTTTCGTTTTTGATTCTTGAAATTTTCACGGGGCATCATTCGATGCTATGCAAAATTAGAGACATTCATCTTTTTTTTTCATCCGGGCAATGAAAAAAAAAATTTGAACATTTTAAAAATTTTGAAACATTTTGAAATTTAAAAAAATTTGAAATCTTCGAATTTAAAGATTTCAAAAAATTCCAAAATTTTCAAATTTTGCATAAACTTCAACAATCGTTCAAAATTACAAAGAAAAAGCAAAAATATAAAAAAATTTCAAAAATTTCACGAGGGAAGAATTTTCAAATTTCCTGAATTGCCCATTAATTAATTTAAATTTATGGACTTTCAAAATTTCATAATATTTGGAATTCTGAAATTTCAAAAAAAAAAAATGGGCATTCCAAATATTGCAATTGAAAAAAAAATCAGAAGGTTACGAAATTTTTGTTAAAAAACAAACACTGCTTGCCAGGTTCGTCGATAAACACTCGATTCCAAATTTTGACCACCAATTGGACGACGAAATGATCCCATGAGACACATAAATGGAATAATCTAGGGGCATGAAAAACCACTAATATCCGATGATTACTAGGGCGAATAACACAGACAAGTGGGGATGAGTCAAACTCAACACAAGAGGGATGTGCCCTCGAGAATTCCTCAAGAACTACGAAACTTCAATTCCCCATTTAGTCATCAATTATTATATTGATATGTTATCATCAAATTTATTGTCAAAAAATCTTTCAGTATTTTTATGTTGAGTTACAAAAAGATTGCTGCCATTGTAGAAAAATGATAACTAACAAATCAGGATAGATCTTCTTGAAAAATTTTCAAAAAATAAAAAAAAATTGACAAATTTTGAATAGTTTAACAATGTTAATATTTTGAAACTTCGAAAGATCCCAAAAAATGAGACTTTCAAATATTTCAGAAATTTGAAGTTCCTCAATCTCAAAATTTTCAAAATTTGCAATATCGAAAATTGTCAAAAATGAGTACTTCCCAAAGTAACCGAATCAAAAATTTCAATTTTTGATGAAAAAAAAAAAAATTGAAGAATTTCGCCAAACTTTCAAAAAAAAATGGGTAAATTTCCAGAAATTCAAAAATTTCAAAAAATCTTGAAAAATCCAAAAGGAAAAAATTTCAAAAAAAGAAAAGGAAAAAATTCCCAGAACTTCTCGCAATTATTATTTTCCCTGATGTCGGGAATAATTCCCGAAAAGAAATCCACTCCGCCAAAAACCTGCGTTATTCCCCCACATTCCCCCTAATATCTACGAGGAGACGGAAAAATTTCACTAGGCGCCCGAGATAGAGTTCCACTGGTCACAGAACTCGTCTCCGACCCAGAACGAAGGGACACCCTTGGGATACTGATGGGAGCTGGGGAATTTGGTGTGGATCTTGCGAGTCTTGGTGACAGTATCCACTTGTCCGACATCGTCATTCTGTAATCGAGTGTTGCTAAAGAAATACGAGATAGTCGAGATGGCAAATAATCCTTGTACCGCAACTCCAAAGCCTCCATAGCACTTGCCAGCTCCGCCTCTAATTGCTATAAACAATTTTTGTGTGTTTAATTTTTGACAATTAAAAATAATTATTTTTTTTTCTCCAAAGGGGGATTTTTTCCCCCAGATTCCCTAGAACTTTGCTGGTTCTCAACCCTCCAGAGACCTCTACTAATAACACTTCAGGGAGTCTGAGAAAAAATAAGAGTGTGCTACCAAATTAAATGTCCGAGATTTCCAGAGGTCCCATTTTTTATCTGCGATTTGAATAATGAGTAGTAAGGGCCCAATCAGGGTAATGAAGAGCAGGCATTCACTAGATATCCCATGACTGGGGGGGGGGGGGGGCATATAGGGGTGGTTGGGTGGGAGGGTGGGTGCTACCTATTTAGGAGGGTGGGAGGGGGTGCTACCCATTTAAGGGTGGATATGGGAGGGGGTGCAACCCATTTGGGGGAGGGGTACTAGCCTAAATAGGGCCTTATTACTCATTATTTAATTGGCAGACCAAAACTCTGATTTGACAAAATCTCGATTTTTTGACAGATAATTCTATGAAGTATAGGTGTCAAGTACGGGTATCGGGAAGCTGGCGAAATAAATATTTCAAAAATTGATTTGACAGACGGGCCTCAAATTAGTGTGCACCGAACCTGGATTAAATGCATTTGTATTTTTGAAAAGTTGAACAGGGGACTTTTGAAATAAATGAGCGTATATTGGAAAATGTAACGCGTCATCGTTATTGTAAATGAAAAGACGTTCCTTCCAGAATTTTGTTACGTCTACATTTTGTGTGTGTCTGTTTCATCAGTGAAAATCCTGCAGCAAAACGTGAAGAGATTTCATTTAATACATTTGTGTTTGTGTGAAAAAACAAGTTGGTAGAACAGTTGTTACCTAAATCTTGATTTTTAAGTATGGAGGAGACAACTTTTTAGATTTTGGCATCTCCCATTTCGAAAATTGTAAACAACGGGTCTCAAAGGAATGTCGTAGAATTTTGGGTCTGATGGAATACTAGTTGACTCGTATATATGAATGAAATGAAAAAAAAAATAACGAAAATGCCATAATTTTTAATTTTTGAAAAGTTTCACAATTTCCAGGAATTTTCCAAAGTTCCAGAACTTTCAAAAATTTTCTTCAATTCCCAAATTTTCAAATTTTAAAAAATTGTCAACAATTTGCAAAGCATCCAAATGATTATCGAAAATTTTAAGAAAATTATAAAATTCAAAGCCGTATTAAAATTCCTCGAAATTTGTAAATTAAAAAAAAATCTTGAATTTTTTTTTTTTGAACCAAAAAAAATTGAAGATGTACAAGAATCACAAATTTCCAAAATTCCTTTCAGTTGCTCAAGCTTCCATTTACCCCATCATAGCCAATTCCTCTGAGACCTGTCCCACATGTCACTGCCTTCGATTACCTGCTTGCGAGGCTTCAAATGTGCCTTCCACTCCCTAAGTTCCTTGGTGTAGGCCTCCTCCTGCTCCTTGAGCTTCATCGTTTCATGCTCCATCAGCATTTTCCTCTTCTCGTTCTGCAGTTGCTCAAGTTCCTTGATGGTGGCATCACTCTGCGCGCGCACCTCCTCCAACTGTCGACTGTGCTTGAGCTCGAACCTCTGCTGCTCCGCCCTGTACCTCTTCTTCTCATCCTCCTGGAACTTCTTGAGCTTCTCCCTCTCAGCATCAGGCGCTGACGTCAGGACATTCATCGTCGAAATTCTCATGGACTCTCTAAACATTGCCTCTCGCGCTTTCATTTCATTTCTGAAAAGTTAAATCCAAGAAAAAAAATTAATTTTCATCCAGCATAAATTTTTCCCAAATTTTTTTTCCAAGAATTGGAAAACAATTTTTTTTTTTTCAATCTTACCTAATTCTTTTTGGCAAGTTCCTCCTCTCCACCGTCTGCCTCTTGATCAGTTCCTCCTCCTTCCTCAAGTTCATCCTCTTCATCTGCTCAAGCTCCTTATCATGTCTAATCAACATCTGATGTCTCTGCAGAAAGAAAATATCCTTGAGCTGTCTCTTGAGCAATTGCTGACGCTCGTGAATTTGACGCTCCTCTTGCTCCCAAATAGCAGACTCCCTAGCTCTCATCAATTGCTGCTTTTGCTGGAGAAACTGTCTCTCCATCAGGGCAATCTTCTCACGATGAGAGTCGGATAATCGCCGCAAGGATGTCTCGTGATTCTCGTTCAGCTTCTCCATGAAGAGTTTCTCCCTTTCCTCGTGCTCACCTTCTAATTTATCCTTTCGTACCTGAGATTGGAATTGTACGGGTATGGTTTTATGGTTTTAATGGTAATTTCTTTCTTTATTGTTTTTTTTTTTTTTTCCAATATTTCACATTTCACAAATCCGTTTTTTAATCTTGAATACCATTTGCAATATTGATAAATGTAGAAAATTTGGAGATTATTGGGACTATTGAAAGTGATTTTGAATTTGAGTTTTTTTCACAATTTTGATTCCCGAAAATTTGGGAATTATCCATTTTTTTCGTTTTTCATATTTTGAAAAATTGTAGATATGGTCGATATTTTTTGAGTTGGCGAGAGCGTTTTCAAATTCTTGAAATTTCAAAAAATTTTACAATTTTTACAATTGTTCTAATTTTTGAAATTTTCCCAATTTTAAAACTGCAAAATTTTTGACAATTTACAGAATTTTGCAAATTTCAAAAAGTTTGACGATTTTGGGAATTTTGAAAATTTCAAAAATTTTACCATTAGAAAAAATTAGAAAGTTTTGACTTTGGTAAATTCAAATGATTCATTTTTTTTTGTCCTACATTTCTCAAAATTGGTATAATTCTGTTATTATTTGATACCTTGAATGCATTCTTCCGTTTCTCTTTGGGCATCAGGTCGACTTCTTGCTTCAGCAATCGCAGTTCCTGCTTTAGTCCTTCACGGAACTGCTTCAATTCCCGTTCCTGCTCACTCCTGATTTTTTTAGATGCTAGTCTAAGATCAGCCTCTTGTTGAGCTTCTGCCCTCTCTATTTGTTGTCTTTGCTGCCTTCCACGATTATCTAGATCGCTCTCAGCTGTTCTCTCTAATGCTTGACGTTCTTGCTCAAACCTGGACAAATTCCAATATATTTAACAAGTTTACTTTTCGTAAATTCTTCAAGTTTGTAAAATTTTTAACGTTTACAAAAAATTCGAAATAATGTTTTTTTTGATATTTTCGAAAATTTGGGTGTTTTTTCGATTTGTGAAATTTTTGAAATATTTGATTTTCTTGAAAATTTGGAATGTTTTTGAAATTTTTGAAATTTTTAAAAATTTGATTTTTTTGAAATCTTTGAAATCTTGAGATTTTTGAACTTTTTACAATTTTTGCAATTTTTGAAATTCTTAAGAATTTTAATTGTTCTCAATTTCCAATTTTTTTTTGAAATTCCAAAAAGTTTTTGGAAATCCCCAAATTCTTGAAAATTCCAAATTCCTTACAATGTTCTCATGTAGCAAAATTTACCACGTTTTCAGAATAACCAAATGCCGCAAATCATAAAATTTGCAATGACTATTTTTCCTGACTATAGAAAACTTAATTTTTCACAATTAAAAAATTTGTTGAACTAAAAATCTTGGAAGCTTTCCAAGCCTGTTAAATTTCAAAATTTTCAAAAAAAAATTTCTCAACATTTTGTAAAATTCGTACAAATTCCGGGACGCAGGTAGCGACAACCCCGACATTCTATAATGACAAACCGTTTCTCTTGCTGATCCTTCATGAACTGCGCCTTTTGCGTCAGATCCTGGAACTGCTTCTGCTCTTCTTTCTGCAGCATCTTCAATTCCCTCAATTCCTGCTTTCGGAATATGTGATCGTCATACACCCGGCCATTCTCATCGTCCCCATAAATCACCTTAGACGTTGTTGTCGTCACTACAACCCCATCGATCTCAAATTTTCTGGTACGTTTTCTCGTCTTCTTCTTCAGATTCATCATCTGGATGTCCTCCTTCGTGCGATGGGTCCGGGGTTGAAATTCTGCTGACCTGAGAGTGAAAAAGTGGAAATGGAATGACTCGCACTGGCAGGCCCACAATGCCCATCGTTGGATATTGAATATTCACCAAATGCTTCCACAGTGGAGTTACAAAATTATCGTCAACTTTGATACCGCATTTTTCATGAAGAAATGGAAATGTAAATTCATATCCGGTGCAGTAGAGAAGGGCATCGGCCGTGAGAACTGTGCCGTCCTTAAGGGTGAATTTATTTCCCTGGACAGAATCCACTCCCATCACCTGAGACATATTCGTCGGTAATGGGCTCGACAATCTGAAAATATTCAATAACATGAGAAATGATTTAGGAAAAAAATTAAACAAAAAATTTTTTCCTCCATTTTTCATTCCAAAGATTACACATTTGAAAGTTCAAAAGTTTCAATACGAAACATTGGCCGATCTCGACTTCCGTTTCGACTCCTCGGTGATTGAGAGTCGATGAGAGAAGAATTTGGTTTTTTTGTCTGGACTCTCAACTCAACTCAATACGTATTTTTATCGAATTCTTGTATTCTTGTAGTAACTATGTTTACTTCTGCCAAGACAATTACTTGAGAGAAGAATACCATAACTATAGCCAAACACCGTTGATTTGGAAAAAAACAAATTTTTCTCTCAGCGTGATACAGAAAATCAAATGACACGCCACAAAAATGACAGAGAATGAATTTCGCACGTCGTCAACACCATTGTGCTAAATAAAATCCAAATGCTGCAATGGTTAAACTAAATATTTTCTCGAAATTAAGTAGAGGTTTAATTAATTGGTTATTCCATCGTAGCAAAAAAATGAAAAAATTACTAATAAGCACATTTGCTCAATTAGTTGTAAGTCTTTACAAAATTCCCCAGCTGTACAATTCTACTGATTCTCTGAGTGGGGTTTTACCTGGGACCATTGTGGCTTAGGTAGACAAAATTCCCTCGACTCGCTATCTCGATTCCGATGTCGATGCCGGAGGGACCTGCACCGAGGACAATCACCGTTTTTCCCGAATAAATAGCGGGCTCTCTGTACTCATGACTGTGCATCACGCTCCCTGGGAACGTCGATATTCCGGGAAGGTTCGGACTTTTCGGGCTTGAGTAGTGGCCGTTGCACACCAACACCGCATCAAAAATTCTCTCCTCCGCCCTCTGACTTTTCAGGTCCTTCGTACGGACGCGCCAAGTGGTCTTCCTCCAGTCTGCATCAGCAACAGGCTCCACACACTCGACTATCGTATTGAACTGCCAGTCACACCAAACAACAGAAATGTGTTTTAATTTTTTGCAATTTTTGAATCGGAAATTTGGAAAAGTCTGGGATTTTTTTTTATCTTTACAAATTTTGACACAATGACGATAAATAATTTTCTTCCAATGGTGCGCTCAAATTCCGAGACCAAATCGAAAATTCTCTACAGTAAAAAGGAGGGACTAAAGAAAATATCGATGTATATCGAAGTTATCGAACAGCGTAAGATCGGAACCGACGCGACAGCAATCAGTGCGGCAGAAAAAGGAAACGTGAGTGGGATGCGCGCGCAGCCAGACTCCCATAAGGCGCGGGAAAATTTCCTCTCGGCCTAGTGACAAAATCTACTATAATACACCTATAATAGCGCATCTACTGAATTGAGAAATAGCAATGACATCAAGTTAATGAGAAATTTTTAAAATTACCTGAATAAATTGACGGAGCGAAAAATGATGGGCGTAGTCATTCAGGTACTTCAGAATCTCCTCGTGACCACCACAACTCGGACGTGTCTGATTCATGCGTTGAAAGTCCGGAAAGTTCATCAATTTATTCGGAAAGTTGGTTCTGCGATAAATGACATTTTCATAATTTCAACATGTGCTTGCAATAATTCCACGACAATTCCAAAATAGTTGTGAGAAAATGGAAAATCCATGTACAATATACTTCAATGGTTGGTCAGACAAAAATTCGATATTAAATCGAATATTTACATAAACTAATTTTTTTGATGTCATATATACATATATATATATATATATAAGAGAATAACAAACACTCGTAGTATCCTCCCATAAATTTTCGGGAGATAAAAACAATCTATTCTCAATGAAAAACGTTACTAATCGTTTCCCGCCAAAAGGAACTAGTGGCGCCATCTTGGTACAACTAATTTTAAAAATGGCGCGCACCGATATAACGAAATTCACTTCAACGTTAGTTACTGTATGATTAAATACTGTAATTGAATGCGAATAAATGTTATTGAATGAAATGATAAGGAACCGAATGTAATTGGATGATTATAGAGAGATCAATTAAACTGACATAATTACCTTAAATTCTTGTACATACTGGAGTGTATAGGAAGTCCATGCTCATCCGTACCAACTTTATCAACGTAAACCCATGTACCGCCAATCGTACTGGACTGTTCAAAAACCGCGGGCTGGATGCGCAGTGCATCACTCGACAAGTGCCTTACTGCGCATAGGCCAGCGGCACCAGCGCCAATCACACAAACCCGCAATTTTTGCGCGAGTTTTGCCTCCTCCATTTTATCACTCTATGACAAGTTTTCCCGAGTTTTCACCATAACAACTTTTGGATTAAACAAACATTTTTCCTTGGATCAAATGAAAAATTGAAAGTATAGGAAATTCAAGATGCGCGCGCATACACTGTATCTTCAGCGTTCTGTGACGTTCTGTGGAAAAGTGAGGATGAGACTAAATCACCGCCGGACCAATAACAACAGAGCGCATCGGGGACAACGCCTTTACGAACTGTCATTGGCTTATCTTTGATTCGAAGATAAAATGCCGTCAAAGTTTTCTAACTTTGGAGATTTAAAAAGAAAAAAAAACTTTAACTTTTCGAAAAATTTCTTTTGCACAAAATTTGCATTTTATTAGATTCCTCCGATTACATAAATCATGCAAATGCTTTGACAGCAAGTGTTTTTTTTATCTTCCAAAAAATGGGAAGCCTACGCTATAGATCATCGACTGAACGTCAATGCGTTTGATCGCACGATTTTATGAAGTCGGAAATGCGGGGGAAATTCACTGACCGCTCAAATAATGATAATAAACATTGCGCGCCTGTCGTGGACCGCCCCTCTCTAACGACCTGGCGGGTGACGCTGTATAAACGGAATAGATCACCGAATGGATTCGGCTTGAGAGAATACCGGAAATAGGGAATTATGTCAAAATCAAAAATTTTTTAATCTCCAATTTATTGAAAATTTACAAACTGTCTATTTTTTGAATTTAGGAATTAAGGATATTTGGAGGGAAATTCAAATCGCGCGCTCAATTCCGATACTTCCAGTTTGCGCCTTGTGGGCTAATGTTTCCGCAAACATGTGAGTTACAGGTTACCCCTTCCACGCTCGCAATGGGCGAGAGGTAATATGATGACTCACAATGTTTATATTACATCGCCCATGAGCCCACGTGCTACGCCATCCAACAAAACCTTACCCGTCTAGCGCACTCCCGAACATCACGTGTAGCACGTGACGTGTAGTGGGGACTCCTTCCCCTCCGCTCGCTCGCGCTGGCCGAGCCCATTGTGAATCACTTCCGGTATAGATCTTTTTGTAACGCTCAGCAATGTCGATCATGAATCTCGTCAAAACTTTGACTCGCCTTTTAGATTTTGAGATATCAAACGGAAACGATCATAATATTGGACGCATAGAAGGTCACATGCTCTTTTCACCCCCCCCCCCCCCCCTTTTCCTCAACCGAAGATTGCCGAGTGCCGGCGCATGCGCCCGAAAGGCGCGATCTACTCAACTGACAGATGTCGCCCTGGTCGGCCATTGGTAAAAGTGTTTTTTCTCTCCACTTCGTCAGCTTATTGGACTGGATCACTGGGTGGAGTGGGTCAAGGAGCGCAACTCCAAAGTGGTAGAAAATTATAGAAACAATGCTGAAAATTTGTGACATCAGTTGGAACAGTGCACTGAGAGAAAAATTTGGTTTTGCCGAATCAACGGTGGTCGGTTGTATCCAAGGTATTCTTCTCTGAAGTGATGGCGGTATTGGTGCAAGAGAAGTGATTTCTTCTGTGCCATTGTATTTCCTGTTCCCAAATTCATATGCTTTTCAGACCGTTTTTTTCACGAATATTTTGATCTGAAGTTCAAGAAATTTCTATGAATGTGTTATATTTAATCTGTAATGATCAAATATTTTTCACAAGATAGTGGAGACTTCTCCCGAATATTCTAAATCAATGAGGAATCATATTTGTCCAGACTCTCAACTCAACTCAATACGTATTTTTATCTATGTTCACTTCTGCCAAGACAATTACTTGAGAGAAGAATACCATAACTATAGCCAAACACCGATGATTTGGAAAAACCAAATTTTTCTCTCAGCGTAATACAGAAAATCAAATGACACGCCACAAAAATGACAGAGAATGAATTTCGCACGTCGCAATAGCATTAAAATATTTATTACTCTTCTCCATAACATGATAATACCTCGCAATTAATAGGGAATTAATGGTAAATAATGAATTGAATAATGTCGAACTTAATTTTATCCAGTTCTGAGCAAGTTATTATAATTCTTTATAACTATGTTACATATTTCCCATCCACTCAATTATTTTTCTTGCTTCCTATTTCAAGATAACGATTGATCTTAAATCAAAGACTTTGAAGATTTGAGGAACGAAAAAAAAAAATTTTTTCGTTTCAACAATTTCAATCTCATTCTCTCCATTTTTTTATATATTACCCAAATTATTGATGCATAAATCATGTGATAATATGGAACAACGTTGTGCTAAATAAAATCCAAATGCTGAGATGGTTAAACAAAATATTTTCTCGAAATGAATTAAAGGTTTAATTAATTGGTTCTTCCATCTTCCATCTTACATTTGCTCAATAGTTGTAAGTTCTTTACAAAATTCCCCAGCTGTACAATTCTGCTGATACTCTTAGTTTATTTTTTTTTATGTACAAGAGCAATAAAGAATAGAACAAGTATTGATTCACTGTATATAGGCGATCTCTAGGGTTTTTTTTTTCATTTAGTTTTAGTAGAAAAGTTTATGCCGCATTTATCAACAAAGCGGTTTGTTAAGTTAATTTTGACATGTCGGGAGATATAACATTAATCAACAGTTTCTTAACTTTTAAATATACAAAACAATATGAATTAGGGGTGGGCGAATTTCAGCGATTTCTGTGGGCGATTCGAAATTAGAAGCACATTTCGATATCTTGATTTTTTCCTAATTTTCATTTTTTTAAAAATTTTTACAAGCTTTTGATTTTTTAAATTTTGATTATTTTAATTCTGGTAAATTGGTCCTAATTTCGCGGTTTTGTGAAATTTTTCAAATTACTACATTTCTAATTTTTGAAAGTTTCGACATTTTTCGAACTTTCGCAGAATTAAAAAAAAAAATTTCACTAATTTTCGATTTTTTTTTTTTTGACTTTCACAACTTTTTGACTGAATTTTGTGATTCTATGAAATTGTGGAAATTATGATATTTCTAAACTTTTTAGAAATTTTTGTAAACTTATCAAATTTTGTCACATTTCAAAAATTGTCGGGATTTTCCAAACTCCAAGTTTATAAGTTTTCACTAGAAGAGTTTTCAGAAAATTACACGTTTCAAAAATTTTAGATTATTTGCAAAAAATCTTCAATTTATTTCTATATAAAAAACCAAAGTCTAGAAAATTTGCAAAATTTCATGAAATTTCGAGAAAATCCGCCAAATTTGGAACACAATTTTCGTAATTGGGAAAAATTCGTAAAAGTTCGAACATATTCGACACTGCAAGTTTCAGCAAAAACTTTCAAATTCTCAAAATTCCAACTTTTCTCCAAAATTCCTAAAATTCCCAAAATTTCCAAAATTGTCAGATTTCATAAAATCGATTAATATTTCTTTTTCTCTGAACAGTTAAATTTCCTTGCAATTCCACATTGTCCTCATTTTGCATGGGTCTTCCCAATTCCCAAAAGCAAAGCCCCAATCAAAGAACCACCCAACCGAAAACCCATCACTCCACACCCCCAAATGGACCCTACAATAAAAAAAAATAATTATGACAAGAACAATTTTACGACGACTGTAATTGATTAATACACAGAATTCAGTGGAATGAAGTACCCAACTAAATTAATTAACTTGATGAAAAATTAGTGAAACAATCTATCCATTTTTTTATAAACAATATTCCATCATTATTTTTGGCTTATTCTGGATTTTTTTTCCCCTCTATCTAATGCCATTTTTATAACATAAAACAACCACCACAAAATAACAAACCATTTCCTGCACTCAATTCTTCATTTCATTCGAAAACAGGACGCGATGGAAAACATTTTGGAAGATGTGGCTAACCATTTTTATCAGTCGATATTTCCGAACTAGACTCATCGAAATTGTTAATCAATTCATGAAAAACACGTATGAAAAAAATCCTATAGCATTCCCATAAAGTTTTTATAGAAATTTCTATGGGATCTCCCATGAGAATTTATATAACATTTTTCACACGATATTTATCTATAGATTTTTTTAAATTTTTTTTCTTAATTTTCTTATCATTATTTCCTATGGAATTTAATATTAAAATTTCTATGGAACATTCTATGAGATTTCTATGAAATTTCACGTAAGAATTTCTATGGGATCTCCCATAAGATTTCTATAGAAATTCATGTAGAAATTTCGATAGAATTATCCATAAGAATTTACAGAATTTCACGTTGTAATTTCTCTAGGATGTCCTAGAAAATTTCTATAGAAAAATTGGAGAAATTCCAGAGAGGAAAAGATGAGCGAAAATTCGAAGAAGCAAATGAAATTCTCAAATTCTGAAAATTGCACTTATATCCAATCCCATAAATTCCTCTGGAATTCCCCATAGAAAATTCTGGAGAATTCCATAAAATTTTTACTGATTTAAATTCTATCGAAAAATTCTAATTTTCCATAACAATTCTACAAACTTTCCTGTATATCCTATAGCTATAGATACATCATATGACACTGTTATGGGGCAAATGTTATAGGGTTTTTCCATACGTGAAAATTTATCGAAACAATTTTATCGAAACTTTTCGACTCCATTAACGTTTTTTTGCGACTGACAAAAATTCCTCAAAAATTTCTCTTATTTTTACAACAGTAGAAAATCTGTTGAATCAGTCGATTATTTACAAGAAAAAACAATTGCTTATCATTATGCAACCCACTGTACACAAGAGATTCTACTCATTATTCGGGGATTCCATTTATCATGTAATATTTTAGTAAAATATATATTCATCTGTGATATTCATTGAATCCCTAAATTTGTTCCTTTCGTTTATTGGCTCAAAGTCAAGCGCGCCAAATTCAAAATTCAATTTTTGAATTTTTTTCCCGCCTCAATTGACAAAAGTGTGACATCGATTTAATCGATTTTTGTGGGCGGATATCGAACTTTTTTTGTTATATTAATATTTTGTACAAATATACTTTCCTCATTTGTTATTGATAATTTCAACGAATTTTTACGGAATTGCCATTTTTTTCTAAAAAGATCAATTTTTTTTTTGTATGAAAGAATTGATCATTTTTAATTTATACAAAAATTGATCTTTTTTTACATAGAAAAATCAGAATTTTTTTATGCACAAAAATTGATGTTTTTTTTTTTTGGTCAATTTTTGTTGGGTTTTTTCGATTTTTTTTCTCGTTTGGAAATTTTTTTTTTTAGGAGAAAATAATTTCATCCTTCGCTTACTGAGGATAGGGAACTTCTTGTGGAGCCAGCTGTGTGATGTGTCAAGTCTGGAAGATCTGAGGGGAGACACAAGGGCATTGCGCTTGGGCCGAATATTGCTTCTTGCTCCTCGAGTTGCTGAGCAAATTGCTCCTCCAATCTCTGAAAAATTGACAAATTTTTCAGTGAATTTTTCTGAGCTCTTTCTAATCTTCTTAGGTGTCACATAGTGACTACGTTTTCTGGCTCAAAATGATTGGTCAGTGTCTTTTTGTTTGAGCTGTCTATAATATTTGAGAGGTTCTCAGTTTTCAAATTTGGTGAAATTCTTTGATTTTTAAATTCCTCAAAATTTTCCAAAAACCTGAAAATTTATCGAATGAAAAAAAAATTAAATTTGTTTGCAAATTTTTGGAAAATTTTCCCATGGACAATTTTCAGATTTGAAAGTCTAGAAAAATTATCACTGTGATAATTTCCGAAAATTTCATAAAATTTTCACTTTTAAAAATTTGGTTTTCGTATAAAATCGAGAAAATTCCAAAAAATTTGGAAATTTTGAAAAAATTTTCACGTTTATTGAAATTTTCCAGTTTGATTTTATTTTTTATTTCAATTTTGCAAAATCATATTTTTTTTTTTCAATTTTTGAGAAATCTGTGTAAAAAAATTTGCGCGCACCAATTTTGAAAACCAAAAAGAAAAAAAGAATAATAAATATAATCGAAATTTCAATAAATTAAAAATAACAGCTTATAACTAACCTTCGAGCTTGCAATTCCTCAATAACAATATCAACAATTCTCATCAAGATTCCAGTTCTCGTCAAGGTTTCCAAGGTTAAACATTGAAAGCATTGACTACATGAAGCCATTTTGTTCGATTTTTGAGACAACAGATGACTTAATAAATGTACTAGATCTACTTCCCATTGCCAAACGTATGAAAAAAAATTCCATAGAATTTCTACAGAATTTCTTATAAAAATTCCTCTCCCATAAAATTTTTTTCCCAAAATTTTCTATAGAAATTCCACAAAATTCCCATAAAATTTCCCATAGAAATTTCTATAAAATTTCCACAGAAATTTTGTGGAAAATTGGAACGTGTCTATAGAATTTTTCTTCCAGCAATTTTCTACGAGAATCCCATAGAAATTCCATAGCATTTCCCACGGAATTTTTTCATCCGTGCATTCAACAACTATCAACAGTTAAACGATTGAATCGTCAAAAATTCAATTGAACTGCCCAGTCGATTGATTTTTCATTATTTTCAGTTTTTTCGAAATTTCGAAATTCCGAAAAAGAAATTTATTTTCTTCCATCTTTTTTTTTTAATTTTTTTTACAAATTTGTACAGTTTGATTTTTTTATTTTATATTTATGCTTCCTACTTTCGAAAAAGTTTCCAACTTTAGCAAAATTTTCCAATTATTTTTTTCAGTTCAATTGAATTATGCATATGCAATCGCTACACACATGGACAAATCTTAAGTATTAATGTTTTATGTATATTATGTGTAAATGTGTGTGTGTGTGTGATGAATTAATTATTCGGACGAGTACATAAGCAAAACAAAACATCATGCGAGAAATATTGTTTTTCGAACGTTTGAATAGAAGAAAATTAACGAAGACAAATACGATGAGCTTGGGTGGAATGGATGAAAATTGGAGATGGGAAACAGGCATAATTTTTTAACAATTCTTTCGTTTTTGATTCTTGAAATTTTCACGGGGCATCATTCGATGCTATGCAAAATTAGAGACATTCATCTTTTTTTTTCATCCGGGCAATGAAAAAAAAAATTTGAACATTTTAAAAATTTTGAAACATTTTGAAATTTAAAAAAATTTGAAATCTTCGAATTTAAAGATTTCAAAAAATTCCAAAATTTTCAAATTTTGCATAAACTTCAACAATCGTTCAAAATTACAAAGAAAAAGCAAAAATATAAAAAAATTTCAAAAATTTCACGAGGGAAGAATTTTCAAATTTCCTGAATTGCCCATTAATTAATTTAAATTTATGGACTTTCAAAATTTCATAATATTTGGAATTCTGAAATTTCAAAAAAAAAAAATGGGCATTCCAAATATTGCAATTGAAAAAAAAATCAGAAGGTTACGAAATTTTTGTTAAAAAACAAACACTGCTTGCCAGGTTCGTCGATAAACACTCGATTCCAAATTTTGACCACCAATTGGACGACGAAATGATCCCATGAGACACATAAATGGAATAATCTAGGGGCATGAAAAACCACTAATATCCGATGATTACTAGGGCGAATAACACAGACAAGTGGGGATGAGTCAAACTCAACACAAGAGGGATGTGCCCTCGAGAATTCCTCAAGAACTACGAAACTTCAATTCCCCATTTAGTCATCAATTATTATATTGATATGTTATCATCAAATTTATTGTCAAAAAATCTTTCAGTATTTTTATGTTGAGTTACAAAAAGATTGCTGCCATTGTAGAAAAATGATAACTAACAAATCAGGATAGATCTTCTTGAAAAATTTTCAAAAAATAAAAAAAAATTGACAAATTTTGAATAGTTTAACAATGTTAATATTTTGAAACTTCGAAAGATCCCAAAAAATGAGACTTTCAAATATTTCAGAAATTTGAAGTTCCTCAATCTCAAAATTTTCAAAATTTGCAATATCGAAAATTGTCAAAAATGAGTACTTCCCAAAGTAACCGAATCAAAAATTTCAATTTTTGATGAAAAAAAAAAAAATTGAAGAATTTCGCCAAACTTTCAAAAAAAAATGGGTAAATTTCCAGAAATTCAAAAATTTCAAAAAATCTTGAAAAATCCAAAAGGAAAAAATTTCAAAAAAAGAAAAGGAAAAAATTCCCAGAACTTCTCGCAATTATTATTTTCCCTGATGTCGGGAATAATTCCCGAAAAGAAATCCACTCCGCCAAAAACCTGCGTTATTCCCCCACATTCCCCCTAATATCTACGAGGAGACGGAAAAATTTCACTAGGCGCCCGAGATAGAGTTCCACTGGTCACAGAACTCGTCTCCGACCCAGAACGAAGGGACACCCTTGGGATACTGATGGGAGCTGGGGAATTTGGTGTGGATCTTGCGAGTCTTGGTGACAGTATCCACTTGTCCGACATCGTCATTCTGTAATCGAGTGTTGCTAAAGAAATACGAGATAGTCGAGATGGCAAATAATCCTTGTACCGCAACTCCAAAGCCTCCATAGCACTTGCCAGCTCCGCCTCTAATTGCTATAAACAATTTTTGTGTGTTTAATTTTTGACAATTAAAAATAATTATTTTTTTTTCTCCAAAGGGGGATTTTTTCCCCCAGATTCCCTAGAACTTTGCTGGTTCTCAACCCTCCAGAGACCTCTACTAATAACACTTCAGGGAGTCTGAGAAAAAATAAGAGTGTGCTACCAAATTAAATGTCCGAGATTTCCAGAGGTCCCATTTTTTATCTGCGATTTGAATAATGAGTAGTAAGGGCCCAATCAGGGTAATGAAGAGCAGGCATTCACTAGATATCCCATGACTGGGGGGGGGGGGGGCATATAGGGGGGGTTGGGGGGGGGGGTGGGTGCTACCTATTTAGGGGGGGGGGAGGGGGTGCTACCCATTTAAGGGTGGATATGGGAGGGGGTGCAACCCATTTGGGGGAGGGGTACTAGCCTAAATAGGGCCTTATTACTCATTATTTAATTGGCAGACCAAAACTCTGATTTGACAAAATCTCGATTTTTTGACAGATAATTCTATGAAGTATAGGTGTCAAGTACGGGTATCGGGAAGCTGGCGAAATAAATATTTCAAAAATTGATTTGACAGACGGGCCTCAAATTAGTGTGCACCGAACCTGGATTAAATGCATTTGTATTTTTGAAAAGTTGAACAGGGGACTTTTGAAATAAATGAGCGTATATTGGAAAATGTAACGCGTCATCGTTATTGTAAATGAAAAGACGTTCCTTCCAGAATTTTGTTACGTCTACATTTTGTGTGTGTCTGTTTCATCAGTGAAAATCCTGCAGCAAAACGTGAAGAGATTTCATTTAATACATTTGTGTTTGTGTGAAAAAACAAGTTGGTAGAACAGTTGTTACCTAAATCTTGATTTTTAAGTATGGAGGAGACAACTTTTTAGATTTTGGCATCTCCCATTTCGAAAATTGTAAACAACGGGTCTCAAAGGAATGTCGTAGAATTTTGGGTCTGATGGAATACTAGTTGACTCGTATATATGAATGAAATGAAAAAAAAAATAACGAAAATGCCATAATTTTTAATTTTTGAAAAGTTTCACAATTTCCAGGAATTTTCCAAAGTTCCAGAACTTTCAAAAATTTTCTTCAATTCCCAAATTTTCAAATTTTAAAAAATTGTCAACAATTTGCAAAGCATCCAAATGATTATCGAAAATTTTAAGAAAATTATAAAATTCAAAGCCGTATTAAAATTCCTCGAAATTTGTAAATTAAAAAAAAATCTTGAATTTTTTTTTTTGAACCAAAAAAAATTGAAGATGTACAAGAATCACAAATTTCCAAAATTCCTTTCAGTTGCTCAAGCTTCCATTTACCCCATCATAGCCAATTCCTCTGAGACCTGTCCCACATGTCACTGCCTTCGATTACCTGCTTGCGAGGCTTCAAATGTGCCTTCCACTCCCTAAGTTCCTTGGTGTAGGCCTCCTCCTGCTCCTTGAGCTTCATCGTTTCATGCTCCATCAGCATTTTCCTCTTCTCGTTCTGCAGTTGCTCAAGTTCCTTGATGGTGGCATCACTCTGCGCGCGCACCTCCTCCAACTGTCGACTGTGCTTGAGCTCGAACCTCTGCTGCTCCGCCCTGTACCTCTTCTTCTCATCCTCCTGGAACTTCTTGAGCTTCTCCCTCTCAGCATCAGGCGCTGACGTCAGGACATTCATCGTCGAAATTCTCATGGACTCTCTAAACATTGCCTCTCGCGCTTTCATTTCATTTCTGAAAAGTTAAATCCAAGAAAAAAAATTAATTTTCATCCAGCATAAATTTTTCCCAAATTTTTTTTCCAAGAATTGGAAAACAATTTTTTTTTTTTCAATCTTACCTAATTCTTTTTGGCAAGTTCCTCCTCTCCACCGTCTGCCTCTTGATCAGTTCCTCCTCCTTCCTCAAGTTCATCCTCTTCATCTGCTCAAGCTCCTTATCATGTCTAATCAACATCTGATGTCTCTGCAGAAAGAAAATATCCTTGAGCTGTCTCTTGAGCAATTGCTGACGCTCGTGAATTTGACGCTCCTCTTGCTCCCAAATAGCAGACTCCCTAGCTCTCATCAATTGCTGCTTTTGCTGGAGAAACTGTCTCTCCATCAGGGCAATCTTCTCACGATGAGAGTCGGATAATCGCCGCAAGGATGTCTCGTGATTCTCGTTCAGCTTCTCCATGAAGAGTTTCTCCCTTTCCTCGTGCTCACCTTCTAATTTATCCTTTCGTACCTGAGATTGGAATTGTACGGGTATGGTTTTATGGTTTTAATGGTAATTTCTTTCTTTATTGTTTTTTTTTTTTTTTTCCAATATTTCACATTTCACAAATCCGTTTTTTAATCTTGAATACCATTTGCAATATTGATAAATGTAGAAAATTTGGAGATTATTGGGACTATTGAAAGTGATTTTGAATTTGAGTTTTTTTCACAATTTTGATTCCCGAAAATTTGGGAATTATCCATTTTTTTCGTTTTTCATATTTTGAAAAATTGTAGATATGGTCGATATTTTTTGAGTTGGCGAGAGCGTTTTCAAATTCTTGAAATTTCAAAAAATTTTACAATTTTTACAATTGTTCTAATTTTTGAAATTTTCCCAATTTTAAAACTGCAAAATTTTTGACAATTTACAGAATTTTGCAAATTTCAAAAAGTTTGACGATTTTGGGAATTTTGAAAATTTCAAAAATTTTACCATTAGAAAAAATTAGAAAGTTTTGACTTTGGTAAATTCAAATGATTCATTTTTTTTTGTCCTACATTTCTCAAAATTGGTATAATTCTGTTATTATTTGATACCTTGAATGCATTCTTCCGTTTCTCTTTGGGCATCAGGTCGACTTCTTGCTTCAGCAATCGCAGTTCCTGCTTTAGTCCTTCACGGAACTGCTTCAATTCCCGTTCCTGCTCACTCCTGATTTTTTTAGATGCTAGTCTAAGATCAGCCTCTTGTTGAGCTTCTGCCCTCTCTATTTGTTGTCTTTGCTGCCTTCCACGATTATCTAGATCGCTCTCAGCTGTTCTCTCTAATGCTTGACGTTCTTGCTCAAACCTGGACAAATTCCAATATATTTAACAAGTTTACTTTTCGTAAATTCTTCAAGTTTGTAAAATTTTTAACGTTTACAAAAAATTCGAAATAATGTTTTTTTTGATATTTTCGAAAATTTGGGTGTTTTTTCGATTTGTGAAATTTTTGAAATATTTGATTTTCTTGAAAATTTGGAATGTTTTTGAAATTTTTGAAATTTTTAAAAATTTGATTTTTTTGAAATCTTTGAAATCTTGAGATTTTTGAACTTTTTACAATTTTTGCAATTTTTGAAATTCTTAAGAATTTTAATTGTTCTCAATTTCCAATTTTTTTTTGAAATTCCAAAAAGTTTTTGGAAATCCCCAAATTCTTGAAAATTCCAAATTCCTTACAATGTTCTCATGTAGCAAAATTTACCACGTTTTCAGAATAACCAAATGCCGCAAATCATAAAATTTGCAATGACTATTTTTCCTGACTATAGAAAACTTAATTTTTCACAATTAAAAAATTTGTTGAACTAAAAATCTTGGAAGCTTTCCAAGCCTGTTAAATTTCAAAATTTTCAAAAAAAAATTTCTCAACATTTTGTAAAATTCGTACAAATTCCGGGACGCAGGTAGCGACAACCCCGACATTCTATAATGACAAACCGTTTCTCTTGCTGATCCTTCATGAACTGCGCCTTTTGCGTCAGATCCTGGAACTGCTTCTGCTCTTCTTTCTGCAGCATCTTCAATTCCCTCAATTCCTGCTTTCGGAATATGTGATCGTCATACACCCGGCCATTCTCATCGTCCCCATAAATCACCTTAGACGTTGTTGTCGTCACTACAACCCCATCGATCTCAAATTTTCTGGTACGTTTTCTCGTCTTCTTCTTCAGATTCATCATCTGGATGTCCTCCTTCGTGCGATGGGTCCGGGGTTGAAATTCTGCTGACCTGAGAGTGAAAAAGTGGAAATGGAATGACTCGCACTGGCAGGCCCACAATGCCCATCGTTGGATATTGAATATTCACCAAATGCTTCCACAGTGGAGTTACAAAATTATCGTCAACTTTGATACCGCATTTTTCATGAAGAAATGGAAATGTAAATTCATATCCGGTGCAGTAGAGAAGGGCATCGGCCGTGAGAACTGTGCCGTCCTTAAGGGTGAATTTATTTCCCTGGACAGAATCCACTCCCATCACCTGAGACATATTCGTCGGTAATGGGCTCGACAATCTGAAAATATTCAATAACATGAGAAATGATTTAGGAAAAAAATTAAACAAAAAATTTTTTCCTCCATTTTTCATTCCAAAGATTACACATTTGAAAGTTCAAAAGTTTCAATACGAAACATTGGCCGATCTCGACTTCCGTTTCGACTCCTCGGTGATTGAGAGTCGATGAGAGAAGAATTTGGTTTTTTTGTCTGGACTCTCAACTCAACTCAATACGTATTTTTATCGAATTCTTGTATTCTTGTAGTAACTATGTTTACTTCTGCCAAGACAATTACTTGAGAGAAGAATACCATAACTATAGCCAAACACCGTTGATTTGGAAAAAAACAAATTTTTCTCTCAGCGTGATACAGAAAATCAAATGACACGCCACAAAAATGACAGAGAATGAATTTCGCACGTCGTCAACACCATTGTGCTAAATAAAATCCAAATGCTGCAATGGTTAAACTAAATATTTTCTCGAAATTAAGTAGAGGTTTAATTAATTGGTTATTCCATCGTAGCAAAAAAAATGAAAAAATTACTAATAAGCACATTTGCTCAATTAGTTGTAAGTCTTTACAAAATTCCCCAGCTGTACAATTCTACTGATTCTCTGAGTGGGGTTTTACCTGGGACCATTGTGGCTTAGGTAGACAAAATTCCCTCGACTCGCTATCTCGATTCCGATGTCGATGCCGGAGGGACCTGCACCGAGGACAATCACCGTTTTTCCCGAATAAATAGCGGGCTCTCTGTACTCATGACTGTGCATCACGCTCCCTGGGAACGTCGATATTCCGGGAAGGTTCGGACTTTTCGGGCTTGAGTAGTGGCCGTTGCACACCAACACCGCATCAAAAATTCTCTCCTCCGCCCTCTGACTTTTCAGGTCCTTCGTACGGACGCGCCAAGTGGTCTTCCTCCAGTCTGCATCAGCAACAGGCTCCACACACTCGACTATCGTATTGAACTGCCAGTCACACCAAACAACAGAAATGTGTTTTAATTTTTTGCAATTTTTGAATCGGAAATTTGGAAAAGTCTGGGATTTTTTTTTATCTTTACAAATTTTGACACAATGACGATAAATAATTTTCTTCCAATGGTGCGCTCAAATTCCGAGACCAAATCGAAAATTCTCTACAGTAAAAAGGAGGGACTAAAGAAAATATCGATGTATATCGAAGTTATCGAACAGCGTAAGATCGGAACCGACGCGACAGCAATCAGTGCGGCAGAAAAAGGAAACGTGAGTGGGATGCGCGCGCAGCCAGACTCCCATAAGGCGCGGGAAAATTTCCTCTCGGCCTAGTGACAAAATCTACTATAATACACCTATAATAGCGCATCTACTGAATTGAGAAATAGCAATGACATCAAGTTAATGAGAAATTTTTAAAATTACCTGAATAAATTGACGGAGCGAAAAATGATGGGCGTAGTCATTCAGGTACTTCAGAATCTCCTCGTGACCACCACAACTCGGACGTGTCTGATTCATGCGTTGAAAGTCCGGAAAGTTCATCAATTTATTCGGAAAGTTGGTTCTGCGATAAATGACATTTTCATAATTTCAACATGTGCTTGCAATAATTCCACGACAATTCCAAAATAGTTGTGAGAAAATGGAAAATCCATGTACAATATACTTCAATGGTTGGTCAGACAAAAATTCGATATTAAATCGAATATTTACATAAACTAATTTTTTTGATGTCATATATACATATATATATATATATATAAGAGAATAACAAACACTCGTAGTATCCTCCCATAAATTTTCGGGAGATAAAAACAATCTATTCTCAATGAAAAACGTTACTAATCGTTTCCCGCCAAAAGGAACTAGTGGCGCCATCTTGGTACAACTAATTTTAAAAATGGCGCGCACCGATATAACGAAATTCACTTCAACGTTAGTTACTGTATGATTAAATACTGTAATTGAATGCGAATAAATGTTATTGAATGAAATGATAAGGAACCGAATGTAATTGGATGATTATAGAGAGATCAATTAAACTGACATAATTACCTTAAATTCTTGTACATACTGGAGTGTATAGGAAGTCCATGCTCATCCGTACCAACTTTATCAACGTAAACCCATGTACCGCCAATCGTACTGGACTGTTCAAAAACCGCGGGCTGGATGCGCAGTGCATCACTCGACAAGTGCCTTACTGCGCATAGGCCAGCGGCACCAGCGCCAATCACACAAACCCGCAATTTTTGCGCGAGTTTTGCCTCCTCCATTTTATCACTCTATGACAAGTTTTCCCGAGTTTTCACCATAACAACTTTTGGATTAAACAAACATTTTTCCTTGGATCAAATGAAAAATTGAAAGTATAGGAAATTCAAGATGCGCGCGCATACACTGTATCTTCAGCGTTCTGTGACGTTCTGTGGAAAAGTGAGGATGAGACTAAATCACCGCCGGACCAATAACAACAGAGCGCATCGGGGACAACGCCTTTACGAACTGTCATTGGCTTATCTTTGATTCGAAGATAAAATGCCGTCAAAGTTTTCTAACTTTGGAGATTTAAAAAGAAAAAAAAACTTTAACTTTTCGAAAAATTTCTTTTGCACAAAATTTGCATTTTATTAGATTCCTCCGATTACATAAATCATGCAAATGCTTTGACAGCAAGTGTTTTTTTTATCTTCCAAAAAATGGGAAGCCTACGCTATAGATCATCGACTGAACGTCAATGCGTTTGATCGCACGATTTTATGAAGTCGGAAATGCGGGGGAAATTCACTGACCGCTCAAATAATGATAATAAACATTGCGCGCCTGTCGTGGACCGCCCCTCTCTAACGACCTGGCGGGTGACGCTGTATAAACGGAATAGATCACCGAATGGATTCGGCTTGAGAGAATACCGGAAATAGGGAATTATGTCAAAATCAAAAATTTTTTAATCTCCAATTTATTGAAAATTTACAAACTGTCTATTTTTTGAATTTAGGAATTAAGGATATTTGGAGGGAAATTCAAATCGCGCGCTCAATTCCGATACTTCCAGTTTGCGCCTTGTGGGCTAATGTTTCCGCAAACATGTGAGTTACAGGTTACCCCTTCCACGCTCGCAATGGGCGAGAGGTAATATGATGACTCACAATGTTTATATTACATCGCCCATGAGCCCACGTGCTACGCCATCCAACAAAACCTTACCCGTCTAGCGCACTCCCGAACATCACGTGTAGCACGTGACGTGTAGTGGGGACTCCTTCCCCTCCGCTCGCTCGCGCTGGCCGAGCCCATTGTGAATCACTTCCGGTATAGATCTTTTTGTAACGCTCAGCAATGTCGATCATGAATCTCGTCAAAACTTTGACTCGCCTTTTAGATTTTGAGATATCAAACGGAAACGATCATAATATTGGACGCATAGAAGGTCACATGCTCTTTTCACCCCCCCCCCCCCCCCCTTTTCCTCAACCGAAGATTGCCGAGTGCCGGCGCATGCGCCCGAAAGGCGCGATCTACTCAACTGACAGATGTCGCCCTGGTCGGCCATTGGTAAAAGTGTTTTTTCTCTCCACTTCGTCAGCTTATTGGACTGGATCACTGGGTGGAGTGGGTCAAGGAGCGCAACTCCAAAGTGGTAGAAAATTATAGAAACAATGCTGAAAATTTGTGACATCAGTTGGAACAGTGCACTGAGAGAAAAATTTGGTTTTGCCGAATCAACGGTGGTCGGTTGTATCCAAGGTATTCTTCTCTGAAGTGATGGCGGTATTGGTGCAAGAGAAGTGATTTCTTCTGTGCCATTGTATTTCCTGTTCCCAAATTCATATGCTTTTCAGACCGTTTTTTTCACGAATATTTTGATCTGAAGTTCAAGAAATTTCTATGAATGTGTTATATTTAATCTGTAATGATCAAATATTTTTCACAAGATAGTGGAGACTTCTCCCGAATATTCTAAATCAATGAGGAATCATATTTGTCCAGACTCTCAACTCAACTCAATACGTATTTTTATCTATGTTCACTTCTGCCAAGACAATTACTTGAGAGAAGAATACCATAACTATAGCCAAACACCGATGATTTGGAAAAACCAAATTTTTCTCTCAGCGTAATACAGAAAATCAAATGACACGCCACAAAAATGACAGAGAATGAATTTCGCACGTCGCAATAGCATTAAAATATTTATTACTCTTCTCCATAACATGATAATACCTCGCAATTAATAGGGAATTAATGGTAAATAATGAATTGAATAATGTCGAACTTAATTTTATCCAGTTCTGAGCAAGTTATTATAATTCTTTATAACTATGTTACATATTTCCCATCCACTCAATTATTTTTCTTGCTTCCTATTTCAAGATAACGATTGATCTTAAATCAAAGACTTTGAAGATTTGAGGAACGAAAAAAAAAAATTTTTTCGTTTCAACAATTTCAATCTCATTCTCTCCATTTTTTTATATATTACCCAAATTATTGATGCATAAATCATGTGATAATATGGAACAACGTTGTGCTAAATAAAATCCAAATGCTGAGATGGTTAAACAAAATATTTTCTCGAAATGAATTAAAGGTTTAATTAATTGGTTCTTCCATCTTCCATCTTACATTTGCTCAATAGTTGTAAGTTCTTTACAAAATTCCCCAGCTGTACAATTCTGCTGATACTCTTAGTTTATTTTTTTTTATGTACAAGAGCAATAAAGAATAGAACAAGTATTGATTCACTGTATATAGGCGATCTCTAGGGTTTTTTTTTTCATTTAGTTTTAGTAGAAAAGTTTATGCCGCATTTATCAACAAAGCGGTTTGTTAAGTTAATTTTGACATGTCGGGAGATATAACATTAATCAACAGTTTCTTAACTTTTAAATATACAAAACAATATGAATTAGGGGTGGGCGAATTTCAGCGATTTCTGTGGGCGATTCGAAATTAGAAGCACATTTCGATATCTTGATTTTTTCCTAATTTTCATTTTTTTAAAAATTTTTACAAGCTTTTGATTTTTTAAATTTTGATTATTTTAATTCTGGTAAATTGGTCCTAATTTCGCGGTTTTGTGAAATTTTTCAAATTACTACATTTCTAATTTTTGAAAGTTTCGACATTTTTCGAACTTTCGCAGAATTAAAAAAAAAAATTTCACTAATTTTCGATTTTTTTTTTTTTGACTTTCACAACTTTTTGACTGAATTTTGTGATTCTATGAAATTGTGGAAATTATGATATTTCTAAACTTTTTAGAAATTTTTGTAAACTTATCAAATTTTGTCACATTTCAAAAATTGTCGGGATTTTCCAAACTCCAAGTTTATAAGTTTTCACTAGAAGAGTTTTCAGAAAATTACACGTTTCAAAAATTTTAGATTATTTGCAAAAAATCTTCAATTTATTTCTATATAAAAAACCAAAGTCTAGAAAATTTGCAAAATTTCATGAAATTTCGAGAAAATCCGCCAAATTTGGAACACAATTTTCGTAATTGGGAAAAATTCGTAAAAGTTCGAACATATTCGACACTGCAAGTTTCAGCAAAAACTTTCAAATTCTCAAAATTCCAACTTTTCTCCAAAATTCCTAAAATTCCCAAAATTTCCAAAATTGTCAGATTTCATAAAATCGATTAATATTTCTTTTTCTCTGAACAGTTAAATTTCCTTGCAATTCCACATTGTCCTCATTTTGCATGGGTCTTCCCAATTCCCAAAAGCAAAGCCCCAATCAAAGAACCACCCAACCGAAAACCCATCACTCCACACCCCCAAATGGACCCTACAATAAAAAAAAATAATTATGACAAGAACAATTTTACGACGACTGTAATTGATTAATACACAGAATTCAGTGGAATGAAGTACCCAACTAAATTAATTAACTTGATGAAAAATTAGTGAAACAATCTATCCATTTTTTTATAAACAATATTCCATCATTATTTTTGGCTTATTCTGGATTTTTTTTCCCCTCTATCTAATGCCATTTTTATAACATAAAACAACCACCACAAAATAACAAACCATTTCCTGCACTCAATTCTTCATTTCATTCGAAAACAGGACGCGATGGAAAACATTTTGGAAGATGTGGCTAACCATTTTTATCAGTCGATATTTCCGAACTAGACTCATCGAAATTGTTAATCAATTCATGAAAAACACGTATGAAAAAAATCCTATAGCATTCCCATAAAGTTTTTATAGAAATTTCTATGGGATCTCCCATGAGAATTTATATAACATTTTTCACACGATATTTATCTATAGATTTTTTTAAATTTTTTTTCTTAATTTTCTTATCATTATTTCCTATGGAATTTAATATTAAAATTTCTATGGAACATTCTATGAGATTTCTATGAAATTTCACGTAAGAATTTCTATGGGATCTCCCATAAGATTTCTATAGAAATTCATGTAGAAATTTCGATAGAATTATCCATAAGAATTTACAGAATTTCACGTTGTAATTTCTCTAGGATGTCCTAGAAAATTTCTATAGAAAAATTGGAGAAATTCCAGAGAGGAAAAGATGAGCGAAAATTCGAAGAAGCAAATGAAATTCTCAAATTCTGAAAATTGCACTTATATCCAATCCCATAAATTCCTCTGGAATTCCCCATAGAAAATTCTGGAGAATTCCATAAAATTTTTACTGATTTAAATTCTATCGAAAAATTCTAATTTTCCATAACAATTCTACAAACTTTCCTGTATATCCTATAGCTATAGATACATCATATGACACTGTTATGGGGCAAATGTTATAGGGTTTTTCCATACGTGAAAATTTATCGAAACAATTTTATCGAAACTTTTCGACTCCATTAACGTTTTTTTGCGACTGACAAAAATTCCTCAAAAATTTCTCTTATTTTTACAACAGTAGAAAATCTGTTGAATCAGTCGATTATTTACAAGAAAAAACAATTGCTTATCATTATGCAACCCACTGTACACAAGAGATTCTACTCATTATTCGGGGATTCCATTTATCATGTAATATTTTAGTAAAATATATATTCATCTGTGATATTCATTGAATCCCTAAATTTGTTCCTTTCGTTTATTGGCTCAAAGTCAAGCGCGCCAAATTCAAAATTCAATTTTTGAATTTTTTTCCCGCCTCAATTGACAAAAGTGTGACATCGATTTAATCGATTTTTGTGGGCGGATATCGAACTTTTTTTGTTATATTAATATTTTGTACAAATATACTTTCCTCATTTGTTATTGATAATTTCAACGAATTTTTACGGAATTGCCATTTTTTTCTAAAAAGATCAATTTTTTTTTTTGTATGAAAGAATTGATCATTTTTAATTTATACAAAAATTGATCTTTTTTTACATAGAAAAATCAGAATTTTTTTATGCACAAAAATTGATGTTTTTTTTTTTTGGTCAATTTTTGTTGGGTTTTTTCGATTTTTTTTCTCGTTTGGAAATTTTTTTTTTTAGGAGAAAATAATTTCATCCTTCGCTTACTGAGGATAGGGAACTTCTTGTGGAGCCAGCTGTGTGATGTGTCAAGTCTGGAAGATCTGAGGGGAGACACAAGGGCATTGCGCTTGGGCCGAATATTGCTTCTTGCTCCTCGAGTTGCTGAGCAAATTGCTCCTCCAATCTCTGAAAAATTGACAAATTTTTCAGTGAATTTTTCTGAGCTCTTTCTAATCTTCTTAGGTGTCACATAGTGACTACGTTTTCTGGCTCAAAATGATTGGTCAGTGTCTTTTTGTTTGAGCTGTCTATAATATTTGAGAGGTTCTCAGTTTTCAAATTTGGTGAAATTCTTTGATTTTTAAATTCCTCAAAATTTTCCAAAAACCTGAAAATTTATCGAATGAAAAAAAAATTAAATTTGTTTGCAAATTTTTGGAAAATTTTCCCATGGACAATTTTCAGATTTGAAAGTCTAGAAAAATTATCACTGTGATAATTTCCGAAAATTTCATAAAATTTTCACTTTTAAAAATTTGGTTTTCGTATAAAATCGAGAAAATTCCAAAAAATTTGGAAATTTTGAAAAAATTTTCACGTTTATTGAAATTTTCCAGTTTGATTTTATTTTTTATTTCAATTTTGCAAAATCATATTTTTTTTTTCAATTTTTGAGAAATCTGTGTAAAAAAATTTGCGCGCACCAATTTTGAAAACCAAAAAGAAAAAAAGAATAATAAATATAATCGAAATTTCAATAAATTAAAAATAACAGCTTATAACTAACCTTCGAGCTTGCAATTCCTCAATAACAATATCAACAATTCTCATCAAGATTCCAGTTCTCGTCAAGGTTTCCAAGGTTAAACATTGAAAGCATTGACTACATGAAGCCATTTTGTTCGATTTTTGAGACAACAGATGACTTAATAAATGTACTAGATCTACTTCCCATTGCCAAACGTATGAAAAAAAATTCCATAGAATTTCTACAGAATTTCTTATAAAAATTCCTCTCCCATAAAATTTTTTTCCCAAAATTTTCTATAGAAATTCCACAAAATTCCCATAAAATTTCCCATAGAAATTTCTATAAAATTTCCACAGAAATTTTGTGGAAAATTGGAACGTGTCTATAGAATTTTTCTTCCAGCAATTTTCTACGAGAATCCCATAGAAATTCCATAGCATTTCCCACGGAATTTTTTCATCCGTGCATTCAACAACTATCAACAGTTAAACGATTGAATCGTCAAAAATTCAATTGAACTGCCCAGTCGATTGATTTTTCATTATTTTCAGTTTTTTCG
Organism: Asobara japonica; assembly: GCA_026005395.1. Lineage (NCBI taxonomy): Eukaryota > Metazoa > Arthropoda > Insecta > Hymenoptera > Braconidae > Asobara > Asobara japonica. Next base: position 1,292,868 of record BQMI01000140.1, read on the forward strand.
AAATTTCGAAATTCCGAAAAAGAAATTTATTTTCTTCCATCTTTTTTTTTTAATTTTTTTTACAAATTTGTACAGTTTGATTTTTTTATTTTATATTTATGCTTCCTACTTTCGAAAAAGTTTCCAACTTTAGCAAAATTTTCCAATTATTTTTTTCAGTTCAATTGAATTATGCATATGCAATCGCTACACACATGGACAAATCTTAAGTATTAATGTTTTATGTATATTATGTGTAAATGTGTGTGTGTGTGTGATGAATTAATTATTCGGACGAGTACATAAGCAAAACAAAACATCATGCGAGAAATATTGTTTTTCGAACGTTTGAATAGAAGAAAATTAACGAAGACAAATACGATGAGCTTGGGTGGAATGGATGAAAATTGGAGATGGGAAACAGGCATAATTTTTTAACAATTCTTTCGTTTTTGATTCTTGAAATTTTCACGGGGCATCATTCGATGCTATGCAAAATTAGAGACATTCATCTTTTTTTTTCATCCGGGCAATGAAAAAAAAAATTTGAACATTTTAAAAATTTTGAAACATTTTGAAATTTAAAAAAATTTGAAATCTTCGAATTTAAAGATTTCAAAAAATTCCAAAATTTTCAAATTTTGCATAAACTTCAACAATCGTTCAAAATTACAAAGAAAAAGCAAAAATATAAAAAAATTTCAAAAATTTCACGAGGGAAGAATTTTCAAATTTCCTGAATTGCCCATTAATTAATTTAAATTTATGGACTTTCAAAATTTCATAATATTTGGAATTCTGAAATTTCAAAAAAAAAAAATGGGCATTCCAAATATTGCAATTGAAAAAAAAATCAGAAGGTTACGAAATTTTTGTTAAAAAACAAACACTGCTTGCCAGGTTCGTCGATAAACACTCGATTCCAAATTTTGACCACCAATTGGACGACGAAATGATCCCATGAGACACATAAATGGAATAATCTAGGGGCATGAAAAACCACTAATATCCGATGATTACTAGGGCGAATAACACAGACAAGTGGGGATGAGTCAAACTCAACACAAGAGGGATGTGCCCTCGAGAATTCCTCAAGAACTACGAAACTTCAATTCCCCATTTAGTCATCAATTATTATATTGATATGTTATCATCAAATTTATTGTCAAAAAATCTTTCAGTATTTTTATGTTGAGTTACAAAAAGATTGCTGCCATTGTAGAAAAATGATAACTAACAAATCAGGATAGATCTTCTTGAAAAATTTTCAAAAAATAAAAAAAAATTGACAAATTTTGAATAGTTTAACAATGTTAATATTTTGAAACTTCGAAAGATCCCAAAAAATGAGACTTTCAAATATTTCAGAAATTTGAAGTTCCTCAATCTCAAAATTTTCAAAATTTGCAATATCGAAAATTGTCAAAAATGAGTACTTCCCAAAGTAACCGAATCAAAAATTTCAATTTTTGATGAAAAAAAAAAAAATTGAAGAATTTCGCCAAACTTTCAAAAAAAAATGGGTAAATTTCCAGAAATTCAAAAATTTCAAAAAATCTTGAAAAATCCAAAAGGAAAAAATTTCAAAAAAAGAAAAGGAAAAAATTCCCAGAACTTCTCGCAATTATTATTTTCCCTGATGTCGGGAATAATTCCCGAAAAGAAATCCACTCCGCCAAAAACCTGCGTTATTCCCCCACATTCCCCCTAATATCTACGAGGAGACGGAAAAATTTCACTAGGCGCCCGAGATAGAGTTCCACTGGTCACAGAACTCGTCTCCGACCCAGAACGAAGGGACACCCTTGGGATACTGATGGGAGCTGGGGAATTTGGTGTGGATCTTGCGAGTCTTGGTGACAGTATCCACTTGTCCGACATCGTCATTCTGTAATCGAGTGTTGCTAAAGAAATACGAGATAGTCGAGATGGCAAATAATCCTTGTACCGCAACTCCAAAGCCTCCATAGCACTTGCCAGCTCCGCCTCTAATTGCTATAAACAATTTTTGTGTGTTTAATTTTTGACAATTAAAAATAATTATTTTTTTTTCTCCAAAGGGGGATTTTTTCCCCCAGATTCCCTAGAACTTTGCTGGTTCTCAACCCTCCAGAGACCTCTACTAATAACACTTCAGGGAGTCTGAGAAAAAATAAGAGTGTGCTACCAAATTAAATGTCCGAGATTTCCAGAGGTCCCATTTTTTATCTGCGATTTGAATAATGAGTAGTAAGGGCCCAATCAGGGTAATGAAGAGCAGGCATTCACTAGATATCCCATGACTGGGGGGGGGGGGGGCATATAGGGGGGGTTGGGGGGGGGGGGGGGTGCTACCTATTTAGGGGGGGGGGGGGGGGTGCTACCCATTTAAGGGTGGATATGGGAGGGGGTGCAACCCATTTGGGGGAGGGGTACTAGCCTAAATAGGGCCTTATTACTCATTATTTAATTGGCAGACCAAAACTCTGATTTGACAAAATCTCGATTTTTTGACAGATAATTCTATGAAGTATAGGTGTCAAGTACGGGTATCGGGAAGCTGGCGAAATAAATATTTCAAAAATTGATTTGACAGACGGGCCTCAAATTAGTGTGCACCGAACCTGGATTAAATGCATTTGTATTTTTGAAAAGTTGAACAGGGGACTTTTGAAATAAATGAGCGTATATTGGAAAATGTAACGCGTCATCGTTATTGTAAATGAAAAGACGTTCCTTCCAGAATTTTGTTACGTCTACATTTTGTGTGTGTCTGTTTCATCAGTGAAAATCCTGCAGCAAAACGTGAAGAGATTTCATTTAATACATTTGTGTTTGTGTGAAAAAACAAGTTGGTAGAACAGTTGTTACCTAAATCTTGATTTTTAAGTATGGAGGAGACAACTTTTTAGATTTTGGCATCTCCCATTTCGAAAATTGTAAACAACGGGTCTCAAAGGAATGTCGTAGAATTTTGGGTCTGATGGAATACTAGTTGACTCGTATATATGAATGAAATGAAAAAAAAAATAACGAAAATGCCATAATTTTTAATTTTTGAAAAGTTTCACAATTTCCAGGAATTTTCCAAAGTTCCAGAACTTTCAAAAATTTTCTTCAATTCCCAAATTTTCAAATTTTAAAAAATTGTCAACAATTTGCAAAGCATCCAAATGATTATCGAAAATTTTAAGAAAATTATAAAATTCAAAGCCGTATTAAAATTCCTCGAAATTTGTAAATTAAAAAAAAATCTTGAATTTTTTTTTTTTGAACCAAAAAAAATTGAAGATGTACAAGAATCACAAATTTCCAAAATTCCTTTCAGTTGCTCAAGCTTCCATTTACCCCATCATAGCCAATTCCTCTGAGACCTGTCCCACATGTCACTGCCTTCGATTACCTGCTTGCGAGGCTTCAAATGTGCCTTCCACTCCCTAAGTTCCTTGGTGTAGGCCTCCTCCTGCTCCTTGAGCTTCATCGTTTCATGCTCCATCAGCATTTTCCTCTTCTCGTTCTGCAGTTGCTCAAGTTCCTTGATGGTGGCATCACTCTGCGCGCGCACCTCCTCCAACTGTCGACTGTGCTTGAGCTCGAACCTCTGCTGCTCCGCCCTGTACCTCTTCTTCTCATCCTCCTGGAACTTCTTGAGCTTCTCCCTCTCAGCATCAGGCGCTGACGTCAGGACATTCATCGTCGAAATTCTCATGGACTCTCTAAACATTGCCTCTCGCGCTTTCATTTCATTTCTGAAAAGTTAAATCCAAGAAAAAAAATTAATTTTCATCCAGCATAAATTTTTCCCAAATTTTTTTTCCAAGAATTGGAAAACAATTTTTTTTTTTTCAATCTTACCTAATTCTTTTTGGCAAGTTCCTCCTCTCCACCGTCTGCCTCTTGATCAGTTCCTCCTCCTTCCTCAAGTTCATCCTCTTCATCTGCTCAAGCTCCTTATCATGTCTAATCAACATCTGATGTCTCTGCAGAAAGAAAATATCCTTGAGCTGTCTCTTGAGCAATTGCTGACGCTCGTGAATTTGACGCTCCTCTTGCTCCCAAATAGCAGACTCCCTAGCTCTCATCAATTGCTGCTTTTGCTGGAGAAACTGTCTCTCCATCAGGGCAATCTTCTCACGATGAGAGTCGGATAATCGCCGCAAGGATGTCTCGTGATTCTCGTTCAGCTTCTCCATGAAGAGTTTCTCCCTTTCCTCGTGCTCACCTTCTAATTTATCCTTTCGTACCTGAGATTGGAATTGTACGGGTATGGTTTTATGGTTTTAATGGTAATTTCTTTCTTTATTGTTTTTTTTTTTTTTTCCAATATTTCACATTTCACAAATCCGTTTTTTAATCTTGAATACCATTTGCAATATTGATAAATGTAGAAAATTTGGAGATTATTGGGACTATTGAAAGTGATTTTGAATTTGAGTTTTTTTCACAATTTTGATTCCCGAAAATTTGGGAATTATCCATTTTTTTCGTTTTTCATATTTTGAAAAATTGTAGATATGGTCGATATTTTTTGAGTTGGCGAGAGCGTTTTCAAATTCTTGAAATTTCAAAAAATTTTACAATTTTTACAATTGTTCTAATTTTTGAAATTTTCCCAATTTTAAAACTGCAAAATTTTTGACAATTTACAGAATTTTGCAAATTTCAAAAAGTTTGACGATTTTGGGAATTTTGAAAATTTCAAAAATTTTACCATTAGAAAAAATTAGAAAGTTTTGACTTTGGTAAATTCAAATGATTCATTTTTTTTTGTCCTACATTTCTCAAAATTGGTATAATTCTGTTATTATTTGATACCTTGAATGCATTCTTCCGTTTCTCTTTGGGCATCAGGTCGACTTCTTGCTTCAGCAATCGCAGTTCCTGCTTTAGTCCTTCACGGAACTGCTTCAATTCCCGTTCCTGCTCACTCCTGATTTTTTTAGATGCTAGTCTAAGATCAGCCTCTTGTTGAGCTTCTGCCCTCTCTATTTGTTGTCTTTGCTGCCTTCCACGATTATCTAGATCGCTCTCAGCTGTTCTCTCTAATGCTTGACGTTCTTGCTCAAACCTGGACAAATTCCAATATATTTAACAAGTTTACTTTTCGTAAATTCTTCAAGTTTGTAAAATTTTTAACGTTTACAAAAAATTCGAAATAATGTTTTTTTTGATATTTTCGAAAATTTGGGTGTTTTTTCGATTTGTGAAATTTTTGAAATATTTGATTTTCTTGAAAATTTGGAATGTTTTTGAAATTTTTGAAATTTTTAAAAATTTGATTTTTTTGAAATCTTTGAAATCTTGAGATTTTTGAACTTTTTACAATTTTTGCAATTTTTGAAATTCTTAAGAATTTTAATTGTTCTCAATTTCCAATTTTTTTTTGAAATTCCAAAAAGTTTTTGGAAATCCCCAAATTCTTGAAAATTCCAAATTCCTTACAATGTTCTCATGTAGCAAAATTTACCACGTTTTCAGAATAACCAAATGCCGCAAATCATAAAATTTGCAATGACTATTTTTCCTGACTATAGAAAACTTAATTTTTCACAATTAAAAAATTTGTTGAACTAAAAATCTTGGAAGCTTTCCAAGCCTGTTAAATTTCAAAATTTTCAAAAAAAAATTTCTCAACATTTTGTAAAATTCGTACAAATTCCGGGACGCAGGTAGCGACAACCCCGACATTCTATAATGACAAACCGTTTCTCTTGCTGATCCTTCATGAACTGCGCCTTTTGCGTCAGATCCTGGAACTGCTTCTGCTCTTCTTTCTGCAGCATCTTCAATTCCCTCAATTCCTGCTTTCGGAATATGTGATCGTCATACACCCGGCCATTCTCATCGTCCCCATAAATCACCTTAGACGTTGTTGTCGTCACTACAACCCCATCGATCTCAAATTTTCTGGTACGTTTTCTCGTCTTCTTCTTCAGATTCATCATCTGGATGTCCTCCTTCGTGCGATGGGTCCGGGGTTGAAATTCTGCTGACCTGAGAGTGAAAAAGTGGAAATGGAATGACTCGCACTGGCAGGCCCACAATGCCCATCGTTGGATATTGAATATTCACCAAATGCTTCCACAGTGGAGTTACAAAATTATCGTCAACTTTGATACCGCATTTTTCATGAAGAAATGGAAATGTAAATTCATATCCGGTGCAGTAGAGAAGGGCATCGGCCGTGAGAACTGTGCCGTCCTTAAGGGTGAATTTATTTCCCTGGACAGAATCCACTCCCATCACCTGAGACATATTCGTCGGTAATGGGCTCGACAATCTGAAAATATTCAATAACATGAGAAATGATTTAGGAAAAAAATTAAACAAAAAATTTTTTCCTCCATTTTTCATTCCAAAGATTACACATTTGAAAGTTCAAAAGTTTCAATACGAAACATTGGCCGATCTCGACTTCCGTTTCGACTCCTCGGTGATTGAGAGTCGATGAGAGAAGAATTTGGTTTTTTTGTCTGGACTCTCAACTCAACTCAATACGTATTTTTATCGAATTCTTGTATTCTTGTAGTAACTATGTTTACTTCTGCCAAGACAATTACTTGAGAGAAGAATACCATAACTATAGCCAAACACCGTTGATTTGGAAAAAAACAAATTTTTCTCTCAGCGTGATACAGAAAATCAAATGACACGCCACAAAAATGACAGAGAATGAATTTCGCACGTCGTCAACACCATTGTGCTAAATAAAATCCAAATGCTGCAATGGTTAAACTAAATATTTTCTCGAAATTAAGTAGAGGTTTAATTAATTGGTTATTCCATCGTAGCAAAAAAATGAAAAAATTACTAATAAGCACATTTGCTCAATTAGTTGTAAGTCTTTACAAAATTCCCCAGCTGTACAATTCTACTGATTCTCTGAGTGGGGTTTTACCTGGGACCATTGTGGCTTAGGTAGACAAAATTCCCTCGACTCGCTATCTCGATTCCGATGTCGATGCCGGAGGGACCTGCACCGAGGACAATCACCGTTTTTCCCGAATAAATAGCGGGCTCTCTGTACTCATGACTGTGCATCACGCTCCCTGGGAACGTCGATATTCCGGGAAGGTTCGGACTTTTCGGGCTTGAGTAGTGGCCGTTGCACACCAACACCGCATCAAAAATTCTCTCCTCCGCCCTCTGACTTTTCAGGTCCTTCGTACGGACGCGCCAAGTGGTCTTCCTCCAGTCTGCATCAGCAACAGGCTCCACACACTCGACTATCGTATTGAACTGCCAGTCACACCAAACAACAGAAATGTGTTTTAATTTTTTGCAATTTTTGAATCGGAAATTTGGAAAAGTCTGGGATTTTTTTTTATCTTTACAAATTTTGACACAATGACGATAAATAATTTTCTTCCAATGGTGCGCTCAAATTCCGAGACCAAATCGAAAATTCTCTACAGTAAAAAGGAGGGACTAAAGAAAATATCGATGTATATCGAAGTTATCGAACAGCGTAAGATCGGAACCGACGCGACAGCAATCAGTGCGGCAGAAAAAGGAAACGTGAGTGGGATGCGCGCGCAGCCAGACTCCCATAAGGCGCGGGAAAATTTCCTCTCGGCCTAGTGACAAAATCTACTATAATACACCTATAATAGCGCATCTACTGAATTGAGAAATAGCAATGACATCAAGTTAATGAGAAATTTTTAAAATTACCTGAATAAATTGACGGAGCGAAAAATGATGGGCGTAGTCATTCAGGTACTTCAGAATCTCCTCGTGACCACCACAACTCGGACGTGTCTGATTCATGCGTTGAAAGTCCGGAAAGTTCATCAATTTATTCGGAAAGTTGGTTCTGCGATAAATGACATTTTCATAATTTCAACATGTGCTTGCAATAATTCCACGACAATTCCAAAATAGTTGTGAGAAAATGGAAAATCCATGTACAATATACTTCAATGGTTGGTCAGACAAAAATTCGATATTAAATCGAATATTTACATAAACTAATTTTTTTGATGTCATATATACATATATATATATATATATAAGAGAATAACAAACACTCGTAGTATCCTCCCATAAATTTTCGGGAGATAAAAACAATCTATTCTCAATGAAAAACGTTACTAATCGTTTCCCGCCAAAAGGAACTAGTGGCGCCATCTTGGTACAACTAATTTTAAAAATGGCGCGCACCGATATAACGAAATTCACTTCAACGTTAGTTACTGTATGATTAAATACTGTAATTGAATGCGAATAAATGTTATTGAATGAAATGATAAGGAACCGAATGTAATTGGATGATTATAGAGAGATCAATTAAACTGACATAATTACCTTAAATTCTTGTACATACTGGAGTGTATAGGAAGTCCATGCTCATCCGTACCAACTTTATCAACGTAAACCCATGTACCGCCAATCGTACTGGACTGTTCAAAAACCGCGGGCTGGATGCGCAGTGCATCACTCGACAAGTGCCTTACTGCGCATAGGCCAGCGGCACCAGCGCCAATCACACAAACCCGCAATTTTTGCGCGAGTTTTGCCTCCTCCATTTTATCACTCTATGACAAGTTTTCCCGAGTTTTCACCATAACAACTTTTGGATTAAACAAACATTTTTCCTTGGATCAAATGAAAAATTGAAAGTATAGGAAATTCAAGATGCGCGCGCATACACTGTATCTTCAGCGTTCTGTGACGTTCTGTGGAAAAGTGAGGATGAGACTAAATCACCGCCGGACCAATAACAACAGAGCGCATCGGGGACAACGCCTTTACGAACTGTCATTGGCTTATCTTTGATTCGAAGATAAAATGCCGTCAAAGTTTTCTAACTTTGGAGATTTAAAAAGAAAAAAAAACTTTAACTTTTCGAAAAATTTCTTTTGCACAAAATTTGCATTTTATTAGATTCCTCCGATTACATAAATCATGCAAATGCTTTGACAGCAAGTGTTTTTTTTATCTTCCAAAAAATGGGAAGCCTACGCTATAGATCATCGACTGAACGTCAATGCGTTTGATCGCACGATTTTATGAAGTCGGAAATGCGGGGGAAATTCACTGACCGCTCAAATAATGATAATAAACATTGCGCGCCTGTCGTGGACCGCCCCTCTCTAACGACCTGGCGGGTGACGCTGTATAAACGGAATAGATCACCGAATGGATTCGGCTTGAGAGAATACCGGAAATAGGGAATTATGTCAAAATCAAAAATTTTTTAATCTCCAATTTATTGAAAATTTACAAACTGTCTATTTTTTGAATTTAGGAATTAAGGATATTTGGAGGGAAATTCAAATCGCGCGCTCAATTCCGATACTTCCAGTTTGCGCCTTGTGGGCTAATGTTTCCGCAAACATGTGAGTTACAGGTTACCCCTTCCACGCTCGCAATGGGCGAGAGGTAATATGATGACTCACAATGTTTATATTACATCGCCCATGAGCCCACGTGCTACGCCATCCAACAAAACCTTACCCGTCTAGCGCACTCCCGAACATCACGTGTAGCACGTGACGTGTAGTGGGGACTCCTTCCCCTCCGCTCGCTCGCGCTGGCCGAGCCCATTGTGAATCACTTCCGGTATAGATCTTTTTGTAACGCTCAGCAATGTCGATCATGAATCTCGTCAAAACTTTGACTCGCCTTTTAGATTTTGAGATATCAAACGGAAACGATCATAATATTGGACGCATAGAAGGTCACATGCTCTTTTCACCCCCCCCCCCCCCCCCTTTTCCTCAACCGAAGATTGCCGAGTGCCGGCGCATGCGCCCGAAAGGCGCGATCTACTCAACTGACAGATGTCGCCCTGGTCGGCCATTGGTAAAAGTGTTTTTTCTCTCCACTTCGTCAGCTTATTGGACTGGATCACTGGGTGGAGTGGGTCAAGGAGCGCAACTCCAAAGTGGTAGAAAATTATAGAAACAATGCTGAAAATTTGTGACATCAGTTGGAACAGTGCACTGAGAGAAAAATTTGGGTTTGCCGAATCAACGGTGGTCGGTTGTATCCAAGGTATTCTTCTCTGAAGTGATGGCGGTATTGGTGCAAGAGAAGTGATTTCTTCTGTGCCATTGTATTTCCTGTTCCCAAATTCATATGCTTTTCAGACCGTTTTTTTCACGAATATTTTGATCTGAAGTTCAAGAAATTTCTATGAATGTGTTATATTTAATCTGTAATGATCAAATATTTTTCACAAGATAGTGGAGACTTCTCCCGAATATTCTAAATCAATGAGGAATCATATTTGTCCAGACTCTCAACTCAACTCAATACGTATTTTTATCTATGTTCACTTCTGCCAAGACAATTACTTGAGAGAAGAATACCATAACTATAGCCAAACACCGATGATTTGGAAAAACCAAATTTTTCTCTCAGCGTAATACAGAAAATCAAATGACACGCCACAAAAATGACAGAGAATGAATTTCGCACGTCGCAATAGCATTAAAATATTTATTACTCTTCTCCATAACATGATAATACCTCGCAATTAATAGGGAATTAATGGTAAATAATGAATTGAATAATGTCGAACTTAATTTTATCCAGTTCTGAGCAAGTTATTATAATTCTTTATAACTATGTTACATATTTCCCATCCACTCAATTATTTTTCTTGCTTCCTATTTCAAGATAACGATTGATCTTAAATCAAAGACTTTGAAGATTTGAGGAACGAAAAAAAAAAATTTTTTCGTTTCAACAATTTCAATCTCATTCTCTCCATTTTTTTATATATTACCCAAATTATTGATGCATAAATCATGTGATAATATGGAACAACGTTGTGCTAAATAAAATCCAAATGCTGAGATGGTTAAACAAAATATTTTCTCGAAATGAATTAAAGGTTTAATTAATTGGTTCTTCCATCTTCCATCTTACATTTGCTCAATAGTTGTAAGTTCTTTACAAAATTCCCCAGCTGTACAATTCTGCTGATACTCTTAGTTTATTTTTTTTTATGTACAAGAGCAATAAAGAATAGAACAAGTATTGATTCACTGTATATAGGCGATCTCTAGGGTTTTTTTTTTCATTTAGTTTTAGTAGAAAAGTTTATGCCGCATTTATCAACAAAGCGGTTTGTTAAGTTAATTTTGACATGTCGGGAGATATAACATTAATCAACAGTTTCTTAACTTTTAAATATACAAAACAATATGAATTAGGGGTGGGCGAATTTCAGCGATTTCTGTGGGCGATTCGAAATTAGAAGCACATTTCGATATCTTGATTTTTTCCTAATTTTCATTTTTTTAAAAATTTTTACAAGCTTTTGATTTTTTAAATTTTGATTATTTTAATTCTGGTAAATTGGTCCTAATTTCGCGGTTTTGTGAAATTTTTCAAATTACTACATTTCTAATTTTTGAAAGTTTCGACATTTTTCGAACTTTCGCAGAATTAAAAAAAAAAATTTCACTAATTTTCGATTTTTTTTTTTTTGACTTTCACAACTTTTTGACTGAATTTTGTGATTCTATGAAATTGTGGAAATTATGATATTTCTAAACTTTTTAGAAATTTTTGTAAACTTATCAAATTTTGTCACATTTCAAAAATTGTCGGGATTTTCCAAACTCCAAGTTTATAAGTTTTCACTAGAAGAGTTTTCAGAAAATTACACGTTTCAAAAATTTTAGATTATTTGCAAAAAATCTTCAATTTATTTCTATATAAAAAACCAAAGTCTAGAAAATTTGCAAAATTTCATGAAATTTCGAGAAAATCCGCCAAATTTGGAACACAATTTTCGTAATTGGGAAAAATTCGTAAAAGTTCGAACATATTCGACACTGCAAGTTTCAGCAAAAACTTTCAAATTCTCAAAATTCCAACTTTTCTCCAAAATTCCTAAAATTCCCAAAATTTCCAAAATTGTCAGATTTCATAAAATCGATTAATATTTCTTTTTCTCTGAACAGTTAAATTTCCTTGCAATTCCACATTGTCCTCATTTTGCATGGGTCTTCCCAATTCCCAAAAGCAAAGCCCCAATCAAAGAACCACCCAACCGAAAACCCATCACTCCACACCCCCAAATGGACCCTACAATAAAAAAAAATAATTATGACAAGAACAATTTTACGACGACTGTAATTGATTAATACACAGAATTCAGTGGAATGAAGTACCCAACTAAATTAATTAACTTGATGAAAAATTAGTGAAACAATCTATCCATTTTTTTATAAACAATATTCCATCATTATTTTTGGCTTATTCTGGATTTTTTTTCCCCTCTATCTAATGCCATTTTTATAACATAAAACAACCACCACAAAATAACAAACCATTTCCTGCACTCAATTCTTCATTTCATTCGAAAACAGGACGCGATGGAAAACATTTTGGAAGATGTGGCTAACCATTTTTATCAGTCGATATTTCCGAACTAGACTCATCGAAATTGTTAATCAATTCATGAAAAACACGTATGAAAAAAATCCTATAGCATTCCCATAAAGTTTTTATAGAAATTTCTATGGGATCTCCCATGAGAATTTATATAACATTTTTCACACGATATTTATCTATAGATTTTTTTAAATTTTTTTTCTTAATTTTCTTATCATTATTTCCTATGGAATTTAATATTAAAATTTCTATGGAACATTCTATGAGATTTCTATGAAATTTCACGTAAGAATTTCTATGGGATCTCCCATAAGATTTCTATAGAAATTCATGTAGAAATTTCGATAGAATTATCCATAAGAATTTACAGAATTTCACGTTGTAATTTCTCTAGGATGTCCTAGAAAATTTCTATAGAAAAATTGGAGAAATTCCAGAGAGGAAAAGATGAGCGAAAATTCGAAGAAGCAAATGAAATTCTCAAATTCTGAAAATTGCACTTATATCCAATCCCATAAATTCCTCTGGAATTCCCCATAGAAAATTCTGGAGAATTCCATAAAATTTTTACTGATTTAAATTCTATCGAAAAATTCTAATTTTCCATAACAATTCTACAAACTTTCCTGTATATCCTATAGCTATAGATACATCATATGACACTGTTATGGGGCAAATGTTATAGGGTTTTTCCATACGTGAAAATTTATCGAAACAATTTTATCGAAACTTTTCGACTCCATTAACGTTTTTTTGCGACTGACAAAAATTCCTCAAAAATTTCTCTTATTTTTACAACAGTAGAAAATCTGTTGAATCAGTCGATTATTTACAAGAAAAAACAATTGCTTATCATTATGCAACCCACTGTACACAAGAGATTCTACTCATTATTCGGGGATTCCATTTATCATGTAATATTTTAGTAAAATATATATTCATCTGTGATATTCATTGAATCCCTAAATTTGTTCCTTTCGTTTATTGGCTCAAAGTCAAGCGCGCCAAATTCAAAATTCAATTTTTGAATTTTTTTCCCGCCTCAATTGACAAAAGTGTGACATCGATTTAATCGATTTTTGTGGGCGGATATCGAACTTTTTTTGTTATATTAATATTTTGTACAAATATACTTTCCTCATTTGTTATTGATAATTTCAACGAATTTTTACGGAATTGCCATTTTTTTCTAAAAAGATCAATTTTTTTTTTTGTATGAAAGAATTGATCATTTTTAATTTATACAAAAATTGATCTTTTTTTACATAGAAAAATCAGAATTTTTTTATGCACAAAAATTGATGTTTTTTTTTTTTGGTCAATTTTTGTTGGGTTTTTTCGATTTTTTTTCTCGTTTGGAAATTTTTTTTTTTAGGAGAAAATAATTTCATCCTTCGCTTACTGAGGATAGGGAACTTCTTGTGGAGCCAGCTGTGTGATGTGTCAAGTCTGGAAGATCTGAGGGGAGACACAAGGGCATTGCGCTTGGGCCGAATATTGCTTCTTGCTCCTCGAGTTGCTGAGCAAATTGCTCCTCCAATCTCTGAAAAATTGACAAATTTTTCAGTGAATTTTTCTGAGCTCTTTCTAATCTTCTTAGGTGTCACATAGTGACTACGTTTTCTGGCTCAAAATGATTGGTCAGTGTCTTTTTGTTTGAGCTGTCTATAATATTTGAGAGGTTCTCAGTTTTCAAATTTGGTGAAATTCTTTGATTTTTAAATTCCTCAAAATTTTCCAAAAACCTGAAAATTTATCGAATGAAAAAAAAATTAAATTTGTTTGCAAATTTTTGGAAAATTTTCCCATGGACAATTTTCAGATTTGAAAGTCTAGAAAAATTATCACTGTGATAATTTCCGAAAATTTCATAAAATTTTCACTTTTAAAAATTTGGTTTTCGTATAAAATCGAGAAAATTCCAAAAAATTTGGAAATTTTGAAAAAATTTTCACGTTTATTGAAATTTTCCAGTTTGATTTTATTTTTTATTTCAATTTTGCAAAATCATATTTTTTTTTTCAATTTTTGAGAAATCTGTGTAAAAAAATTTGCGCGCACCAATTTTGAAAACCAAAAAGAAAAAAAGAATAATAAATATAATCGAAATTTCAATAAATTAAAAATAACAGCTTATAACTAACCTTCGAGCTTGCAATTCCTCAATAACAATATCAACAATTCTCATCAAGATTCCAGTTCTCGTCAAGGTTTCCAAGGTTAAACATTGAAAGCATTGACTACATGAAGCCATTTTGTTCGATTTTTGAGACAACAGATGACTTAATAAATGTACTAGATCTACTTCCCATTGCCAAACGTATGAAAAAAAATTCCATAGAATTTCTACAGAATTTCTTATAAAAATTCCTCTCCCATAAAATTTTTTTCCCAAAATTTTCTATAGAAATTCCACAAAATTCCCATAAAATTTCCCATAGAAATTTCTATAAAATTTCCACAGAAATTTTGTGGAAAATTGGAACGTGTCTATAGAATTTTTCTTCCAGCAATTTTCTACGAGAATCCCATAGAAATTCCATAGCATTTCCCACGGAATTTTTTCATCCGTGCATTCAACAACTATCAACAGTTAAACGATTGAATCGTCAAAAATTCAATTGAACTGCCCAGTCGATTGATTTTTCATTATTTTCAGTTTTTTCGAAATTTCGAAATTCCGAAAAAGAAATTTATTTTCTTCCATCTTTTTTTTTTAATTTTTTTTACAAATTTGTACAGTTTGATTTTTTTATTTTATATTTATGCTTCCTACTTTCGAAAAAGTTTCCAACTTTAGCAAAATTTTCCAATTATTTTTTTCAGTTCAATTGAATTATGCATATGCAATCGCTACACACATGGACAAATCTTAAGTATTAATGTTTTATGTATATTATGTGTAAATGTGTGTGTGTGTGTGATGAATTAATTATTCGGACGAGTACATAAGCAAAACAAAACATCATGCGAGAAATATTGTTTTTCGAACGTTTGAATAGAAGAAAATTAACGAAGACAAATACGATGAGCTTGGGTGGAATGGATGAAAATTGGAGATGGGAAACAGGCATAATTTTTTAACAATTCTTTCGTTTTTGATTCTTGAAATTTTCACGGGGCATCATTCGATGCTATGCAAAATTAGAGACATTCATCTTTTTTTTTCATCCGGGCAATGAAAAAAAAAATTTGAACATTTTAAAAATTTTGAAACATTTTGAAATTTAAAAAAATTTGAAATCTTCGAATTTAAAGATTTCAAAAAATTCCAAAATTTTCAAATTTTGCATAAACTTCAACAATCGTTCAAAATTACAAAGAAAAAGCAAAAATATAAAAAAATTTCAAAAATTTCACGAGGGAAGAATTTTCAAATTTCCTGAATTGCCCATTAATTAATTTAAATTTATGGACTTTCAAAATTTCATAATATTTGGAATTCTGAAATTTCAAAAAAAAAAAATGGGCATTCCAAATATTGCAATTGAAAAAAAAATCAGAAGGTTACGAAATTTTTGTTAAAAAACAAACACTGCTTGCCAGGTTCGTCGATAAACACTCGATTCCAAATTTTGACCACCAATTGGACGACGAAATGATCCCATGAGACACATAAATGGAATAATCTAGGGGCATGAAAAACCACTAATATCCGATGATTACTAGGGCGAATAACACAGACAAGTGGGGATGAGTCAAACTCAACACAAGAGGGATGTGCCCTCGAGAATTCCTCAAGAACTACGAAACTTCAATTCCCCATTTAGTCATCAATTATTATATTGATATGTTATCATCAAATTTATTGTCAAAAAATCTTTCAGTATTTTTATGTTGAGTTACAAAAAGATTGCTGCCATTGTAGAAAAATGATAACTAACAAATCAGGATAGATCTTCTTGAAAAATTTTCAAAAAATAAAAAAAAATTGACAAATTTTGAATAGTTTAACAATGTTAATATTTTGAAACTTCGAAAGATCCCAAAAAATGAGACTTTCAAATATTTCAGAAATTTGAAGTTCCTCAATCTCAAAATTTTCAAAATTTGCAATATCGAAAATTGTCAAAAATGAGTACTTCCCAAAGTAACCGAATCAAAAATTTCAATTTTTGATGAAAAAAAAAAAAATTGAAGAATTTCGCCAAACTTTCAAAAAAAAATGGGTAAATTTCCAGAAATTCAAAAATTTCAAAAAATCTTGAAAAATCCAAAAGGAAAAAATTTCAAAAAAAGAAAAGGAAAAAATTCCCAGAACTTCTCGCAATTATTATTTTCCCTGATGTCGGGAATAATTCCCGAAAAGAAATCCACTCCGCCAAAAACCTGCGTTATTCCCCCACATTCCCCCTAATATCTACGAGGAGACGGAAAAATTTCACTAGGCGCCCGAGATAGAGTTCCACTGGTCACAGAACTCGTCTCCGACCCAGAACGAAGGGACACCCTTGGGATACTGATGGGAGCTGGGGAATTTGGTGTGGATCTTGCGAGTCTTGGTGACAGTATCCACTTGTCCGACATCGTCATTCTGTAATCGAGTGTTGCTAAAGAAATACGAGATAGTCGAGATGGCAAATAATCCTTGTACCGCAACTCCAAAGCCTCCATAGCACTTGCCAGCTCCGCCTCTAATTGCTATAAACAATTTTTGTGTGTTTAATTTTTGACAATTAAAAATAATTATTTTTTTTTCTCCAAAGGGGGATTTTTTCCCCCAGATTCCCTAGAACTTTGCTGGTTCTCAACCCTCCAGAGACCTCTACTAATAACACTTCAGGGAGTCTGAGAAAAAATAAGAGTGTGCTACCAAATTAAATGTCCGAGATTTCCAGAGGTCCCATTTTTTATCTGCGATTTGAATAATGAGTAGTAAGGGCCCAATCAGGGTAATGAAGAGCAGGCATTCACTAGATATCCCATGACTGGGGGGGGGGGGGGCATATAGGGGTGGTTGGGTGGGAGGGTGGGTGCTACCTATTTAGGAGGGTGGGAGGGGGTGCTACCCATTTAAGGGTGGATATGGGAGGGGGTGCAACCCATTTGGGGGAGGGGTACTAGCCTAAATAGGGCCTTATTACTCATTATTTAATTGGCAGACCAAAACTCTGATTTGACAAAATCTCGATTTTTTGACAGATAATTCTATGAAGTATAGGTGTCAAGTACGGGTATCGGGAAGCTGGCGAAATAAATATTTCAAAAATTGATTTGACAGACGGGCCTCAAATTAGTGTGCACCGAACCTGGATTAAATGCATTTGTATTTTTGAAAAGTTGAACAGGGGACTTTTGAAATAAATGAGCGTATATTGGAAAATGTAACGCGTCATCGTTATTGTAAATGAAAAGACGTTCCTTCCAGAATTTTGTTACGTCTACATTTTGTGTGTGTCTGTTTCATCAGTGAAAATCCTGCAGCAAAACGTGAAGAGATTTCATTTAATACATTTGTGTTTGTGTGAAAAAACAAGTTGGTAGAACAGTTGTTACCTAAATCTTGATTTTTAAGTATGGAGGAGACAACTTTTTAGATTTTGGCATCTCCCATTTCGAAAATTGTAAACAACGGGTCTCAAAGGAATGTCGTAGAATTTTGGGTCTGATGGAATACTAGTTGACTCGTATATATGAATGAAATGAAAAAAAAAATAACGAAAATGCCATAATTTTTAATTTTTGAAAAGTTTCACAATTTCCAGGAATTTTCCAAAGTTCCAGAACTTTCAAAAATTTTCTTCAATTCCCAAATTTTCAAATTTTAAAAAATTGTCAACAATTTGCAAAGCATCCAAATGATTATCGAAAATTTTAAGAAAATTATAAAATTCAAAGCCGTATTAAAATTCCTCGAAATTTGTAAATTAAAAAAAAATCTTGAATTTTTTTTTTTTGAACCAAAAAAAATTGAAGATGTACAAGAATCACAAATTTCCAAAATTCCTTTCAGTTGCTCAAGCTTCCATTTACCCCATCATAGCCAATTCCTCTGAGACCTGTCCCACATGTCACTGCCTTCGATTACCTGCTTGCGAGGCTTCAAATGTGCCTTCCACTCCCTAAGTTCCTTGGTGTAGGCCTCCTCCTGCTCCTTGAGCTTCATCGTTTCATGCTCCATCAGCATTTTCCTCTTCTCGTTCTGCAGTTGCTCAAGTTCCTTGATGGTGGCATCACTCTGCGCGCGCACCTCCTCCAACTGTCGACTGTGCTTGAGCTCGAACCTCTGCTGCTCCGCCCTGTACCTCTTCTTCTCATCCTCCTGGAACTTCTTGAGCTTCTCCCTCTCAGCATCAGGCGCTGACGTCAGGACATTCATCGTCGAAATTCTCATGGACTCTCTAAACATTGCCTCTCGCGCTTTCATTTCATTTCTGAAAAGTTAAATCCAAGAAAAAAAATTAATTTTCATCCAGCATAAATTTTTCCCAAATTTTTTTTCCAAGAATTGGAAAACAATTTTTTTTTTTTCAATCTTACCTAATTCTTTTTGGCAAGTTCCTCCTCTCCACCGTCTGCCTCTTGATCAGTTCCTCCTCCTTCCTCAAGTTCATCCTCTTCATCTGCTCAAGCTCCTTATCATGTCTAATCAACATCTGATGTCTCTGCAGAAAGAAAATATCCTTGAGCTGTCTCTTGAGCAATTGCTGACGCTCGTGAATTTGACGCTCCTCTTGCTCCCAAATAGCAGACTCCCTAGCTCTCATCAATTGCTGCTTTTGCTGGAGAAACTGTCTCTCCATCAGGGCAATCTTCTCACGATGAGAGTCGGATAATCGCCGCAAGGATGTCTCGTGATTCTCGTTCAGCTTCTCCATGAAGAGTTTCTCCCTTTCCTCGTGCTCACCTTCTAATTTATCCTTTCGTACCTGAGATTGGAATTGTACGGGTATGGTTTTATGGTTTTAATGGTAATTTCTTTCTTTATTGTTTTTTTTTTTTTTTCCAATATTTCACATTTCACAAATCCGTTTTTTAATCTTGAATACCATTTGCAATATTGATAAATGTAGAAAATTTGGAGATTATTGGGACTATTGAAAGTGATTTTGAATTTGAGTTTTTTTCACAATTTTGATTCCCGAAAATTTGGGAATTATCCATTTTTTTCGTTTTTCATATTTTGAAAAATTGTAGATATGGTCGATATTTTTTGAGTTGGCGAGAGCGTTTTCAAATTCTTGAAATTTCAAAAAATTTTACAATTTTTACAATTGTTCTAATTTTTGAAATTTTCCCAATTTTAAAACTGCAAAATTTTTGACAATTTACAGAATTTTGCAAATTTCAAAAAGTTTGACGATTTTGGGAATTTTGAAAATTTCAAAAATTTTACCATTAGAAAAAATTAGAAAGTTTTGACTTTGGTAAATTCAAATGATTCATTTTTTTTTGTCCTACATTTCTCAAAATTGGTATAATTCTGTTATTATTTGATACCTTGAATGCATTCTTCCGTTTCTCTTTGGGCATCAGGTCGACTTCTTGCTTCAGCAATCGCAGTTCCTGCTTTAGTCCTTCACGGAACTGCTTCAATTCCCGTTCCTGCTCACTCCTGATTTTTTTAGATGCTAGTCTAAGATCAGCCTCTTGTTGAGCTTCTGCCCTCTCTATTTGTTGTCTTTGCTGCCTTCCACGATTATCTAGATCGCTCTCAGCTGTTCTCTCTAATGCTTGACGTTCTTGCTCAAACCTGGACAAATTCCAATATATTTAACAAGTTTACTTTTCGTAAATTCTTCAAGTTTGTAAAATTTTTAACGTTTACAAAAAATTCGAAATAATGTTTTTTTTGATATTTTCGAAAATTTGGGTGTTTTTTCGATTTGTGAAATTTTTGAAATATTTGATTTTCTTGAAAATTTGGAATGTTTTTGAAATTTTTGAAATTTTTAAAAATTTGATTTTTTTGAAATCTTTGAAATCTTGAGATTTTTGAACTTTTTACAATTTTTGCAATTTTTGAAATTCTTAAGAATTTTAATTGTTCTCAATTTCCAATTTTTTTTTGAAATTCCAAAAAGTTTTTGGAAATCCCCAAATTCTTGAAAATTCCAAATTCCTTACAATGTTCTCATGTAGCAAAATTTACCACGTTTTCAGAATAACCAAATGCCGCAAATCATAAAATTTGCAATGACTATTTTTCCTGACTATAGAAAACTTAATTTTTCACAATTAAAAAATTTGTTGAACTAAAAATCTTGGAAGCTTTCCAAGCCTGTTAAATTTCAAAATTTTCAAAAAAAAATTTCTCAACATTTTGTAAAATTCGTACAAATTCCGGGACGCAGGTAGCGACAACCCCGACATTCTATAATGACAAACCGTTTCTCTTGCTGATCCTTCATGAACTGCGCCTTTTGCGTCAGATCCTGGAACTGCTTCTGCTCTTCTTTCTGCAGCATCTTCAATTCCCTCAATTCCTGCTTTCGGAATATGTGATCGTCATACACCCGGCCATTCTCATCGTCCCCATAAATCACCTTAGACGTTGTTGTCGTCACTACAACCCCATCGATCTCAAATTTTCTGGTACGTTTTCTCGTCTTCTTCTTCAGATTCATCATCTGGATGTCCTCCTTCGTGCGATGGGTCCGGGGTTGAAATTCTGCTGACCTGAGAGTGAAAAAGTGGAAATGGAATGACTCGCACTGGCAGGCCCACAATGCCCATCGTTGGATATTGAATATTCACCAAATGCTTCCACAGTGGAGTTACAAAATTATCGTCAACTTTGATACCGCATTTTTCATGAAGAAATGGAAATGTAAATTCATATCCGGTGCAGTAGAGAAGGGCATCGGCCGTGAGAACTGTGCCGTCCTTAAGGGTGAATTTATTTCCCTGGACAGAATCCACTCCCATCACCTGAGACATATTCGTCGGTAATGGGCTCGACAATCTGAAAATATTCAATAACATGAGAAATGATTTAGGAAAAAAATTAAACAAAAAATTTTTTCCTCCATTTTTCATTCCAAAGATTACACATTTGAAAGTTCAAAAGTTTCAATACGAAACATTGGCCGATCTCGACTTCCGTTTCGACTCCTCGGTGATTGAGAGTCGATGAGAGAAGAATTTGGTTTTTTTGTCTGGACTCTCAACTCAACTCAATACGTATTTTTATCGAATTCTTGTATTCTTGTAGTAACTATGTTTACTTCTGCCAAGACAATTACTTGAGAGAAGAATACCATAACTATAGCCAAACACCGTTGATTTGGAAAAAAACAAATTTTTCTCTCAGCGTGATACAGAAAATCAAATGACACGCCACAAAAATGACAGAGAATGAATTTCGCACGTCGTCAACACCATTGTGCTAAATAAAATCCAAATGCTGCAATGGTTAAACTAAATATTTTCTCGAAATTAAGTAGAGGTTTAATTAATTGGTTATTCCATCGTAGCAAAAAAATGAAAAAATTACTAATAAGCACATTTGCTCAATTAGTTGTAAGTCTTTACAAAATTCCCCAGCTGTACAATTCTACTGATTCTCTGAGTGGGGTTTTACCTGGGACCATTGTGGCTTAGGTAGACAAAATTCCCTCGACTCGCTATCTCGATTCCGATGTCGATGCCGGAGGGACCTGCACCGAGGACAATCACCGTTTTTCCCGAATAAATAGCGGGCTCTCTGTACTCATGACTGTGCATCACGCTCCCTGGGAACGTCGATATTCCGGGAAGGTTCGGACTTTTCGGGCTTGAGTAGTGGCCGTTGCACACCAACACCGCATCAAAAATTCTCTCCTCCGCCCTCTGACTTTTCAGGTCCTTCGTACGGACGCGCCAAGTGGTCTTCCTCCAGTCTGCATCAGCAACAGGCTCCACACACTCGACTATCGTATTGAACTGCCAGTCACACCAAACAACAGAAATGTGTTTTAATTTTTTGCAATTTTTGAATCGGAAATTTGGAAAAGTCTGGGATTTTTTTTTATCTTTACAAATTTTGACACAATGACGATAAATAATTTTCTTCCAATGGTGCGCTCAAATTCCGAGACCAAATCGAAAATTCTCTACAGTAAAAAGGAGGGACTAAAGAAAATATCGATGTATATCGAAGTTATCGAACAGCGTAAGATCGGAACCGACGCGACAGCAATCAGTGCGGCAGAAAAAGGAAACGTGAGTGGGATGCGCGCGCAGCCAGACTCCCATAAGGCGCGGGAAAATTTCCTCTCGGCCTAGTGACAAAATCTACTATAATACACCTATAATAGCGCATCTACTGAATTGAGAAATAGCAATGACATCAAGTTAATGAGAAATTTTTAAAATTACCTGAATAAATTGACGGAGCGAAAAATGATGGGCGTAGTCATTCAGGTACTTCAGAATCTCCTCGTGACCACCACAACTCGGACGTGTCTGATTCATGCGTTGAAAGTCCGGAAAGTTCATCAATTTATTCGGAAAGTTGGTTCTGCGATAAATGACATTTTCATAATTTCAACATGTGCTTGCAATAATTCCACGACAATTCCAAAATAGTTGTGAGAAAATGGAAAATCCATGTACAATATACTTCAATGGTTGGTCAGACAAAAATTCGATATTAAATCGAATATTTACATAAACTAATTTTTTTGATGTCATATATACATATATATATATATATATAAGAGAATAACAAACACTCGTAGTATCCTCCCATAAATTTTCGGGAGATAAAAACAATCTATTCTCAATGAAAAACGTTACTAATCGTTTCCCGCCAAAAGGAACTAGTGGCGCCATCTTGGTACAACTAATTTTAAAAATGGCGCGCACCGATATAACGAAATTCACTTCAACGTTAGTTACTGTATGATTAAATACTGTAATTGAATGCGAATAAATGTTATTGAATGAAATGATAAGGAACCGAATGTAATTGGATGATTATAGAGAGATCAATTAAACTGACATAATTACCTTAAATTCTTGTACATACTGGAGTGTATAGGAAGTCCATGCTCATCCGTACCAACTTTATCAACGTAAACCCATGTACCGCCAATCGTACTGGACTGTTCAAAAACCGCGGGCTGGATGCGCAGTGCATCACTCGACAAGTGCCTTACTGCGCATAGGCCAGCGGCACCAGCGCCAATCACACAAACCCGCAATTTTTGCGCGAGTTTTGCCTCCTCCATTTTATCACTCTATGACAAGTTTTCCCGAGTTTTCACCATAACAACTTTTGGATTAAACAAACATTTTTCCTTGGATCAAATGAAAAATTGAAAGTATAGGAAATTCAAGATGCGCGCGCATACACTGTATCTTCAGCGTTCTGTGACGTTCTGTGGAAAAGTGAGGATGAGACTAAATCACCGCCGGACCAATAACAACAGAGCGCATCGGGGACAACGCCTTTACGAACTGTCATTGGCTTATCTTTGATTCGAAGATAAAATGCCGTCAAAGTTTTCTAACTTTGGAGATTTAAAAAGAAAAAAAAACTTTAACTTTTCGAAAAATTTCTTTTGCACAAAATTTGCATTTTATTAGATTCCTCCGATTACATAAATCATGCAAATGCTTTGACAGCAAGTGTTTTTTTTATCTTCCAAAAAATGGGAAGCCTACGCTATAGATCATCGACTGAACGTCAATGCGTTTGATCGCACGATTTTATGAAGTCGGAAATGCGGGGGAAATTCACTGACCGCTCAAATAATGATAATAAACATTGCGCGCCTGTCGTGGACCGCCCCTCTCTAACGACCTGGCGGGTGACGCTGTATAAACGGAATAGATCACCGAATGGATTCGGCTTGAGAGAATACCGGAAATAGGGAATTATGTCAAAATCAAAAATTTTTTAATCTCCAATTTATTGAAAATTTACAAACTGTCTATTTTTTGAATTTAGGAATTAAGGATATTTGGAGGGAAATTCAAATCGCGCGCTCAATTCCGATACTTCCAGTTTGCGCCTTGTGGGCTAATGTTTCCGCAAACATGTGAGTTACAGGTTACCCCTTCCACGCTCGCAATGGGCGAGAGGTAATATGATGACTCACAATGTTTATATTACATCGCCCATGAGCCCACGTGCTACGCCATCCAACAAAACCTTACCCGTCTAGCGCACTCCCGAACATCACGTGTAGCACGTGACGTGTAGTGGGGACTCCTTCCCCTCCGCTCGCTCGCGCTGGCCGAGCCCATTGTGAATCACTTCCGGTATAGATCTTTTTGTAACGCTCAGCAATGTCGATCATGAATCTCGTCAAAACTTTGACTCGCCTTTTAGATTTTGAGATATCAAACGGAAACGATCATAATATTGGACGCATAGAAGGTCACATGCTCTTTTCACCCCCCCCCCCCCCCCCCCTTTTCCTCAACCGAAGATTGCCGAGTGCCGGCGCATGCGCCCGAAAGGCGCGATCTACTCAACTGACAGATGTCGCCCTGGTCGGCCATTGGTAAAAGTGTTTTTTCTCTCCACTTCGTCAGCTTATTGGACTGGATCACTGGGTGGAGTGGGTCAAGGAGCGCAACTCCAAAGTGGTAGAAAATTATAGAAACAATGCTGAAAATTTGTGACATCAGTTGGAACAGTGCACTGAGAGAAAAATTTGGGTTTGCCGAATCAACGGTGGTCGGTTGTATCCAAGGTATTCTTCTCTGAAGTGATGGCGGTATTGGTGCAAGAGAAGTGATTTCTTCTGTGCCATTGTATTTCCTGTTCCCAAATTCATATGCTTTTCAGACCGTTTTTTTCACGAATATTTTGATCTGAAGTTCAAGAAATTTCTATGAATGTGTTATATTTAATCTGTAATGATCAAATATTTTTCACAAGATAGTGGAGACTTCTCCCGAATATTCTAAATCAATGAGGAATCATATTTGTCCAGACTCTCAACTCAACTCAATACGTATTTTTATCTATGTTCACTTCTGCCAAGACAATTACTTGAGAGAAGAATACCATAACTATAGCCAAACACCGATGATTTGGAAAAACCAAATTTTTCTCTCAGCGTAATACAGAAAATCAAATGACACGCCACAAAAATGACAGAGAATGAATTTCGCACGTCGCAATAGCATTAAAATATTTATTACTCTTCTCCATAACATGATAATACCTCGCAATTAATAGGGAATTAATGGTAAATAATGAATTGAATAATGTCGAACTTAATTTTATCCAGTTCTGAGCAAGTTATTATAATTCTTTATAACTATGTTACATATTTCCCATCCACTCAATTATTTTTCTTGCTTCCTATTTCAAGATAACGATTGATCTTAAATCAAAGACTTTGAAGATTTGAGGAACGAAAAAAAAAAATTTTTTCGTTTCAACAATTTCAATCTCATTCTCTCCATTTTTTTATATATTACCCAAATTATTGATGCATAAATCATGTGATAATATGGAACAACGTTGTGCTAAATAAAATCCAAATGCTGAGATGGTTAAACAAAATATTTTCTCGAAATGAATTAAAGGTTTAATTAATTGGTTCTTCCATCTTCCATCTTACATTTGCTCAATAGTTGTAAGTTCTTTACAAAATTCCCCAGCTGTACAATTCTGCTGATACTCTTAGTTTATTTTTTTTTATGTACAAGAGCAATAAAGAATAGAACAAGTATTGATTCACTGTATATAGGCGATCTCTAGGGTTTTTTTTTTCATTTAGTTTTAGTAGAAAAGTTTATGCCGCATTTATCAACAAAGCGGTTTGTTAAGTTAATTTTGACATGTCGGGAGATATAACATTAATCAACAGTTTCTTAACTTTTAAATATACAAAACAATATGAATTAGGGGTGGGCGAATTTCAGCGATTTCTGTGGGCGATTCGAAATTAGAAGCACATTTCGATATCTTGATTTTTTCCTAATTTTCATTTTTTTAAAAATTTTTACAAGCTTTTGATTTTTTAAATTTTGATTATTTTAATTCTGGTAAATTGGTCCTAATTTCGCGGTTTTGTGAAATTTTTCAAATTACTACATTTCTAATTTTTGAAAGTTTCGACATTTTTCGAACTTTCGCAGAATTAAAAAAAAAAATTTCACTAATTTTCGATTTTTTTTTTTT
Organism: Asobara japonica; assembly: GCA_026005395.1. Lineage (NCBI taxonomy): Eukaryota > Metazoa > Arthropoda > Insecta > Hymenoptera > Braconidae > Asobara > Asobara japonica. The sequence continues at coordinate 1,319,248 of BQMI01000140.1, forward strand.
TGACTTTCACAACTTTTTGACTGAATTTTGTGATTCTATGAAATTGTGGAAATTATGATATTTCTAAACTTTTTAGAAATTTTTGTAAACTTATCAAATTTTGTCACATTTCAAAAATTGTCGGGATTTTCCAAACTCCAAGTTTATAAGTTTTCACTAGAAGAGTTTTCAGAAAATTACACGTTTCAAAAATTTTAGATTATTTGCAAAAAATCTTCAATTTATTTCTATATAAAAAACCAAAGTCTAGAAAATTTGCAAAATTTCATGAAATTTCGAGAAAATCCGCCAAATTTGGAACACAATTTTCGTAATTGGGAAAAATTCGTAAAAGTTCGAACATATTCGACACTGCAAGTTTCAGCAAAAACTTTCAAATTCTCAAAATTCCAACTTTTCTCCAAAATTCCTAAAATTCCCAAAATTTCCAAAATTGTCAGATTTCATAAAATCGATTAATATTTCTTTTTCTCTGAACAGTTAAATTTCCTTGCAATTCCACATTGTCCTCATTTTGCATGGGTCTTCCCAATTCCCAAAAGCAAAGCCCCAATCAAAGAACCACCCAACCGAAAACCCATCACTCCACACCCCCAAATGGACCCTACAATAAAAAAAAATAATTATGACAAGAACAATTTTACGACGACTGTAATTGATTAATACACAGAATTCAGTGGAATGAAGTACCCAACTAAATTAATTAACTTGATGAAAAATTAGTGAAACAATCTATCCATTTTTTTATAAACAATATTCCATCATTATTTTTGGCTTATTCTGGATTTTTTTTCCCCTCTATCTAATGCCATTTTTATAACATAAAACAACCACCACAAAATAACAAACCATTTCCTGCACTCAATTCTTCATTTCATTCGAAAACAGGACGCGATGGAAAACATTTTGGAAGATGTGGCTAACCATTTTTATCAGTCGATATTTCCGAACTAGACTCATCGAAATTGTTAATCAATTCATGAAAAACACGTATGAAAAAAATCCTATAGCATTCCCATAAAGTTTTTATAGAAATTTCTATGGGATCTCCCATGAGAATTTATATAACATTTTTCACACGATATTTATCTATAGATTTTTTTAAATTTTTTTTCTTAATTTTCTTATCATTATTTCCTATGGAATTTAATATTAAAATTTCTATGGAACATTCTATGAGATTTCTATGAAATTTCACGTAAGAATTTCTATGGGATCTCCCATAAGATTTCTATAGAAATTCATGTAGAAATTTCGATAGAATTATCCATAAGAATTTACAGAATTTCACGTTGTAATTTCTCTAGGATGTCCTAGAAAATTTCTATAGAAAAATTGGAGAAATTCCAGAGAGGAAAAGATGAGCGAAAATTCGAAGAAGCAAATGAAATTCTCAAATTCTGAAAATTGCACTTATATCCAATCCCATAAATTCCTCTGGAATTCCCCATAGAAAATTCTGGAGAATTCCATAAAATTTTTACTGATTTAAATTCTATCGAAAAATTCTAATTTTCCATAACAATTCTACAAACTTTCCTGTATATCCTATAGCTATAGATACATCATATGACACTGTTATGGGGCAAATGTTATAGGGTTTTTCCATACGTGAAAATTTATCGAAACAATTTTATCGAAACTTTTCGACTCCATTAACGTTTTTTTGCGACTGACAAAAATTCCTCAAAAATTTCTCTTATTTTTACAACAGTAGAAAATCTGTTGAATCAGTCGATTATTTACAAGAAAAAACAATTGCTTATCATTATGCAACCCACTGTACACAAGAGATTCTACTCATTATTCGGGGATTCCATTTATCATGTAATATTTTAGTAAAATATATATTCATCTGTGATATTCATTGAATCCCTAAATTTGTTCCTTTCGTTTATTGGCTCAAAGTCAAGCGCGCCAAATTCAAAATTCAATTTTTGAATTTTTTTCCCGCCTCAATTGACAAAAGTGTGACATCGATTTAATCGATTTTTGTGGGCGGATATCGAACTTTTTTTGTTATATTAATATTTTGTACAAATATACTTTCCTCATTTGTTATTGATAATTTCAACGAATTTTTACGGAATTGCCATTTTTTTCTAAAAAGATCAATTTTTTTTTTTGTATGAAAGAATTGATCATTTTTAATTTATACAAAAATTGATCTTTTTTTACATAGAAAAATCAGAATTTTTTTATGCACAAAAATTGATGTTTTTTTTTTTTGGTCAATTTTTGTTGGGTTTTTTCGATTTTTTTTCTCGTTTGGAAATTTTTTTTTTTAGGAGAAAATAATTTCATCCTTCGCTTACTGAGGATAGGGAACTTCTTGTGGAGCCAGCTGTGTGATGTGTCAAGTCTGGAAGATCTGAGGGGAGACACAAGGGCATTGCGCTTGGGCCGAATATTGCTTCTTGCTCCTCGAGTTGCTGAGCAAATTGCTCCTCCAATCTCTGAAAAATTGACAAATTTTTCAGTGAATTTTTCTGAGCTCTTTCTAATCTTCTTAGGTGTCACATAGTGACTACGTTTTCTGGCTCAAAATGATTGGTCAGTGTCTTTTTGTTTGAGCTGTCTATAATATTTGAGAGGTTCTCAGTTTTCAAATTTGGTGAAATTCTTTGATTTTTAAATTCCTCAAAATTTTCCAAAAACCTGAAAATTTATCGAATGAAAAAAAAATTAAATTTGTTTGCAAATTTTTGGAAAATTTTCCCATGGACAATTTTCAGATTTGAAAGTCTAGAAAAATTATCACTGTGATAATTTCCGAAAATTTCATAAAATTTTCACTTTTAAAAATTTGGTTTTCGTATAAAATCGAGAAAATTCCAAAAAATTTGGAAATTTTGAAAAAATTTTCACGTTTATTGAAATTTTCCAGTTTGATTTTATTTTTTATTTCAATTTTGCAAAATCATATTTTTTTTTTCAATTTTTGAGAAATCTGTGTAAAAAAATTTGCGCGCACCAATTTTGAAAACCAAAAAGAAAAAAAGAATAATAAATATAATCGAAATTTCAATAAATTAAAAATAACAGCTTATAACTAACCTTCGAGCTTGCAATTCCTCAATAACAATATCAACAATTCTCATCAAGATTCCAGTTCTCGTCAAGGTTTCCAAGGTTAAACATTGAAAGCATTGACTACATGAAGCCATTTTGTTCGATTTTTGAGACAACAGATGACTTAATAAATGTACTAGATCTACTTCCCATTGCCAAACGTATGAAAAAAAATTCCATAGAATTTCTACAGAATTTCTTATAAAAATTCCTCTCCCATAAAATTTTTTTCCCAAAATTTTCTATAGAAATTCCACAAAATTCCCATAAAATTTCCCATAGAAATTTCTATAAAATTTCCACAGAAATTTTGTGGAAAATTGGAACGTGTCTATAGAATTTTTCTTCCAGCAATTTTCTACGAGAATCCCATAGAAATTCCATAGCATTTCCCACGGAATTTTTTCATCCGTGCATTCAACAACTATCAACAGTTAAACGATTGAATCGTCAAAAATTCAATTGAACTGCCCAGTCGATTGATTTTTCATTATTTTCAGTTTTTTCGAAATTTCGAAATTCCGAAAAAGAAATTTATTTTCTTCCATCTTTTTTTTTTAATTTTTTTTACAAATTTGTACAGTTTGATTTTTTTATTTTATATTTATGCTTCCTACTTTCGAAAAAGTTTCCAACTTTAGCAAAATTTTCCAATTATTTTTTTCAGTTCAATTGAATTATGCATATGCAATCGCTACACACATGGACAAATCTTAAGTATTAATGTTTTATGTATATTATGTGTAAATGTGTGTGTGTGTGTGATGAATTAATTATTCGGACGAGTACATAAGCAAAACAAAACATCATGCGAGAAATATTGTTTTTCGAACGTTTGAATAGAAGAAAATTAACGAAGACAAATACGATGAGCTTGGGTGGAATGGATGAAAATTGGAGATGGGAAACAGGCATAATTTTTTAACAATTCTTTCGTTTTTGATTCTTGAAATTTTCACGGGGCATCATTCGATGCTATGCAAAATTAGAGACATTCATCTTTTTTTTTCATCCGGGCAATGAAAAAAAAAATTTGAACATTTTAAAAATTTTGAAACATTTTGAAATTTAAAAAAATTTGAAATCTTCGAATTTAAAGATTTCAAAAAATTCCAAAATTTTCAAATTTTGCATAAACTTCAACAATCGTTCAAAATTACAAAGAAAAAGCAAAAATATAAAAAAATTTCAAAAATTTCACGAGGGAAGAATTTTCAAATTTCCTGAATTGCCCATTAATTAATTTAAATTTATGGACTTTCAAAATTTCATAATATTTGGAATTCTGAAATTTCAAAAAAAAAAAATGGGCATTCCAAATATTGCAATTGAAAAAAAAATCAGAAGGTTACGAAATTTTTGTTAAAAAACAAACACTGCTTGCCAGGTTCGTCGATAAACACTCGATTCCAAATTTTGACCACCAATTGGACGACGAAATGATCCCATGAGACACATAAATGGAATAATCTAGGGGCATGAAAAACCACTAATATCCGATGATTACTAGGGCGAATAACACAGACAAGTGGGGATGAGTCAAACTCAACACAAGAGGGATGTGCCCTCGAGAATTCCTCAAGAACTACGAAACTTCAATTCCCCATTTAGTCATCAATTATTATATTGATATGTTATCATCAAATTTATTGTCAAAAAATCTTTCAGTATTTTTATGTTGAGTTACAAAAAGATTGCTGCCATTGTAGAAAAATGATAACTAACAAATCAGGATAGATCTTCTTGAAAAATTTTCAAAAAATAAAAAAAAATTGACAAATTTTGAATAGTTTAACAATGTTAATATTTTGAAACTTCGAAAGATCCCAAAAAATGAGACTTTCAAATATTTCAGAAATTTGAAGTTCCTCAATCTCAAAATTTTCAAAATTTGCAATATCGAAAATTGTCAAAAATGAGTACTTCCCAAAGTAACCGAATCAAAAATTTCAATTTTTGATGAAAAAAAAAAAAATTGAAGAATTTCGCCAAACTTTCAAAAAAAAATGGGTAAATTTCCAGAAATTCAAAAATTTCAAAAAATCTTGAAAAATCCAAAAGGAAAAAATTTCAAAAAAAGAAAAGGAAAAAATTCCCAGAACTTCTCGCAATTATTATTTTCCCTGATGTCGGGAATAATTCCCGAAAAGAAATCCACTCCGCCAAAAACCTGCGTTATTCCCCCACATTCCCCCTAATATCTACGAGGAGACGGAAAAATTTCACTAGGCGCCCGAGATAGAGTTCCACTGGTCACAGAACTCGTCTCCGACCCAGAACGAAGGGACACCCTTGGGATACTGATGGGAGCTGGGGAATTTGGTGTGGATCTTGCGAGTCTTGGTGACAGTATCCACTTGTCCGACATCGTCATTCTGTAATCGAGTGTTGCTAAAGAAATACGAGATAGTCGAGATGGCAAATAATCCTTGTACCGCAACTCCAAAGCCTCCATAGCACTTGCCAGCTCCGCCTCTAATTGCTATAAACAATTTTTGTGTGTTTAATTTTTGACAATTAAAAATAATTATTTTTTTTTCTCCAAAGGGGGATTTTTTCCCCCAGATTCCCTAGAACTTTGCTGGTTCTCAACCCTCCAGAGACCTCTACTAATAACACTTCAGGGAGTCTGAGAAAAAATAAGAGTGTGCTACCAAATTAAATGTCCGAGATTTCCAGAGGTCCCATTTTTTATCTGCGATTTGAATAATGAGTAGTAAGGGCCCAATCAGGGTAATGAAGAGCAGGCATTCACTAGATATCCCATGACTGGGGGGGGGGGGGGCATATAGGGGTGGTTGGGTGGGAGGGTGGGTGCTACCTATTTAGGAGGGTGGGAGGGGGTGCTACCCATTTAAGGGTGGATATGGGAGGGGGTGCAACCCATTTGGGGGAGGGGTACTAGCCTAAATAGGGCCTTATTACTCATTATTTAATTGGCAGACCAAAACTCTGATTTGACAAAATCTCGATTTTTTGACAGATAATTCTATGAAGTATAGGTGTCAAGTACGGGTATCGGGAAGCTGGCGAAATAAATATTTCAAAAATTGATTTGACAGACGGGCCTCAAATTAGTGTGCACCGAACCTGGATTAAATGCATTTGTATTTTTGAAAAGTTGAACAGGGGACTTTTGAAATAAATGAGCGTATATTGGAAAATGTAACGCGTCATCGTTATTGTAAATGAAAAGACGTTCCTTCCAGAATTTTGTTACGTCTACATTTTGTGTGTGTCTGTTTCATCAGTGAAAATCCTGCAGCAAAACGTGAAGAGATTTCATTTAATACATTTGTGTTTGTGTGAAAAAACAAGTTGGTAGAACAGTTGTTACCTAAATCTTGATTTTTAAGTATGGAGGAGACAACTTTTTAGATTTTGGCATCTCCCATTTCGAAAATTGTAAACAACGGGTCTCAAAGGAATGTCGTAGAATTTTGGGTCTGATGGAATACTAGTTGACTCGTATATATGAATGAAATGAAAAAAAAAATAACGAAAATGCCATAATTTTTAATTTTTGAAAAGTTTCACAATTTCCAGGAATTTTCCAAAGTTCCAGAACTTTCAAAAATTTTCTTCAATTCCCAAATTTTCAAATTTTAAAAAATTGTCAACAATTTGCAAAGCATCCAAATGATTATCGAAAATTTTAAGAAAATTATAAAATTCAAAGCCGTATTAAAATTCCTCGAAATTTGTAAATTAAAAAAAAATCTTGAATTTTTTTTTTTTGAACCAAAAAAAATTGAAGATGTACAAGAATCACAAATTTCCAAAATTCCTTTCAGTTGCTCAAGCTTCCATTTACCCCATCATAGCCAATTCCTCTGAGACCTGTCCCACATGTCACTGCCTTCGATTACCTGCTTGCGAGGCTTCAAATGTGCCTTCCACTCCCTAAGTTCCTTGGTGTAGGCCTCCTCCTGCTCCTTGAGCTTCATCGTTTCATGCTCCATCAGCATTTTCCTCTTCTCGTTCTGCAGTTGCTCAAGTTCCTTGATGGTGGCATCACTCTGCGCGCGCACCTCCTCCAACTGTCGACTGTGCTTGAGCTCGAACCTCTGCTGCTCCGCCCTGTACCTCTTCTTCTCATCCTCCTGGAACTTCTTGAGCTTCTCCCTCTCAGCATCAGGCGCTGACGTCAGGACATTCATCGTCGAAATTCTCATGGACTCTCTAAACATTGCCTCTCGCGCTTTCATTTCATTTCTGAAAAGTTAAATCCAAGAAAAAAAATTAATTTTCATCCAGCATAAATTTTTCCCAAATTTTTTTTCCAAGAATTGGAAAACAATTTTTTTTTTTTCAATCTTACCTAATTCTTTTTGGCAAGTTCCTCCTCTCCACCGTCTGCCTCTTGATCAGTTCCTCCTCCTTCCTCAAGTTCATCCTCTTCATCTGCTCAAGCTCCTTATCATGTCTAATCAACATCTGATGTCTCTGCAGAAAGAAAATATCCTTGAGCTGTCTCTTGAGCAATTGCTGACGCTCGTGAATTTGACGCTCCTCTTGCTCCCAAATAGCAGACTCCCTAGCTCTCATCAATTGCTGCTTTTGCTGGAGAAACTGTCTCTCCATCAGGGCAATCTTCTCACGATGAGAGTCGGATAATCGCCGCAAGGATGTCTCGTGATTCTCGTTCAGCTTCTCCATGAAGAGTTTCTCCCTTTCCTCGTGCTCACCTTCTAATTTATCCTTTCGTACCTGAGATTGGAATTGTACGGGTATGGTTTTATGGTTTTAATGGTAATTTCTTTCTTTATTGTTTTTTTTTTTTTTTCCAATATTTCACATTTCACAAATCCGTTTTTTAATCTTGAATACCATTTGCAATATTGATAAATGTAGAAAATTTGGAGATTATTGGGACTATTGAAAGTGATTTTGAATTTGAGTTTTTTTCACAATTTTGATTCCCGAAAATTTGGGAATTATCCATTTTTTTCGTTTTTCATATTTTGAAAAATTGTAGATATGGTCGATATTTTTTGAGTTGGCGAGAGCGTTTTCAAATTCTTGAAATTTCAAAAAATTTTACAATTTTTACAATTGTTCTAATTTTTGAAATTTTCCCAATTTTAAAACTGCAAAATTTTTGACAATTTACAGAATTTTGCAAATTTCAAAAAGTTTGACGATTTTGGGAATTTTGAAAATTTCAAAAATTTTACCATTAGAAAAAATTAGAAAGTTTTGACTTTGGTAAATTCAAATGATTCATTTTTTTTTGTCCTACATTTCTCAAAATTGGTATAATTCTGTTATTATTTGATACCTTGAATGCATTCTTCCGTTTCTCTTTGGGCATCAGGTCGACTTCTTGCTTCAGCAATCGCAGTTCCTGCTTTAGTCCTTCACGGAACTGCTTCAATTCCCGTTCCTGCTCACTCCTGATTTTTTTAGATGCTAGTCTAAGATCAGCCTCTTGTTGAGCTTCTGCCCTCTCTATTTGTTGTCTTTGCTGCCTTCCACGATTATCTAGATCACTCTCAGCTGTTCTCTCTAATGCTTGACGTTCTTGCTCAAACCTGGACAAATTCCAATATATTTAACAAGTTTACTTTTCGTAAGTTATTGAAGTTTGTAAAATTTTTAACGTTTACAAAAAATTCGAAATAATGTTTTTTTTGATATTTTCGAAAATTTGGGTGTTTTTTCGATTTGTGAAATTTTTGAAATATTTGATTTTCTTGAAAATTTGGAATGTTTTTGAAATTTTTGAAATTTTTAAAAATTTGATTTTTTTGAAATCTTTGAAATCTTGAGATTTTTGAACTTTTTACAATTTTTGCAATTTTTGAAATTCTTAAGAATTTTAATTGTTCTCAATTTCCAATTTTTTTTTGAAATTCCAAAAAGTTTTTGGAAATCCCCAAATTCTTGAAAATTCCAAATTCCTTACAATGTTCTCATGTAGCAAAATTTACCACGTTTTCAGAATAACCAAATGCCGCAAATCATAAAATTTGCAATGACTATTTTTCCTGACTATAGAAAACTTAATTTTTCACAATTAAAAAATTTGTTGAACTAAAAATCTTGGAAGCTTTCCAAGCCTGTTAAATTTCAAAATTTTCAAAAAAAAATTTCTCAACATTTTGTAAAATTCGTACAAATTCCGGGACGCAGGTAGCGACAACCCCGACATTCTATAATGACAAACCGTTTCTCTTGCTGATCCTTCATGAACTGCGCCTTTTGCGTCAGATCCTGGAACTGCTTCTGCTCTTCTTTCTGCAGCATCTTCAATTCCCTCAATTCCTGCTTTCGGAATATGTGATCGTCATACACCCGGCCATTCTCATCGTCCCCATAAATCACCTTAGACGTTGTTGTCGTCACTACAACCCCATCGATCTCAAATTTTCTGGTACGTTTTCTCGTCTTCTTCTTCAGATTCATCATCTGAATGTCCTCCTTCGTGCGATGGGTCCGGGGTTCCCTAGTGTAAGTTTTTGGTCTCAGTACAACTTCATCCTCAACTTCCGTTTGTCTAGTATCCCTAGAAAATAGACAAAATAAATCCCCTCCCACATAGCGAGCACAGGTTCAGGTCAAGCTGTACAATATTTTCCCATTCAAGAAAGCGCATACACAAAAATGAACATCGTCAGATTCCTTATTGGTCTGTCATCATTTATTTTTCAATCGTGATTCATTTATTGCTTAATCAGATTAGTCAGATAACATCGTCAAGTTAGTTGGTAATCGCATTTGCGTCGATAAACATCGATATTTGGGATATCGATTCGAGTTTAGTTTTCAAAAGTATGACAATTGTTCAACTGGTCATAACTTATGTAGTTATTGAAAATTATATACACAGAATATTTTTTGAGGCCCTGGTAATTTATTAAGTTACGAGTGTTTTACATATTCTGTCCAGTGTTGACACATTTCATATGTACGCGACAATTACAGAAAAAACCAAAGATTCTTGCTCCAAATGGGAAAATTGAGAGCTCTCATTTTTTCAGAATCAATGATTAACGGTATATTCAAATTTGGAAAAGATTTGTTACTGCAAATTTCAACATGTAAGCCAGTCTTGTCTTTTGATTGATCTTCATCTGACGTCTTCGGATTTTTTTACTTTTTATTTTTTCAATTTTTTTCAATTTTTTCAATTCTTTCAATTTTTTTCAATTTTTTCAATTTTTTCAATTTTCTCAATTTTTTCAATTTTTTAATTTTTTTATTGAAACAAAAATTCATTTCAAAAATATTAAATAGCAGAACAATTGTATTCACTTAAAAAAAAAAAATCAGAATTTCATCTCACCTGACATTCTCCTTATTGGACCCTCGACTGTCCTGACTAATGGTCGTTGAAATTGACTCAGCATCCGATCTATCAATGCTCTTATTTGGTGTATGAGACCTAGTGGAGCCAGCGTCACTATAACTATCTGGCGAGACCCTTTTACTAGACTCCTTCTGCTTGATATCTTTGATTTTTGGCTCCGGTCTTCGCACCTGCCCGTTCATTTTTTTATTGACAAGAATCTCATCGACATCCGTTGACGTTACACTCGTTGATTTAATCAGCATCTTGCCCTCGTCACCACTATCGCTCTTGGAGCTCAAGTCACTGTGAGATGAGCCGGATCTTACGGCATTTTGCTTATTCTGTTTGCTGACCATTGAGGAATCTTTTACCTGCGACAAATATAAATTCAGAATAAATAAATGGGCTGTGGGTTCGACTGTCCGCGGGCCAAAATTATAATTTCTCGATGTCTGCGTGTATGTGTGTGCACTTTCTTTCCAATCTCTCATTTTTCTCACCACAGAGCTCTCTAAATGATTTCAATTGTTTATAACGCTCTAACGCCGAAACGGTTGAAGATACGAAAAAAGTCAGAAGACACAAAATATGTATTTTTTTATAAGGAACAACATTTATTGGACACATTTTTGCGTATCTATAATATTTCGTGAGATACAGCGTTATAAACAATTGAAATTGTTAATAAGAATAGAAACCGGGAGACATATATGGAGCAAAAAGTAATCAGCTCTGAGTTATGGCAAGACGCTTCGATTGCGTCATACAGGACCTTGATCGGATAATTTGTTCACGAGAAATCGTTCCCGGAAATTTTTGGTTACACACGTACATCGGCAAACACACACACACACACATACAGACATTTGGTTTTAAATAGTCTAGAAAGGTCAGAAATAGCATGAAACGTGGAGATCTGATGGAACATCGATTTTTCATTTTCGGGGGCAAAACCATCACTTCCTATATCCGGAAGTTAAAAATTTCAAAACACGATATGATTGTATGTTTCTTCATTTGCTCATTTCGTTTTTTGCATACGACATTGCAGAAATAAATTCGGTAATTTTATTACATTGCGAAACGAGTGTTTCTTAATTGCTAGTGCTCCATGGTTAGAATTTTTGTACAGAAAAAAATTCTAAATTAAGTTTAAGATCCGTTGAGAAAAAAAAGATTTTTCAGTTATACATGTTTTTCTTTTTTTTGAAAATTGAGATTTTTAATTTTTTTTTTTTATATTTAAAATGCAAGAATGGAAATGATGTAAATTTTCGATACTTTTTGAGTTTTTTTTTAGTGGATAATTCTGATTTAAAAATTTTTTTTTACCTGCTCTTTTTCATCTCCAACAGTGACGACTGATACATGACTTGTATCTGCTAACTCGTCGATGATGGGTGTGACGATAACAACCTCGGACTCGTCAAGACGCTTTCCGATGCACTTGGGTGTGTCCGTTATAACGATGGGCTGCTGTTTGGAACATATGAAAGTGTTGTTTTAATTGTTTTCAAGGCCCTTCTGTGTGGCGAGGCAACATTTTTTTTTAATATTGACTTTTTTGTCGACGTATTAATACGAAGTTTTTAAGTTTGATTGCTGACCATTCTCGTTTCAGTCATTAATGTGGAAACCTTCGAATAATTTTTATATTGGTTGAAGTGTATTGTATATAACAATCCAAAAAATGTCAAATATTCTAGAAATTTCAATTACTCTCAAATTTTAATGGTCTCAAAAATTTGGAGAAAATTCGAAAAAAATTTTTATACATTTTCAGTTTAGGCAACTTTTGCATCGAAAATTTCGGAAGGTTCAAAAATGCAGAAAATTTGAAAACATAGAAAAAAAAGAATTATATAAAAGCGAAAATTTTTAACAATCTCAAAAAATATCAAGTTCCCAAACTCAAAATTTTTTAAATCTTCAAAATTCTCAAAAATTTTACATTTTTTGAAATTTTTAATATTTTTTTTAATTTTCAATTTTTTTTTTATTTTCAAATTTCTTTAAATTTTCAAAATTTTTTAAATTTACAGAAAATTTTAAATTTCTAATACTTCCAAAATTAAAATTTTCAAGAATTTCACTTGTCAGAAGTTTTGAAATACAAAAAAAAATCCTAAAAAAACTGGCCCGAAGGTTAAATTCCCAATTTCTCAACAATATTGTTACCTCAGTTGGAGTGTACTCAAGTGAATCCAAGCTCGTGAATCCATCATCATCTGTGGACGACTCGTTCACCTGAGTTTTGTTCGTTTCATTAGCAACGATAACAACTTCAGAACTGGGCGAAGTGCGTCGGGGTGGTGGTGTAGAGGTTGCGTCGACGAGTACCGGAGGATGGGTCGTCACAACAGTCACTTGACTTATATTCGACGCTAGACTATTGGAGGGATCAGGTGAGTCCGATGTAATCCTGACTGTTGTGGATGACGAGCGATGATCATCCGAGGCTTTTCCTATTATCGAAAATTATTTAAAAAAACCTTCCTTAGTTCATAAAGTTTGTCAAAATGTCAAATATCTTGCTAACAAATGGTTTCAGGAAAAAATGTTATTGACCTTTTTTATAGAGAATTCAATTTTAAACAAAAAAAGTCTTTTACGATTTTCCCCTAAACTGGCTTATTCTCGAGATAAACCCAAACTTTCCAAGACCAATCCAAATAGAAAGAAAATACGGCTCATTCTCCCAAAAACCATCGAGTTTTTGACCACTATATTGTAGTATTGAACTGAAAATTTGACCATTAGTTACCCATTTTTAGAGTAGTAGTCAAAACATAGTGGTCAAAACCTCGACGGTATTTGGGAGAATGAGCCATATAGACGTTGGTGTGTGTGCGTTACGTCGACTTGAATTAAGATATATTTTGCTCAAAGCCTGTACCTGTGATAACAACGATGTTATCAGTATCGTGGCTCTTGCGAATGGGCGTGGATGTAATGACTGAGACGTTGACCGCAGAATCCGTAGAGCGGTCCACAGTGTCCAGATGAGCATTGGGCTGAGGGGAGGGGGATAGAGGATATCGAGACGTTGAGTCGATGCTCCTACTTTTCGTGATTTCCGAGGGGCGAGATGTTGACTGAAGATCGTCCGTGGATAGTGACTTAGGGTGAGACTTTTGGGGAGCTGGGAAATTAGCTGGACCCATCGATATACGCTTTTCCAATACTGCATTGAGCTTATCCTCCACTGAACGACGCTTTGCTTCCAGGGACTGACCTCCATGGATCTGACGATCCTGAATCGTCCTGGGAATTAGAAAATTGAAATTTTTTAGAAGTTTCGTATTGCAATTTTATTTAGTGCTCCAATTTTCATTTTTTTTTGACAGTTTAAAACTTTGTTTAGGAACCGCAGTTTTTTTCACAACTCATAATTACTGTCAAAATTTTGTTTGTTTTTTTTTTTTTTTAATTTCACATAATTCAGAGTTAGTCTGAAGTTTTTGATGTTGAAGGATTTTTTTGTAGTTTTTTTTTTATTTTTGAAAAAAAGTTTCTCGTATTGTTTCAACTTTTGTAACATTTTTTTTCAGCCTTCCTCTTTTTTCTTGTTACTTCTTTCATATGATGTATTGTTGCGAGTTTCAGAATTGAGGAAAACACGAAATAGTAATTTGACACTCACGCCTTCTTTTCCTCGAGCGAACTTTGCTTTACTAAATCGGGCTTTTTATCTTCGGTCATCTCTGGTTTCGGAGGCGCCGATTTTCTCTTCTCCTCGAGGCTCATCTGATTCTTGATAATCTTTCCAACGTCCGTGGATTTTGGTCGGATTACTACGTTTTCCTTAGCGGGTTGAACTTTGACCTCCTTTGGGCATTGTAAAATTTACAATTTTTTAAAAGTTTTTGGCATTTTTAGAGCTCTTGACGTTTTTTTAGAATTTCCGTATTTTTTGTATTTTTTTAATTTTTGGAAGCTTTTTGAGAATTTTGAAATTTTTAAAATTTTTGAAATTTTTGAAATTTCTGAAATTTTTGAAATTTTTGAAATTTTTGAAATTTTTGAAATTTTTGAAATTTTTGAAATTTTTGAAATTTTTGAAATTTTTGAAATTTTTGAAATTTTTGAAATTTTTGAAATTTTTGAAATTTTTGAAATTTTTGAAATTTTTGAAATTTTTGAAATTTTTGAAATTTTTGAAATTTTTGAAATTTTTGAAATTTTTGAAATTTTTGAAATTTTTGAAATTTTTGAAATTTTTGAAGATTTTACAATTTTCGAAGGTTTTGAAATTTTTTGAAAATTTGTGGAATTTTTGAAAGTTTTTGAAAACTTTTGAAAATTTTTGAAAGCTTTCAAAAATTGTTGAATATTGTTGAAATTTTTTGGGATTTTTGAAATTCTTGCATTTTTCAAAATTTCCAAATTTTCCAAAATTTTCCACAAGTCTAAAATTTTGAAATTTTTGAAATTTTTCAACTTTGCAATTTTTATGAAATTGATGGAACTCTCATAATGTTTCCAAGGCAATTTTGTTAAGATCACATAATTCTATTAAGTCTTTAAAATTAAAAAAAAATTGTTCTGAACATGCGTCACCTCTTTCACGGCTTTGGGTGAATCATGAGCTTTTTCGAGTGATTCCTTGGAACTTGTATTAATGTGATCTTCATTCGACACCTTCTCCAGGGGCTGATCATCCTTCGGAGAAGACGAGGGTGTGATTTCCATGGCACTTGACTTGTCAACGAGCTTTGATCCAATTTCAATTTCTTCATTTTTACTATTTTGACGTACCGCCGGGGGTGGTGGAGCTGGTCCCTTTTCTCGAGATCCACGACGCTCACTAATGTCATTCGAAGCTGGAGGTTTTGGCGCCTGTCAAAATTGACCATTTTTAAAATTCAGAAAACTTCAATCAACAGTTTTTTGTTATTTAAGAATTTCAGAAATTTTTTGACACTCAAATTTTTTTGGAAAATTTTAGAAATCTTGAAAAACTTTTCAAATTCTAAAATTACCAAAAATTTTGGTAATTTTCACAATTTTAGAACATTTTGAAAATAGTTGGAATGTGCAAAAATGGCGAAGTTTTCAAAATTTTGTCAGTTTAGAAAGTTTTTGAAAAAAAAAATGAGAGTATTCGAAAATATTTGAAGAAGAAAATAATATTTGAGGATTATCAAAATAAAAATTATAGATAATTTTCGGTATTAGTCCAATTTTTTTTCTCCAAATTTTCAAATATTTTAATCATAAATCTTCTTCGGATTAAAAAAAAAATGCAAAAAATTCTCAATTTTTTTTTGTAATGTCAAAACATTTCTGAACCTTAAATTTTTTTAAAGATTTAAATTTCGGAATTATATATATATATATATATATATATATATATATATATATATATATATATATATATATATATATATATATATATAGTGTCTTACTGTAAACTGAAAAAATGTCAATATTTTGGGAATTAAACAAAAATAAAAATGTGAAACTTTCAAAAAATTTTGAAAAGTAGAATTTTTTTTTTTTTTTCAATTGCCAAAATACTGAAAATTTTCGGAGGCCATCTACGTTCTTTCCACAATTTCATGACAACATTGTGATTTTTTTTATTTGTGTGCATCAAGATAACTTTGAGTGAGTAGCTCATTTTATAGACAGTACTTACGGGCTTTTTCTCGATAGATAACGGAATATTCTCCTTTGAGTCTGTCTTACGCAATTTTTTGTTCTTCTCCTCTTTATCTCCCTCATGATTGATTTCACGCTTATTACTCTCCTCCTTTTTGGGTTGATCCGGCGACACACCTTCCTTATCTGTAACTGTAATATTCATTCGCTCATTAAATCTTCACAGTCGTTGCACAGAAAAAAATGAATAAATTAATTAATATATCATTAAATACGTATAAAAATATCGATTAAAAAAAAACTCTTCAAAATAAATCATAAAAATTAATTGTTATCAACAATTTCAACAATTAATAATTTAAAAAACAAAATTGACAAATTTGTTTCCAATTAAATGAAAAAATTGATAAAAATTTCAGAGATTTTATAAACTTAAAAAATGAAGATTAAAAATTCTATAAATTCCGAAAAAATTTTATGGAAAAAATTGCATGGGACACTCGCTAACTCTCCATGGGATTTTTCTAGGAATCTTACAGGAATGATAGACATTTTTTTCACATGTAACTCACTCTTAATTTCAGTGTCGCTGCGCATAGACGTAGAGTCATCTCCAAGTTGGTCCAGCTCCAAGGGAAGCTGCGATGTGCGCTGCTCCTGTAATAACGAGTACAGATTAATTTATATTTCTCAACTTTCCCGAGTAAGTTCAAATAAACTGTTATATAATCGTGGGGTAGAAAATTTTCATAATATTTTCCAAGCTCAGTTGAGTGTTGAAAATGTTGAGACATGATTGGTTGCATTAGATCAATTTTCCAGTACATTGCCTTCTCGTCATGGTTCCTGGTTAATTAAGGCGATGGTTAATTTTTATTTATTTGCAATTGATTTTACACGAAGTCATATTGAATGCATCAGGAAACTTTGCAGAAAAGATTAGAATAGTTGGGAACAAGGTTGCATTTTTTGAAATAGCTGATGAAAATAGTCTTGACAACTTGCTCAGACTTTTGTTAGAAAGTTTTCAAAATTATATTTCCCTGTTTCAAGTCCTCTGTGTGTCAGTGTCCGTGTCCGTGTGTGTGTGTGTGTGTGTGGAGGGGTGGGTGGGTGTCTCTGACTGGGTGGGTGGGTGTCTCTGACTGGGTGGGTGAGTGGGTGGGTGGGTGGATGGGTGAGTGGGTGGGTGGGTGAGTGGGTGGGTGGGTGGGTGGATGGGTGAGTGGGTGGGTGGGTGAGTGGGTGGGTGAGTGGGTGGGTGGGTGGGTGGGTGGGTGGGTGGGTGGATGGGTGGGTGGGTGTGTGATGCCGCATGTATATAACGAAAATGTAAGTAAAATGTCAAAATTATTCTAGCCCTCGTTCCCATTTTTTTGTGGGAATTAACTAATTAACAGAGTAATAATTGATGGCATAGAAATGCAAATTACTCATTTGATTATTTAGACAGAATAATAGACTCGTGCAAAAAATTAATTTAACACAATGCCTTCAGAGCCTTTTTCACATCCAACGAGATGTCAAAAAAAATATTGAAATTTTGTACCCCATTGCTATCAATGGAATTTTACGGGTGCTGAACGTAAAAACACATATTTTACTTAAACAGTCCATCCAATGAACGAAAAATTTCGGGAAATGCACAGGTATATACAGTAATATATATAGTAATAGATAAACAAAAAAATATAGCGTATGAAAATAAAAATCGTGTGTTTCTTGAGATGAGTAATAAAGTGAATCGACTAAGTCTGATTTTAGGAATCTTTGAAATGAAAGAGAATTGTTTTTTTTTTCTTTTTACATGTTCAATTTTTTAATTCTTAAAATTCCTGAAATTTTAGAAAATCATGAACATAGAATGTTGGGAGTTCTTGAAAGCTCAGAATTTTCGAATGTTGACAATTTTTTCAAAATATATATTGTTTCTTGGTTTCGTTAATTCTAAAATTCTTGAGACGTCGAATGCAAAAATTTTATCCATTAAAATTTGACAATAAAAAAGTTTTTTAATTGTTCCCATAGTTAAAATTTTGAAAGTGTCGAATCAAAAATTGCTTCATAGACCAAAAAACTTATAATTTCGATTTTGAAACTTTAAACTCTCTGCGAGCAATGAAAAATTCAGGGAGTGTGAAAGCGAAAAACCAAAAAATTCAGATGAGTGGTAAAACGAGATATTTCCGAGAAATTAATTTTGGTTTTCTAATTTTCCTGATTTTGAAAATATTCTGAAAGTTTTCTATATTTTTCCAAATGTACTAGACTTCTGTTTTGAAGATTTCCAAAATTTAAATTAAAAAAAAAAAAAAAAAAAAAAAGATCTCATGACTCTTCATAACTTGAAATTTCATGAAATTGGGTACCTATATTTCTCCCGCCAAAATTTCCCCTTCCAAATGTTTTTGTTTTTATTTCTCTTAAATTTTTCTTCCCAAAAAATCTCTCAAAAAATTACGTACAACGAAAATTTCTCTTTTTTTCAAATTTTTATTTTTGCTTTTCAAAATTAGAAAAAGTGTGCACTAGCGCACGCGACTGCAAGCAGTGTAAAAATAAGTTGCATGTGAGTGTACAGATATACGATTGGCATGGGATCTCCAATAAAAATGTGAACCAAGCCACTGACCTGACACTGGACCTGTTGATGGGGCTGGCGAGGCCCGGGAGAGCCGCATGCACAGCCAAATATCAAAGTTTACAACAATCCATTCACATAATCGGGTAATTAAATGACATAATAGTACATCAACAAGTATCATTTACCTAATACTGAACTTGCCTATTTTTTCATTTTTATTTCCCACTCCTCCAATTTGTTATCAGTTGTATCCCACACACTGAGCGAGAAAACCTCGTTTCTGTCGAATATCCATGCACTTGGGACAACTTGACATTATTCTTAATTATTATAAACCTCGTTTACCCAAATTGACAAAACCAAATCCGCGCTTCGCGCACTCAATTACAATTTGGCATTTGAAGTAGCAATATCTTCTCCCAAGTTGAAGACACTGTTAATCATTGACTCCGAAAAAATGAGAGCTTTTAATTTTCCAATTTGGAGCAAGCATCTTTGGTTTTTTCTGTAATTATCGTGTACATATAAAATTTGTCAACACTGGACAGAATATGTAAAACACTCGAAACTTAATAAATTAACAGAGCCTCAAAAAATATTCTGTGTATATAATTTTCAATAACTACATAAGTTATGACAAGTTGAACAATTGTCATACTTTTGAAAACTAAACTCGAATCGATATCCCAAATATCGATGTTTATCGACGCAAATGCAATTACCAACCAACTTGACGATGTTATCTGACTAATCTGATCAAGCAATAAATGAATCACGATTGAAAAATAAATGATGACAGACCAATGAGGAATGGTCTTACGACTTTCGACTCTGACGATGTTCATTTTTGTGTAGGTAGTGCTCTTTTTCATGAACGAGCCCGGCTGCGCGCGCTTCGCACGCGCACTTCCTTTTCCCGCCGCAGTGGCTGGTGTCGCGTCAGTTCCGGTCTTACGCTGTTCGATAATTGTGATATATATCGGAATTTTCTTTGCTCTCTCCTCTTTACTATAAAAAATGGAGATGAATACTTGTCCCAAAGAAATGGATGCTTGGCAAAAACAATTCTATCTCTCAGTGTGCTACTAAAAATTTGGAATCAAAGAAAATAATGATCAATTAATGAGTAATTAACTCGCTCCTGAGAAATAACTTCTGAATTGATATCTCCCCAAAACCATTCCCCCTTCAATCTACCATACACATAACCAAGCATGACCTTAAAACTCAAGTACAAAAACTGATATAAAAAAATCTATATTTCTCATTTTCGTCGATCTTTACACTTACGATGCACAGAGGCTGTATAAAAAATTTTGTATAAATCTAATTGAATACAAAAAAAGAAAATCTATGGAAAACGTCCAATCAGTCAAAACCTCCAAGACAAGGTGTTGTTATGAAGTAAAATGGCTTTTTCAACATGGATGCTATATATTGTTGTCGTGGCAGCAGCTTACCAATCCGCTGATACTGTTCCCTGTGTTTTTTCGCCTTTTTCAACTTCTAGTTATTGGGTGCAAGCGTGTAAAGTAAGTTACGAGTATAATTTAGTTAGATTCATAATTTCTTGTCAGACATTGTCGAGCATGTAATTTCTTCCCTTAGTTAAATATAGTACCGATAATTTAATGGCCAATTAACCAACTGTACACTTTTTATTTGGCATTTTTATTTTTCTATTTTCATCATTTTTACCATTTTTGTTTTTTTTTAATGCACTTAATGAAAAAATTGATAAGGCACAAATTTTCTTTTTGTACTCAGCGAATTTTCTGCGTACACATAATTGTCTTCATTCGCAGATTTTTTTTTTGATCATACACCTATATACAATAAATCTATCGTGACTAAAGTTTAGTATCATGATAGACCAGTCGAATCAATTTTTATCCTATATTATAGATAACATGCAGTGGAAGTAAATAATAAAAAAGATCAAGACTCACTTCAGCCTCCTCATCAACGAGCTCCTCTTCAACAACATCTGCCTTGTATTCCAAAAGAAGATCACGAATGGACTTTGAGTCAAGTGTACGATTTATAAATGGATGTTTTAATAGTTCATCTGCAGTGGGACGCGCTGCTGGATCTTTTATCAATGCTTTGGCAATAAAATCGTTGAAATCCTTGCTCCATTTGCCTGGATGCTCCAATTTTGGTGGATCACTCTTTTGAATTTTTAGGAGCACTCTCATTGGTGACATTTCGTGATTTGGCGGCTCCATTTGGGCGAATTCTATTAGGGTTATTCCCAACGACCATATGTCCACCTAAAATTATTTATTTATTTATTATTATTATTCATTGAATTTGTTATCATTATTATTATTTTTTTTTATTATTTATTAATCGCCAATAGGTCACAGTGAAAGTCAAAAAGGAAAAAAATTATGGAGATGAAAAAAATTAAACCAGAAATATTTTATGTTCAGAGAATTAGTTCTCCATGTTCTGTTATGCAACATTAAAATCCCAAAAAAATTTTAAGGAAAAAAAAACAATTTTTATTGGAAATTAGTAAATTTTTTGAAAATCGTGAAAAGTGAATTTTGGTTCAAATTTTAAGTTTCAAAGTTTTTTCTGATATTTGACAAATTTTTTAGATTTGAATTTTTTATATGTTTGCAATTTTATAAGTTTTTGAAGTACATAAGCCTTTTCAGAACACAAACTGGAAATCTGGTTGAGTGAAGAGTTCGAGAGAAATTGAGAAATCAACGTGAAGTATTAGGAATTCTTCATTTTCAAATGTCTCGACAACTTGGCCGATGTTTTATTCAGGGAAAATAAGAAATTTCGTTGTTTTCTCTTTTCAATCACTTTCATTAACTCTCTATTGAGTTATCAATGGAATCGATTGAATCCCCACGATGAACGTCTGTTGAACAAAACATTGTTACGAAATTTGGGGCCCTTTAAAAGGATCAAAATTTGAAAGTTATCAAAAAAAATGTCAAAATTTTTAGAAACATCAAAAATAAAAAAAAAATAATTTAACGTTATCACTTATTGAAAATGGATTGAAAAATCGTTAATTGAAAAATTTGAGAAATTGAAAATTTTTCACATTCAAAAAATTGTAATTTTTTTTTTTCTATTCAAAATTTTGAAAATTTGGAAAATTTTCACATTTTGCATTTATCAACTTTCAAATTTTTCTGATTCCAGATTTTTCAAATATCAAATTGTTCAAATTTTGGATTTTTGGAATTTCAAGATTTTCAAATTTTCGAATTGCGAATTTTTCAAATTTCACTTTTTTCCAATTGAATGAAAAAATTATTTCATTCGAAAATTCATCGCTCACAAACATTACAAAATTTTAGAAAGTTCAAAATGAAATTAGTCGTTTACTAACGCATTTACGACTCATTTACTTACTTTAAAGTCATAAGGATTATCTCGAAATGTTTCACAGAGCACAACTTCTGGCGCCATCCAGTAAGGTGTACCAATGAAGGTGTCATGCTTTTGAAGAGTGTGTTTGTTTTTTGCGGATACACCAAAGTCGGCTGAAATGCAAAATAGTAAACATTAGTATTTAAAAGGCACATCATATTTTCCCTAATCGATTTTCCATTTTTCATTTGTGATTAAAATCAATTCTTGAATTTTCACATTTCAAAATTTTCACAACAGTCAATGAATTTCGAATAAAATTGAAAGTTTCCAAAAAATTCCAAACTGTCAATAAATTTCAAAAAAAAATCTGAAAGTTTCCAAAAATATTTAAAAATTTTCCAAAAAAATTCCCAACATTCCCAAAATTGAATAGATATTTTAATTTTGGGAATGTTCTAATAAATTTCTATTCAAGTTTACAGAAATATTTTGCCCCCCCCCCCCCCGACAATCTTCTTTTATTGAAGAAAACGCATTAAGACATCATTAAGACTACTGTAGTAACCAAAATTAGAAAAAAAATCCCCCAATTTTGTTTCCTTTAAAATCTCCTCAATCTTTCCTATCAGCAATTAACAAAAAAAATATTCACATAACGGAACTTATTTTTTTTATAAATTCACGATTGCATTATATAGTTCTCCTTCCTTCTAAAACTTTCAAAATTCTCAAAATTTTTTGTTCAGTAACTCCAAATTGAATAATCAAAATTATCATGATATTCAAAATTTTGAAAGATTGAAAAAGCAGTTTCAATTTTTTAAATTTGAAACCAGTCTCCACAATTTCCATGGAAAATGAAAAAATGAGGTTTACAGTAGCACTCCAAAATATCAAAATAATTGAGGATAGATCCTCAGGATGCATATGCATCTAATTGCATAAAGTAAAGTAAAACAGATTTGAATCCTGGCAAAATGTGCCTAACTATCAAATTGTGTCCCCAAATTTTGTGAAACACTTTGCATTAAGGATATCCCACCTATATTGGCGAAGATATAAGAATTACTTGAAATTTGGATATAATGTTTTTGAAGCGGCAACAGATGCCTGTATGAAATTTGAGATTGATTCACAACACCATTTTGTAGTTATTAATTATCAAAGTTCTCAATTAACACGACCTCTCATGGGAAAAATAAAAATTTCTGTAAATACAGTTCAAAATATAAAAATTTGTTGAAATTTCGAAAATTTACTATTGAAGCAGATATAAAACGATGGTCAAAATTTCATGACGATTGACTAAAATTTGTTTTTCATTAATTTGTTTAAACAATATAATATTGATTTGCAAAATCAAATACAAAATAATAATTTTCTATGTCTATCACTTCAACTAATTACCGCATTGAAATATTCATTGAAAATTATTGGCGATAAATATAACGAATTATAGAAAGGGTCATAAACTTTTGTTTTGACTATACGTGTTGAATATCCTTAACATCTAATTTGTCTATAAATATTCACCAAGTTTGACTCCTCCAGCCATGGTGAGGAGAACATTTCCCGCCTTAAGATCCCTGTGAATGACCCGGGCCTTGTGGAGAAAAGCTAGGCCCTCAGTCATCTGCTGGCATACATAGGCTATTTGTGATTCTGTCAAAGGCTTCTCTAACTCCACCATAATTGAATCTACAGCCCCTCCATCGCAGTACTCTATCAGCATCCAGAGTTTTCCTGGTGAAGTCAAAACAGACAGTTTATTTTTTGGCAATTTTGTCAAATTTCTTCCCATATTTCCA
Source organism: Asobara japonica (assembly GCA_026005395.1). Lineage (NCBI taxonomy): Eukaryota > Metazoa > Arthropoda > Insecta > Hymenoptera > Braconidae > Asobara > Asobara japonica. Next base: position 1,342,955 of record BQMI01000140.1, read on the forward strand.
CCCTATTTATTTATTAATTTATTTCCTTATTAACTTGCCGATAGGGGAAGTTATTGTTTTGCCCCCGAAAATGAAAAATCGATTCTCCATCAGATCTCCACGTTTCATGGTATTCCCGACCTTTCTAGACTATTTAAAACAAAATGTCTGTGTGTGTGTGTGTGTGTGCCGATGTACGTATGTAACCAAAAATTTCCCGGACCGATTTCTCGTGAACAAATTATCCGATCGAGGCCCTGTATGACGCAATCGAAGCGTCTTGCCGTAACTCAGAGCTCATTAGTTTTTGCTCCATATATGTCTCCTGGTTTCTATTCTTATTAACAATTTCAATTGTTTATAACGCTATATCTCACGAAATATTATAGATACGCAAAAATGTGTCCAATAAATGTTGTTCCTTATAAAAAAATACATATTTTGTGTCCTGTGACTTTTTTCGTATCTTCAACCGTTTCGGCGTTAGAGCGTTATAAACAATTGAAATCATTTAGAGAACTCTGTGGTGAGGAAAATGAGAGATTGGAGAGAAAGTACAGGATGATTCATTGATCTAGCAATTCGATTGACTTTAGGAATATAGTTTGCTTAATAGCTTTAGTCCTGAGGATTGATCGTGATCAAGACTTTTGGAGATGGTTGGAAAAGTACTCTGGGTATTTTAAGTAGTACTTTTTGTGGAAGCAATTACCATCATCGAAGTAAGCCTCGTGTAACTCGACGACATTTGGATGGGTTAGCTCAGACAGAATGTCAATCTCGATCATGAAATCACTGAGGTCATCCTCGCCCTCCAATGCGCACATCTTTGCAGCAGCCAGCTGCTGCGTCTGCTTACTCTGCGCCTTGTAAACCTGGGTGCAGAATGCATACATGTTACTTCCGTTTTTTATTGGGGGGGGGGGGGGGGGGTTACGTTTTGAATTTGAGAAATTTTCGGGGATTTGGAAATTGTTCATTTTTTCAAACTTTACAAATTTCGGATTTTCCAGAAAAAAAATCAACTCAAAATTGAAAAAAAATTGAATTGTTTAATGGTTCAATTACCCCCCCCCCCCCCCACTTCATTTTTGAAATCGAAAAAATTGGAAAATTCTTATAAATTGGAGATACCTCAGAAATTCATAAAAAATGAGGAAATCGTTGACACTTTCAAAAATTTTAAAAATGTCTAAAATTTGACGGATTTTGAAAATTTGAAAAATTGGAAAAAAAATTGAAAAACGGAAGTTCAATGGTTTTCAAAAAGTTCCCAGCAAAAAATTTTTAAAGTGCAAAAATTTGAAAAATTTCCCAAATTTGGGGAAAACTCAAAAAATGCAGAAAATTGAGAAATTTTGAAAAATTTAAAACGTCGAAATTTTTGAAAAATTTTGAATTTTCAAGCTTTCAAAAAATTAATAAAAGATATCTCACCTTTCCAAAAGCCCCATCTCCAAGTTCTCCAATCATGTCCCAAAATTCTGTTGGATCGCAATCCATTTTGATGTTGTTATATAACTTCTTTTTTTTGGCATCATTTCCACCGAAGTGGAAGGCCTTTTTCAGGTTCGAGAGGAATGACATTGTTTCCTCCTTATGCCTCCAAGATGGAGGCTTCTTTTATACAAAATCGAGTACAATAAAAAAAAATAGGGAAAAGGGTAAATTAATTTAAATAATTTGGTGGGGGGGGGGGGGGGAGGGGACTCAGATCCCCGGTTTTGTTGACTCCCGCATCTTCAAATTAGATGATTGTTTAATTGCAGCAGTTAATGGGCAGTCAGGTGGGCTCGTGATTCGATTAAGCTTTTGAGAGGATCCATCGCGTGATCTTCAGCTGCTTCAGTGATCTGAAATTGAAATGTCATTTTTATTATTTTAGAACATAAGAGTAACTTTTTTTATTTTCTAAAATTTTTGAAAATTTTACTTTTTTTTTTTTTTTTTTTTTTTTTACAAGTTGTGAAAATAGTGATTTTGATTATTTTTTCATCGTTCCAAAATTGGAATTGAAAAAAAATTGAAAATTTCCAAAAAAAAAGAAACTGAAAATTTTTTTAGAAATTTTTTTATAATTTACAAAATTCTGATTTAAAATTTGAATTTTATTTTTTAATTTTGCAAAAAATGAGGAAATTGTGAATTTAATGAATGTTGACTGAGTCGGAGGACTTTCCATATTTTTTTGCCCACACTATTATTTAAATAAAACTTTTACTTCTGGACTCTCATTGGTGGAAAAATCAAGTCCAGTATCACGGGCATGTGGTTTCTCGCTCTTTCCTATTGGAATGTTGATCTGCCAGGCATGTCCCAGTTTTCTCTGGTGATGGAATTCAAATACAGCTAGAGGCCTATATATAAGAGCCACTGCCTAGGGATATATCTAGGGAAATTATTCATTCACCTGTTCTCGTGGAAAGTTCATTCACTCATGGATACATCATTCATTCCACAAAAATTGAAAAATTAAAATTTCCAAAATCGAAATTTCAGAAATTAAAATTTAAAAAATTTGAATTTAAAAAATTGAAATTTCAAAAATTGAAATTACAGAAATTAAAATTTCAAAAATTAAAATTTCAAAAATTGAAATTACAGAAATTGAAATTTCGAAAATTGAAATTTCAAAAATAAAAATTTCCAAAATTGAAATTATGAAAATTGAAATTTCAAAAATGAAAATTTCCAAAATTAGAATTTCGAAAATCAAAATTTCAAAAATTGTAATTTCCAATTTTATGATTTCAAAAATTGATTTTGTTTTTTTTTCTAAAAGTGTCAAAAAGTTCATATTGCCTTGCCCATGAATAGAACAGGTGAACGTAAGTCCTTCACGTGCTTACGATATCATCGTCATTGATAAGAAAAAGAGGTGGATTTGATAAGCAGATAAAACAATGAGATAAGTGTCTCTTTCATAATGGAACTTCATGTATGAATCACTGGCGAAACAAATAATTATTTGCTTTAAGCATTTTATCCTAATGATGATTGAAATTATCGCGACATTGAATTTGCATGTTTCATTTGAATAACAGGAAAAGCTGAGTGGAAATTTTGATAAGAAAAACTGTCTGAAACAAACGTATTCTAGATTTTTAAATCACTCAACATGAGACCATTTTCGATTTTTTTTTAAAACATTTTCGGGCCTCTTTTTTAAATTTGATTTATTCATTTTTTTCTTTTTGGAGGTTGTTGTAATTTCTGGGAATTTGATTTTTTTTAAAGTTCATTTTTTTGCGATTTTTTAAAAAAACTTTAAGTTTAAAATTTTGGAAAATTACCAAAATCGAATTTTTTCAAATTTCGGACATTTCGAAATTCTTCAAATTTTGAGTCCTCAAATATTTGAAAAATACTCATTCGATCAAAGTTCTACAAAAACATTATTAAAAAATGCGATGAAAAAAAATTCGAAACACTTAATTTCTCATCCAACACTGATTTAAAAAAAAAAATCACATTATAAATCAAGCCACTCAGTTCAGTGACTTCTGCATTATAAATGAATGAAATCATAGCGCAGCAAAATGTAAATATTGATTACAAAAAAATGAGTTATATTCATATTTATACCTCACAGTATTTTCTCTCAGATATTTTTTTTGAAAATCGCAAATATTTAAAGATTATTCAAATTCCGCGAATCTTCAAAATTATCACAATTCTCTTCAACATCCGGATCTAGGGAAGTTCTTGTGATGACCCGCAAAAGTGAAGTATCACAAATCGTAAATTTTCGCTCTTCTCGAAGTTTGGCATAATTTTTACACGTTTTCAATTTGGTTTTTGTGTGTGGGAAAGCCACTTGAAGGTACGTGCCAGGCAAGTGCACGCGCCCACCCGCCCACAGGTACCCAAGCCACCTGCCCACCCATCTGCATTGACACGCCCATATCCACCCAACCCACCTGACCACCCGCCCACCCACCTATACTGACACGCCCATGTCCACCCACTCACCCGCCCGCCCACAAGCAGCTGCCCACTTATCTGCACTGACACGCCCATGTCCACCCCCCACCTACCCGCCCACTTATCTGCACTGACACGCCCATGCCCACCCCCCACCTATCCGCCCACAACCTCCGGCCCACCCGCCCACTCATCCACACTGACACGCCCATGTCCACCTACCCGCCCACAACCTCCTGCCCACTCATCCACACTGACACGCCCATGTCCACCCATTCACCCGCCCGCCCACAGTCAGCCAACCCACACGCCCACTTATCCACACTGACACACCCATATCCATCCACCCACCCACATGACTCTCGTCTTTTTCTTTGCAATTTCATTGATTAAAAAAAAAAAATTTAATTCTCAAAAAATGAGCGACATTGGATTCATCCATTTAATTAACAAGTGTCAACAGGTAATGAATTGGCTGAAATTCTGGTAAACGGTGTCTGATTGTAGGGAATGCAACTACTGGCCAATGCTGTCAGCCTGAACCAATTGCTGTCAAATCATGCTCAATGCTGTCACATTGGTAGAAATTGGTACCCAATGGCAACGCATTGGGAGGAACTGCGCCGAACGATGTCAAATTTCGTTTCAGGAAGAACATTATTTCCAATGCAGAATGGAAAACGGAAGTCCTGATTTAAATTACACAGCACCTTGTATAGCACCTAGGTTAATATGTTAATTATTGTTAATAAATACTTTAAGGTATTCCAAGGTAACAATAAGCCTGCCTGCTGGTTTGTAAACATTTTTGAATATGGAAAGTTGTAAAAGAAATGGGAGTGAAAATTAGCCTGTAACAAGGAATGAAGGAATTTTACCACTGCCAATGCAGAATTGATAAATCCATGAAGGTTAAAAATGGAAAATGAAAAAATGGAAAAGTTCAGTGACCAGATGCTCCATGTGCTGCCATACTCTACCCTTTTTTTTCTACTCCTCGTGTGCATCACAGTCAGCCAGAATGATCACTCAGCGTAACGCATAATTAAGACACAACAAAGTAACGATAGTCGATGACTGACCATAAACGTTACACGTGACCAATTGTCATGGAAAATGGGCACAATTCTAACTAGCCATCAAATTCCAAATAAATAAAATTTGCCGATGGAAAAATTGAGGGAAAATTGTCTAAGAAAAATCGAAATGTGGACGATGAAGGAGAGAAATTAATTGCCATAATCAAAACCGAGTCTCGTTCAAAAAAACCAAGTGGAGTATTTTCAGCTATTTGAATTACGCGCGAATTTTCCGACTTCTAAAATCTCGTAATGGGCTCTAGGATGAAATTTTTTTCAATAGAAAAATTATTTGCTTCTCTATTCTTATAGATTTATTCGTTAATAATCAAGATATTTGTTTTTATATTTTTGAATAATAACTATTTAATTCACTAATAATTATTTCTCTTTTCCGTTTTTGAATACTCAAATTACTCGTTTTTCTGGTCTTGAATAGTTAAACTGAACAATGTTATTGTTGATTCGTACAACCAGAGGTTTTATTAATTGTTCAGCTATCTGGCACGTGCCTAGTGTCATATCCTTGACGATATTCAAAGGATGATAATGTCGTCGCAACTTTCGTGAGAGATGTCTTAGGACTCTTGCGCCCATTCCCCCCCCCCCCCCCCGCGAATTGGACTCGAAATTTTGGAAGGAGCCATTTAGGTCTCCTGGACCAAATTTCTGATGGTCATGTGACCGGTCAGTTTTGCCCTATACAGGGTGTTCCTAAACTGCAAACTTTCCCCGGGGGGGGGGGGGGGGGGGAGTTGCTTTAAAAAAAAAAGTTGGCAATTGTCGACTGACAATCTCAAAATAAAAAGAAGAGACGAATCGAAATATCGATGCATATCGAAATTATCGAAAAGCGTAAGAGCGAAACCGACGCGACACCAGTCAGTACGGCGGAAAAAGGAAATGCGCGTGCGCAGCACGCGCCACCGGACTCGTTGCATTAAATAGTCGATGGGGAGAATTGGAAAATGCAAAAGTGACTTAATAATCGATATTATCATACGGAAATATTTTTATTTGATAAGTATTTGAAAATAGGGAGTACAATTATTTTTTCGGTGATCAATTATTTATTTTCCAATTTCTCAATTTCAATTTTTTGGCAATTGAATTAAATTGCTATTTGGGAAAAATTTGTAGAAACTGTAAGCCTTCATTTTTCTTTCTACAATTTTGGCAGGTTTTGGTATATTGATATTTTGCATGTTCAGCAAATTTTTGACTTTGGTTTTAAAAAAAAAATTTTTTTTTGAAAATATTTTTTTTGAAAATATTTTTTTTATTTTCAGAGTTTTCTAAAACTTTTTTCACAATTTCCAAGTCTCCAAATAAAATTTCTTTTTTCAGTTTTGTGAACGATAAGAAATTCTATTGTTTTTGGGATTTAGTTTCCTCTTTGAAAATTATTTCAATAAACATAAATTTTCGCAAATTTCAGGAACTTTCCATATTCGTTGCATCTTCATATCACCTCAAATTTCTATTCTCCAATTTTTTATTTTTCATAAATTTAAGAAAATGTCAAAATGAAAAACTAATTTTTTTTGTATCCAAATTTTCCAATTTTTCAAAAAGTTTTTGTTCCTCAAACATGTTTTAGCGACTATCTTTTTAGCAAAGTGAGAGCCAAAAAAGCGTTTGAGCTGTCCCTGAACGAACGATCGAAAAAAATCCCTAATCACTGTAATCAAAACCGATGACACAAACGACTGGGAACACCACTAGTCTCCACGTGACATAATTTTGACACGTCTCCGCCCCCCCCCCCCCCCAACCTATAAAATCACGTGACTTTTTTTTTCAATTCCAACAAACAAAATTTTTTTTCTTCCCCAAATTTTCTTGCATAAAAAAGAAAAAAAAAAGACGAAAAAACTTTCCCATCAACATAACAACTCATGTCCAAAAAATCTTTGAAAACCCCCCAAAAAACCCCAAAAATCCTCAACTAAAAGTTTTCCCTATAAAAAACCAAACGAACCCAAACACCAATCCCCAAACGACACAATTTCGACACGCCCCCCCCCCCCCTCTCCGCCGGAAGCGCGCTCAATTTTTTCCGCGAAACCACCGCAAAAATCACGTCAATTTTTTTCTCCAATTTCAAAAAACTAAATTTCTTCCATTATCGTTTTTGTTTCCCTAAACATAAGAACTAATCTCCAAAAAATCTTTAACATGCCAAAAAAATTTAGCAAACCCAAAGTGCCAAGTGGCAAACTTTAGACACGCCCCCGCCCGCCCCTCACGTGATCATCTTCCCCCGAAAAATTGCGGGAAAAGCCCGCGAAAAACTCAAACCAAAATTCCGGACGACAATAATTTTCCATATCTTCATTTTTTGAGAGTGAAAAACCACGAGGGCATTCTCATGCTCCACATATGATCAATTACCACCTGATCTTGAAAACATTGCGACTGAACATCGCTGCCGCCCAAAAATTTTCAACTGTCAAAAACTTTTAGCCGCAAAAAAAAACGTTCCCAAAAAAAAAGGGAAAAAAAAACAAATTTCCCGATGACACAATTTTGACACCTGCCCCCCCCACTCTTGCGCCCTTTCTGGCCCCGCAAAGTGGCCCAAGAACTCCTCAAACTTTCCCCCTCCAAGTGCAAAAAAAACCCCAAGATGACAATGTTTTTTTCCAATTTTCAATTTTTATAACAGTGGCAAACGACGGGCGCGTCCTCTTGCTCCACAAATCTCATATTTCCGTATCCAAAGACCCCACCTCGAGCTCATTAAATCAATCACCCAAATTCCCCGCAAAAAAAATTCATATTTCGCGGGCAAAATTTCTCGAATTGGGAAAATTTTCTCAACAATTGAAAACCCATACCTGAATTTTGCGCAAACAATTTTCCTCAACTCCAAGACCTTTCCAGCTTTCACTGCACCAAAAACTCATCAACTAAACTTGAAACTTCCAATTTCCCGATTAATCACAAACACCTGACGAACTGTCAAACTTCATTTAACGCGTGAACACGTGTCAAAGATTTTCCCCTAATTTCAACCAATTATTCAACAATTTATCGCCAAGTATTTGATGCGACCGGTGAAAAAAATCGGACTACAGTTGTGTGTCCCGTCTGGCTTGCGGCCATTTTAATTTTGCACACACGAAGAATTTACCCAGGACCGTCGGAATGACGTAGTCCAGCTGACGGACACCAGAGGGCCAATCATCGGCACACACTTTTTCTATTTTTCAATTTTCTTTTGGAAAAAGAACAGGTAAATCAAATTTCTTATATCTCAAAATTCAAATACGTTTCGCGCCATTTTTCGGTGACATTTTGAAATCACGTGGGCCCGTAAAAATCTGTTTTTTACTTGGGACCGCTTTTCGGAATGTGCAAAACATAAATTTTTGTTTTCTTCAATTAGATAATTTCGATTTGCAATAAATAAATGTTACTCAATAGTTCGTTTCTATAATTGTTAATGCAAAATTTAGAGCAACAGGTAGTCGGCTTTTTCGCGTACGAAAATTTTTCACTATGCTGCAGGTTAGAATTCTCAGCGGTGAAATTTTCTACATATATATACGCGAAAAAAGTGATTATTATAATCTCTAATAATTCTCCACAATTTTACAAAATTATGGAAACAAGTTAGCAACATTACCACTATATCTATATCGATAAATTTTTCGGGTTGTTATAAAACCTCTCAAAAATTTAAGTCAACAAAATTCTATAAAAATCTCCCAAAATGTCGATACAACTTTCCTAAAAATTGCATGAAACTGAAGAAGAAAGAGTTTGCTCACAACACTGAAAAATTGAAAAGTGTTTCTATCAGTTTTTCTGTACCTGTTTACTTCTAACGGTCTTCATTGCAAAAAATTTCTTTGCCGTCGTGCAATATATATGTCTATGAAGCAGCATGAACATAGCGCACTTGTGTGTAGATGTACGTTTTTGGCCTAAAAAGTATGGAAATGATGAAAACAACGTAGACACTAATTTGCGAAATTATTAATTTCGAGTTACGCCGATTAATTCGTTTTTTTTAAATACGAAATTGAATCAATAATTGGTAAGGTTTTAAAAGTCACTAGATCGACATGAGCGGTTGGGTTTGCGCATGAAATTAATGTGGTTTTTATTACCCTATGTTATTTTCATAATTTCAGAAATTTTAGAGCAAAATTGAATATCTACACACATCCAAACTGTTCCGGGTATATACTGTCACCACGTGATCACCACCGCACGTGTTTTCGCAGTGAGGTAATAATTAGCAAAACAGATTGATATATATATATACATCATCTTTGAATGTATCGTTTCCGCCACATAAATGATTATGTAAAACCAATATGAAGTACAATATTTTGGAAGTATTCTGTTTTTGCACCCCTTGGAAAGCCTACAGATATATATCTATATATGGGGTATTGCATAACAACTTGGACAACCCGTGACCCTCACATCTTTTTTATTATTCTTTAAATATTTTTTGAGATTTTTGTAAATTTTTTTCAGACCTTTAAATCAGGGCCTATTTTTTCTACAGTTTTTTGCTGATTAAAAAAAAAATCTGAAAAAATTTGAGAGTACTTTTTTTTGGCCGTAGAACGTCAGAAAAAATCGCCGTCGAAGTCTGAAGAGGTAAGGGTCACGGGTTGTCCAAGTTGGTATGGAATACCCTATATATATTTGTGAAAACTATCGTATAGTAAAAAGGAGAGACGAAAGAAACTATCGCGATATATCGAAATTATCGAAAACCGTGAGACCGAAACCGACGCGACTTGTTGATGTAAAAAGTAAAAAACAAATTTATACGTAAAAACGAAAAAAAAAATGTACTTTATAGTGATTTTACATCGGAATCATTCGATCATTTAGGAAGAAATACAGACCAATTATTGATACTGTGGATTAATTTGGGCCCGTTTTTGGTTGGTAAACGCCATATTTAAATTTGGCGGCAAGGCTTCTGATTGGTCGGAAGTTTAACTGCGGCCAATCACAGTGCTTAATTTCAAATTTAACCCGTGATTAAGCGCGGTTAATCACGAGTTAAAGTGGAGCGTTGTGATTGGCCGGAGTTCAATTTTCGACCAATCAGAAGCCTTAATGTCAAAGTCAAATATGGCGCTCAGTAACCAAAAACTGGCCATAAGTAGTTGCGTCTGTTGAGGATGGACATTTGAGTGCGTTTATATAGCAAAAGAAAATGCTTGAGGAAGCTTTTATATGTTCTTTGCGCTCCTTCAATTTCTCTTATCTTCAAGAAATTATAGTGTTTTGGCGGAAGTTTAGTCTTTCGGCAAACCGGAAGTTCGGGTTTTTGAAATGTTTCCAATGTTCGAAATTTTTGACAATTTTAGAAATTTGTAAATTGACTTTTTTGAGGTTTTGAAGTGCTTCGAGTTTTCCAAAACTTTTGCGGAGGGAAAATAAAATAGATTTTTGAAATTCATCAGTTTTTAATGATTGACAAAAATTATTAAAATTGTGAAAAATTTGAAAACTTTTTTGGAATTTTTTTTTTTTTTTTTTTGGTTTTGAAATTTTTTGATGACAACTTTGGACATTTTGAGTTCGACGTAAAGAGAGAAAATTTTAATGAATGAGAACACGTGATTATGAGGATTATACATTCTGAATTTTCCTTGATTTCAGGTATTTGTAAGACTTTTTGTTGAGGGTTGTTTGCTTGGGATAACGAGGCGGAGGGTCGTGTGCTGCAGGTAGCGGGTAAAAGGTAAATTTGCGAAATTAGATTAGAGGTAATTTATGGGGCGGGGCGGGGCGGGAATGAAGCCAGTCGTGTGCTAATCCAATTCTTCATTTTAGGGTTTATAGATTTTTATCATTGACTTTGGGGACTAAGGCAATTGACCACGTGGTGAAATGTCCTACGCAAATTTTTTTTTTTTTTTTTTTATAGATTTCAATTTTTTTTTTATATTCTCGAAATATTCAAAATTTTGTATTTTTTCAATTTTCGAAATTTTTATTTCACAATTTTTTTTCCTCGAAATTTCGAGATTTTCAATTTTTTTTTTTGTCATTTTGAAATTTTCAAAAATTATAACTTTTTTTTTATTTCCGGTTTTCTAATTCCAAATTTTTTTTTTCATTCCAATTTTTTAACTTCCCGATTTTTTTTTTTTTTTTTTTTAATACATATTTTGGATATTTGGTAAATTTGTCTATTCAAAAATCGACACAAAAATTTTTGACGTATTCTGGAAATTATGAAATTTTTTAATTTTTGTCAAACTTTAGGAGAGAACCATGCCGGAGGAGAGGAGATTATTTATGAATGTTCTCCGGAACTTCATAGCTTCCTTCAAGCCTAGAATGCAAGGACGGAAACTTGTGGGTGAAGATTACAACGGGACTAAGTATTACGAGGATCCAGAGGCCAGGCCTCGCAAAGGCAGATCATTTGTGCCGAAAGATGCGGAGGACTTTGAAAAGGTAAATTCCAATTTTTTTTTTTTCACCAAATTTAAAAATCTCACAAAAAAAAGAAAAAAAATTGAAAATTTTTGGCGGTTTTAAAACTATGGAAAATTTCATGGATCTAAAAAAAAAATAAGTTTCAAATTTTTTTTCATTTTTGGAAATAAAATTTCCGGATATTCGAATTTTTTTTTGCAAAAAAATTCCCAAATTTATGGGGGAAAAATTTCAATTTTAGGAAAAAAAAGATTTCGACGATTTTTACCTTTTTTAAATTTTGAAAATTTTCCAAAACTTTGTCAAGTTGTATACAACTTTGCAGGAATTTTCTAACAAACTTCTGGAATATTACAGAAGTCGAGACTTTCCATGAATTGTATGAAATTGAGACGACTTCAGAAATTGAAACACTTAATTAAATTACGCAATTTTTGGAATTTCAAATTTTTGTGAAATAGAGGAGGATTTTTCTGAAAAAGAAATTCCTTGAAATTTTCATAAATTTTTAAATTGCCAAAAAAATTTTCGTTGAATGTGTCGAATTTTTACAACTTTCAAAATATTGAAATCTTGATATTCTGAGAAGTTCCAATTTTTTCGAGAATTTCGACTTTTGTCAAATAGGTTGAAAAGTAAAAAAAAACTTGCCCTAAACATTTTTTAATTTTCTTTTTTTTCTGAAATATAACAATTTCAGGCAATTTTTCACAATTTTTTTTTTTAATTTCTCTACATTTTCTATAATTTTTTAGAATTCATGAGAGATATAGTAATACTAAATTTCAAATAAATTTAAAAAAAAATTAATTGCAGACCAAGTGTACAAAATTTATCTACAAATCTATAAACTGTCTGAAATTTGATAAATCTCGCAAATAAAAAATTGGAAATGTTCAAAAAAGTTCCGCATAATTGAAAAAAAAAAACAAAACAGAAAATGGACAAATTTTTTAAGACTGTTCCAAAACATCATCACAGTCCAACATTTTTTCCTATAACACTAGTCAACTTAGAACAATTTATAAAAAGTTAAAAGAGGTCGTAAAAATTCGGAAAATTTTTTAAAAAATTTCTAGAAAAGTTTGGGAAATTTGGGAAATTTTCTAGAAAATTTTGGGAAATTTTTTCGAAAATTCGGAAAATTTTTGGAAAAATTTAGGAAGTGGGGGACATTTTTAGGAAAATTCTGGCAAGTTCCGCAAATCTATAAAAAAAAATTTGTGACGCAGAAAATAACATTTAGAGTTTGTACAGGAATTACCAGCTGAATGGGAGTCTTGGCTGAGATATAGAAGACGAGAGCCACCTACTGCTGACGAAGTGAACGCAAGTTATGAGTTGATGCTGCAAAAGAAGAAGAATGCAGCAGAACTGGAGAAACTTTACGCAGCTCAAAAGGGGCTCATGGTGGATGAGCCCAAGGAGAGAACTGGTGCCGCGAGTTTTCCCGCTTATGATGAGTACAAACGAGATGGTCGGGCGTATTTGGAAGAGAAAAAAGGGAAAACTGAGGAATAAAGCTGGTTGATGCTAGGGAAATAGTTGATTAGATCAATTGAGTCTGGGACAGCTTTGGAAAAATTTCCAAGGACCTCGCACAATTTAAGAAATACAAAATTTGTCATTTTCAAATTATTTGGAAGCACAAAATTGTCAATTTTGGAGATTCTAAAAATTCTTACAATCTCCAAAAAAAAAATTTTACAATTCAGAAAATTTCAGAAAATCTTGAACTTAGAAATTCCAAAATTTCGAACATATTTACAAACAATTTTTTTATTATTTTGGAACAATTTCAGAAATTTTAGAACAAATTGAAAACAGATTTTAAAAAAATTAAAAAATGAAGTTTTGGAAATATTAAGATATTTAAAAATTTCCAAAACTCCAAAATTTATAACTTAAATTACAAAAAAAAAAATTCTAAATAAATTTAAAAAGTTTCTGAAAAATATTTCTGAATTTTTCGATTTTTTAGTCAGCCCCGAAAACTTCCTTGCTGCCCAGACTTAATCGATTCACTAGCATTAATTAATTCTGGATTATAAAAACTGTAAATATTTATTACAATAGATCGAATTTACTACAATGACCTAATTTCCTTATTCTATGCCTTACAATTGATTTTACACAGACATTTTACGTATGCTTTATGGGGAGAGATTTTACGTAATTTTGAATAATTTTTCTGGGGATCTGGAATTTTTTCACTTCAAATTTTCGAAGATTAACCAAATTTCCGATATCTCGAATTGTTCAAAAATTGGCCAAAAATTTTTTTATTTTTTTTAAATTCCAAAGTAATTTAATTTCCAGCATTTTTTATCATTTCAATTTTGTCTTCTTTCCAAAATGTGGCAAACTTGAAAACTTCTCAAAATTTTGAAAAAAAAAAAAAAAAAAAAAAAATCAAAACTTGAAAAAAAGCAAATTTCCAAAATGAAGAAAAAAACGAGAAATTCGAAAACTTGAATAAATCCTCTCAAAATCTCCCAAAAAGTTCAAAATTGTCAAAATTTTTGGAAACCATAAATTCTCAAATTTCTCAACTCAAAAATTACAACATTGTGAATAAACCTAAAAAGTTTCAAAATTTCCAAAAAATAGTGCAATTTTTACCATTTTGAAAACGTGTAAAAAAAAATTTTTGCTCAAAATTTTGTAATTTTGAAATGAAAAACTAGAAATTCTCTCTTTCCCCAAAACACGAGCACTCAAAAAAACTGTTACAAGGTACAAGATCTAGTCCAGTTGAGGGAGATACATAAACGTGAACAATCAGTTCGTGATAATAAGATCGTGTCGTACACTTAGTTTAGTTCTGTTTTTACAATTGGGATTATCCCGAAGAGCTGGGTCCGGTCGGAAGTGATCCACAGGAGAAAGTCGACTATTTGGTTGATTTTCCATAATTATTGCTCAACCCGAATAATCGCTGTGGTCGAATAGGGCTTGATCGTAAAGCTCACCTTTCACTAATCGTCCACCAAAATAACGACCGTTGAGGGAATCTCGCGCTCTTTCCGCCTCTGCAATTAATCAATCAATTAATTTAATTTATAAAAATATTTTTTAATCCCCAAAATCACAATTTTCCTCCAAATTTTATTTGGATAAATTGACATTTTTCAAAGAAGATTGTTAAAAACTTATTTAAAAAATTTGAATGCTCCAATTTTTTTTTTTTTTTTTCTAGAATTACAAAATAATTTTGGATTTTTTTTTTAAGGAGCTATCTGAGAATAAAAATTAGCAGGAAGTATCGATATTGTTGAAACTTATTGAATTTGGATAATCTACAAAATGTGTAATGTTCGAGGTTGAAAGTTTTTAAATTTGTGCAACATAAAAATTTTTTTTAGAGTGCTATATAAAAAAAAGGCGTTTTTTGTTAAAAAAAAAAAAAAAAAAAAAAAAAAAACCTGTTTCTGTTAAAATTAAAAAAATGTTAAATTGACAAAATTTGTTGAAACGAAAAAAATTGTTAAATTGGAAAGATTAAGGAAATATGCAAAATATTGTTTAAATTTCAACAATTCTCGGAACTTAAAAAATATTTCAAATTGTCAATTTAATTTAAATAAAAAATTTTGTAAAATTTGACGTACCACTCATCTGTGAAAATTCAACGAAAATTTTGACGATGACCTCAGCATCCTCATCGTCTTCAGACTGTCTCTCGTTGTAGATGATGACTCTCTCGACGACACCGAATTTCGAGCACTCGTCCTGGATCTCTTCCTGAAGACTCTCATCGACATCTTCTGGTGCAACCATATTCCTCAAAATAACAACCCGTGATTCAACTTTTCTCATGAGCTTTTGCATTACAAGGTGACGCGCACTTTGGCCCTTTATCGACATATTCTCTTGTTGCTGAAGTGTCTGTGGCTCGGTCTCTTCCAAGAGCTTCTTCTGGAGCTCCTCCTGCTGCTTCTGATGCGCCGCTTGCTCCTGAGCTCTCCTCGTTACGTCACCCATTGGCGGAGTGCCTACTGGGATCTAAAAATCAATTTTTTTTTTTTAATTTTTTGGAATTTTGAATTTTAAAATATTATCATTATTCGAAATTTCAAAATTTCAGAAAGTTATGAAATTTTGGGAAGTTTGAAATTTCCGAATGTTTGAGCAACTTCTCAAATTTTAGAAATTTTTCTTTGAACATTTTTGAATATGGATATTTTTTTAATTTTGGAAATTTGAAAATTTCAAGACATTTTTTTTTCTTTTTTTTTTCTATCGATTTTTTTTCAATTTTTGTTTCTTTTTCTCATTGATTTTTTTCTTCATTTTTTTCATTGATTTTTTTTTATTTAATTTTTTTTTATTAAAAAAATCTTTTTTTCTTTTATTTACCGCAGGAGTAGCACCAGCTGGGGGTCCAGCAACAGCAGCAGGTGGAATGATGACAGGCTGGCCCAGTATCGGCTGAATGATGGCTGGAGGTCGTGCTAGTGTTTGGGGAATTGCTATTCCTGGTGGTGGAATTATTGGAGCAACAGCAGCGCCAGCTGGTGGTGCCATTGCAGTTGTTGGTGTTGCTGTTGGTCTGGCAACAGTTGGTATCGCTGTAACAAGTCACATTTTTGCTGTCAGGACTTGAAAACTGAATGAATTATAGGAAAATTTTTGGGGAGAGACCGGGTAAAAAGAGCGATTCCACAAATGTCAAATACTAGAAAGAGGCAGAATCGTGCTATGATCACTCACTTGTGTTCAAGATTGGTGATGCACTTGAGCTGAGCTTGGTGAGACCTAGAGCAACAGCATTGCTAGCAACAGCGTCCATGGCTTGGATTTTGGCTGTTGCTGCAGCAGCAGCAACAGCAGCAGCAGTTGGCATCATGCTAGTGCCACTTGGTGGTCCCATAAGTGCATTTGGTGGTGTAATTGCTCGGCCAACCCTCAAATACTGTCCACCAAGGTCAAACAAATTCATCGACGAGATGGCTTCAAGCGCCGACTGCATTGTCTCGTACTCGATGAAGCCATAGCCCTTGTGCCTGTGTGGCGAACTACCCTGCGCCAATTTGCAGTATGTGATTGGACCAAATGCCTCAAACACTGACTTGATGTCCTCCTCGGTTAAGTCCTGGTGGATCGATGCTATGTAGATGCGATTGTAGTGCTTACTCTCCTCTGTTATCTCGTCGATCACTGACTGTGCTTGCGGCATATTCGATGGACGTCCCACGACCTATCGTTAGAAAGGTTTTGAGATTAGAGAGGACATCAGAAAAATACGTTTTGTCGTTTTTTGACATCTTCCATTTTGTTAGGGTTTCTTTTTTGAAGTAGCAGTTTTCTGGCTCTTTGATGTATCGGTTTTATTATTTACGGTGTTTTGAAAAATTTTTTTTTTTGAATTTTGGTTGCAAAATTGCAAAATTGAATTGATTTGTTGGAAATACTGACATATTTAATTTTAGTATTTTTTTAGGAATTTTGTTTTTGAAATTTTCGAGCTTCCGTTCTTCGAATTTGGCAATTTTTTTTTTGCAAACTTAGTGTAAGTAAAAAAATTGTTTTTTTTTCGTCTGAAAAAGTTGTCTTTCAAAAAAAATCAATTGGACCAAAATTTTGAAAATTATCGAGAATTCCAAAAAAAATTGAAAAAAAATGTTCAAAGATTGAAGAGAATTTTTTTTTTCAATTTGAAAAATTTCAGAATTGTGTAATATAGAATGGAAACTGAGAGGAGAGGATTGACTGAGTGATTCCCTGGAAATAGTGATACACATTGTGCAGATGGGTGGGTGGGTGGGTGGGTGGGAACTAAGTGGGTGGGTGGGTGGATGGGAACTAAGTGGGTAGGTGGGTAAGTGTGGGTGGGTTGGTACGGGTGGGTGTGCCTGTGTGAGTGGGTGGGTCGGTGTGTGTGAATGGGTAGGTAGGTGGGTGGTACACATCTACCTAGATTCATCAGATGTCAACTGACAATCAGACAATTAGATCAGACATCTTAGTTTTGAACATAAAACAATTTCCACAGAATCACTCATGGTCCAGTTTTAACTAAACCTGAAAGTGGAAATTGGGATAGAAAGATTAGTCACCTCGGGAGATAAGGAAGGATCTCGGGATGTTGGGATGGTGACGTGAGTTCGACCAGCTACCTTGATATTTCTCCCACCAATCATAACGCCATTCATTTGCTCCAGTGCTAATTGGGCAGCCTCGGGTATCTCATACTCGACAAATGCAAATCCCTTATGCTTCTGGGTAACTGGATCCCAGGACATGTTGATGGACTTGATGGGGCCAAAGGGTAGAAAGGCCTGGCGAATTGTGTCCTCCTTCAACTCGAAACTAATGCTTCCCACGTACACCCTGAATGGTTTAAAGAAATAAAACTTGGTTAAATATGTGTAAACTACACCAATGGAGGTCATTGATTCTGTCTGATTCATTTTGAAGCTTCTCGCAAAAAATTACTGTATTTTTTTTTGATGGGCGAATGGACCGGAAATTTTTTTTCCTTGTTTTTTTTTTTAAGTACGAGTCCACCTGCGCGCGCACTTCCCTTTCCCGCCGCAGTGGCTGGTGGCGCGCCAGTCTCGATCCTACGCGTTTCGATAATTTCGATATATATGGATATTTTCTTTGGTCTCTCCTTCTTACTATAGAGAATCATATATGTATCCTCACTGCAAAAATGTATAGGTATATTATTTGACTAAGTAAATGAATGAATGAATAAAGCAATAAATAAATAAATAAATATTCAAAACGACCTGAAAGAAATTATGTGTCACAAAAATGCACGAATTATCTCAACAAAGTCTATCAAACAAAATCAATTCCTTCCATGGCGTTTAAATTCCACCTAATGGTAAAATATAATAACAACTGTACAGAAAAATTTCGAGCATTCCAACCAAGGGTTGAAGCCTGATAAAAGCTCTTTTTATATTTACTACTTTAACGTGATTGTAGAGTGACATGATGGTCCGAAAAAACCCATGGACTGGAAATACTAAAATATAATTGCTTTCCATTAAAAAAAAAAATTAAGTAGTAGATTCACCCTGAAGGAAGTAGTGTTGTTGCGATACGTCTTGTATAGAAATTACAAAACCAATTGTTATCTCATCTCAAAACCAATTGCAATCCAATCTCGTATTGTCTCGTCTTGTCTCGAATTTTTGTTTTCATTTTTCAAGTACTGGCGGCATTATGTTCTTCCAATCTTTCGTTGTTAGCCTCGTACAATCGAAGATGAAACAATGTTTATAATAGTTCAGAACAATGTTGTTGTTTATTTGCGAATAACTCATAACCCTGTTATCATTGGCTACCCAAACTCGAAGTGCTTTAGTACACACAGTCACCGCAATATGGCGTCCACGTGTGCAGACTTTTCGCGCCATTTTGGGTCACGTGATTGCCCAACGCTATCCTTCTTCCCAACGAGCCTGAATGCGCGCAGAATTACAAATTTGACATTTGAAGTACCAATATCTTTTCCGAAGTTGAAGATACTGTTAATCATTCATGCCGAGAAAATGAGAGCTTTCAATTTTTCAATTTGGAGCAAGCAAGAATGAATGACGATTGAAAAATAAATGATGACAGACCAATGAGGAATGGTCTTACAACTTTCGACTCGGATGATGTTCATTTTTGTGGGGAAATTTTTGCGGAGTTAATCGCACTTGGATTTATCTATTCACCATACGATCACGTTAAATTAATAGAATGAACAAACAAACCTGCACATGAGGGCGAGAGCCTGCTGTCTCTGCACCTGATTCCGTTGACTGGCCATTTGCTGCAACACAAAGGACCATAGGCCTTCCATTGATATCCCAGCCCCAATTTCTTGCGTTTTTTCTTTTTTATGCTAATCAATCGTCCAGTCCACATCTCATGTTTTTCCCCCAATTTTCATTTTACGTACTTTTAAACTACGGCTTTGGGCATCTTCTTTTTTTGATGCTTCGAAACAATCATTTTTGAACGGAATGTGGGCTTTTGCAAAAAAATCGGAAATTTTGGGATGAAAATTTGGAAGGTTTGGACAATTTTGAAATTTTGAAAAAAAAAAAAAATTGTATTTTTTTCGGTTTCAAAATTAATGAGTTTGTAAAAGTTTAAAAAATGTGGCAACTAGAGAAAGAAAATAGAAATTTGATAAATCATATTTTTTTTTGTATTCAACATTTTGGAATTTTGAAAAAAAGAATGATAAATTGTATTTTTTTTTTTTGGTTCACAATTGACAAGTTTGTGAAATTTTTAAAAATGTAACAAATCGAGGGAAAAAATTGAAATTTTATGAATTATATTTTTTTTTGTCTTCGAAATTTACAAGTTTGTAAAATTTTTAAAATGTGGCAAATAAAAAAAAAGTGTAATATGAAAAATTTAGAAGTGATGAGTGCAAAAAAATTAACTGTTGAAATTTTCCTAATTTGAGAATTTTCCAGTATTAAAAAAAAGAATCTAAAAATCTAAAAAAAAGTTACCCAAAAAAAAAAATTCGAAGATGAGGAACAAGGTGATGCAAATAAAATTTCAAAAATTGGAAGCCAAACCACAAATAAAAAAAGTTGCAAAATATCTTTTCCACTGTTTTTTTTTGCAATTAATGTCAATTAAAAATTGTGGCAATTTAAAAAATGTGACGAAATTTGATATGGGGAAAAGAAATCATAACTTCGCAAAAAGCCATACATTGGAAATTCCAAAATCTTTCAAAATTGAAAAAAAATACAAGAAAATTTCAAAAATAAAAAACTGACAAATTCAAAAAAAAAAAAAAAAATCAAATTATCAACTTCATAATTGATAACGATTGCAAATAATTGCAACAGGATAAAATTTGAAGAAAAAAAAAATAGAATTGCAAGGATGTAAAAAAAAAAGAAAAAAAAAGAAAAAAAAAGATAAAACAAGACAAAAAAATATGAGAAAAAAAATGGAAATAAAGATTGAACACTTTCCAAATTTGAAAACCAATTCAGCACAGAAATGATCGATCTAAGCATTTCAATAATTTTTTTAATGGTAAAAAGCGAAGATAATGGAACCCTACTATAAATATTGTTTACTTTAAATTGTCCTCCAGTCGATACTCTCTTCATACAGCTCAGCTCCCGCCGACAACAGTTTTAATGTAAAATTATAACATACGAATCTAACTAATATTAAGGGCTTTCTTACTTCTCTTCACGCAAAAAAACAATATTTTTTGTCTCTTGATGGTGACACTAACCTGCACATTAGTAATAAAACTTGCTGCTGGAGGACCATTTTATTTTTCTGCAGGGAGAAAAAATGCAGCCAATCAGAATTTTCGTTTCAATCTCAAATTTTGGTTTATCTACGATTTAAACAGATTTGTACTAAGGGTGTTTGTCTACTAGAAAAAAAAAATGATACACAGTGAACGATTTCACACGTTGCCCACAAAATTTAAAATTGTTGTTTAAAAAAATTAAATGGAAATTTTTCGTTTTTCAATTATCAAAATTTTATAAATTTTTTAAAAAATATTTATAAAAAAAAAATTACGAAATAAAAAGAAAAAAAATTACAAAATTTTATACAAAAAATTTGAGAAATTTGAGAAAAAAATTTTAACAAATTTTATTTAAAAAATTAATAAATTTTATAAAAAAAATTTAAGAAATTTTATACAAAAATTTGATCAAAACTGTTTGTAAAAACCGTAAACTATTGAAAGTTTTTTAAAAATTTTCTCATGAATTTTTTGTTAAAATTAATTAAATGAAATTTGTTACTAACGAATGAGAAGATTTTGTCGGAGTGACAGGGATTGAAGACTATGTCGAATAATGTGGGAAATTTTTTGGGTCCTTTAGACTTATATTGCGCAGATTAAGGTCAATTTACCACGTGGGTTTTAACCACTCCCCGCCCCCTCCCCCAACTGGACAAACATCCTTAAGTCTCGGCGGGATGAGCTATTCTGACGATTTTATTTTCACTCAACGGGATTCTTTTTTACGAGCCATTTTTCACATAATAAAGCGTAAGATGTGACTTGACGATAGGTCGAAAATTTCAATCCAAGTTTTATTGTAAGACCAAAAAGTCAGGATTCAAGAGTTGAAAAAAAAACAAAAAGTTTAAAAAGTTTGATAATTTGAAACAGTTCCAAACAATTTCAAAAGCCTCAAAGCTTTCGAAGGTTTCTAAAATTGGAGAATAAACTAATAATATATGCATAATTAACACACAAAATTGGGATTGAAAGTATTTTAATCTTGCAATAAAGTTGACTTGACTTTTTTGCTTAAAAAAATGTTTTACGTTGGAAAATTTCGGATTGAAATTTTCTGAAGTGAAACTTCGTTATTCAGATTTTTTAAAAATTTTATTGATGCAAAATTTTGCAAAACAAAATTGAAAAAAAGCTCTAAAAAGTTCTTTAAGAAAGTCTGAGAATTCTGAGATTTTTTCCCAGAAAATTTTGAAAAATGAATTTGGAAAAATCATGAAAGCTCTAAAATTGTATAATGTTCAATAAATTTCAAAACAACCAAAAAAATTAAATATTCTGAAAATTGACCAAATGTGAGAATTATATTAAAATTTGTAAATAAGAACTTTTTTTTATTTGTTCGTAATTTTGTAATTTTTAAAATATTCCAAAAAAATGATTTAGCGAAAAACTCCCAATTTTAGACATTCCAACAACTCACAAAATTTTAAAAATGTCCTTTCGTTCGAAAACTCGAAGTTTTTTAAAACGTTGAAACTTGCACAATCTTTGAAAAAAATGATAATGAAAAATTTCTAGTATTTACAAAAGCCCAAAATTACTTAAATTCTCGAATTCTCGTCAATTATTAAAAATTGTAATTTTTTTCTTTTAATTTTACCAAGAACGAATTCCGAAGTTTTACTTTTGTGGTATATATGTAGGGTGAACAGGCCATTTTCGGAGTATTTGAGTTGCTTTCCGGCTTTGGAAAATTCCGTGATCTAAACTAATCTATAGAAAATTCTCGAAAAAAATATTGATGAACTCGTGAAGACATGGACTCCTATAGAAAAAAATGTGTGGTATACCCAATTAAATGCTTGAATAAAAACAAAACAAAAAACCTTCATGAAGAGGAAAAAATTTCTAATGTGAGAAGACAAAAAAATTCTCTACAAAAATCGGAAAGGTTATTTAACGTTACTTATGCATAACGCTCTGTCAACAGCTGACGACCGCAGCGCTACACCATGGATGCGCGCGCAGCCTCCTATCCTTGGCGCGCTGCGCAGAAATTTCGAATTTCGGACCGGATTATCACCTCTAATTTAAGGAAAAAAATCAAGTATTGAAAAACCGTGGCAAAATGGACCCCTAAATTCACTGTAATTACCCAAATTGTAAATATTTTTCGCTTTTTTTTTCAATTTTTCTCTTAAAAATTTCAATATTGTTGAAATTTGAATTTCTTGAAGTTCTCAAAAATTTTACAGTTTCCGAAATTTTTTATCTTCTTAAAAACTGCAATTGAAGATTGAAATTTAAAATTAGAATTGAACAGTGGAATTGAATTAAATTGAAAATTTCGATAGGATATCTAAATTGAAATTTCCTACAGTAAAAAGCGGAGGCGAAAGAAACTATCGCTATATATCGAAATTATCGAAAAGCGTAAGAGCGAAACCGACGCGCCACCAGTCAGCGCGGCGGAAAAGGGAGATGCGCGTGCGCAGCACGCGCCACGGGACTCGTTGAAGTTAAACCATCGAAATTGGAAATAGTGAACGAACTTTGTGATTTTTTGATCATTGACCTTCACAAGTGTTTTCAATAATATTTTTTCCTCTTCATCAAGCAATTTCGAATTTTGACATTCATTTTTTTTTTATTGCTTTCATGTCTTTGACTGGGTACCACCTCAACTCTCGGTGCCATGTCCAAAACTTTTCTGCGTTGCCATATATTTGTTATCGGCAACCTTTTTGCACCATCCACACACATTAACTAAATTGACGTCAATCAAACTGTCAACGTTCAATCTAAAAAGTGTTTCAATTATTTGCACGTGGCCCAAAAATGCTCTGCTCACCCAATTGTGCATAAATGTTTATTTAGTGATAAAACATACCTGCTGCTGGTGTGCAAGTGTTTGCTTCATGAGTACCATTTTAATGCTCTGTTCCATGGCATACTTCTTGGCCCTATTGATGGCATCTTGCTGCTCAGACGAAACTTTGGGCAGTCCAGCACCGAGGATACCAGGTAAGGTGAGATATTTGGCGCCAGGACCTACACGAAAATTTGTAAAAAATCATCACTCACAGAACCAAATTTTCCATAAAATTGTCAAATTAACCAAACAAAATCAGATCTTATCAGCTAAACGCTCACAATTTTTCGGAGACAACTGTCGATAGAACTTCAACCGATGTGTCTCAACAAAAATTGTCACGATTTTACATTGATTACATCATTTCAAACGGCAAACTTGCAGACTATTCCGAGGTCTAAAATTCAAGCCTAAATACAGGGTGCGCCATCTGTTCCTCCGGTATGTAACCATTGAATAACTTCGCCATTTGTCAATTCTGTTTCCCATTTCCAGATTTTCTGACACGTCAATTAAATGTTCAAAGACTGTTTTCATAGAAAAAAATAGTCATCATGAAATTTTGAATACTGGAATACAACAGGTGTCGCTACCTGCGACTATGTCACGTGACGCACTGACCAATCACACTGCGCATCGCGCATTCAGACTCTCCTGTGCAAATGCGGGCAAACGCGCATGCGCCGGCGGTAGTCGGACAACTTCGGATCTAGACCGAATATGAAAGGTTGAATAGTCATTAAAATTTCGCGCCACTCAAAATCAACCAATAACTAATAAATCACTACATGAAAGTGCCACTTATATCCGGTAATAATTTGAATATATTTGACATATATTTTATATATATTTTTGATATGTCATTTTTGGCCCAATACATATATAGATTTATACACGAATTATATATGTTATTTTATATATGACATATTTCACGATTATAAGTGACTTAAACACCGCATTTATTCGAGCGTATATGGTGCATATATCAAATGTATATACCTTTGCTTAAATGTATGTTACTTGCTACATATATGTTCAATTCAGAAGTTAATAATCAATGCAGGGCACACGACTTCTTAGATATAAAACTCCTACGTACATCCAATTTACTTCAGCTTTGTTCGTCCTTTGAACATTCTCATTTTCATAAGTATTTTAATCTTACAGTAGATGTTTTTTGCGTTGCATTATTCTTCAAATGTTTTAGAGTAATCATCAAACATATATACATATATATGTATATATATCTCCAGATATCCGGCATATATTTTACATGTATTCCGTATATAATCGCATACCAATATGCCCCGAATAACTTCGATATGCTTTGTGGTATATTTCAGATATATTTTGGCATATAGACCACACATGTATCAAGTATAGGTCCCGGACATTCGAGGAATAATCCACAAATATGCCACATGTATACTATTTTATATTGTTCGAATTTGTAAAAATATATCTCACATATTAAAAATAATTAATTCACATATTTATATAATATATAGCAAAGTATATTTCTTTTATATGTGCACATATATGAATGATAAATGTAATGAATAAGTACAATATATCTTATCTATATAATGCAAATATCTGCATTACATTTACTAATATATTATCACATACATTCAAAATATATGTAAAATACAGCATTTTTGGCCCACTTATATGTGATATGATTTACATATATGTGAGATATATTTTGACATATATTTTTTTCCGCGCGGGTTTGTCCAAAAATTGTGGGCACATACGTACGCGTGAACACACATACACACATACATACAGAAATTTTGTTAAAAATGCTCTAGAACGATTAGAGACTTTGAAACGTGGAGATATAATGAAATTTCCGGTTTTGATTTTCGGGGCTACTATAATAACTTTACTATATCGGGAAGTTAAAAATGTAGTCCATATAAATTGTAAAGGATTGAACTGAATAAAAAAAATACTGCAACCCCGGATGTTAATGGTATAAATCAACTCACCAGCCACCACTTGTCCAGTCTGATTGAGATCATAAATGGGACCGGATAGAAATTCCCCAGCATTGCCTGTGAAAAAATAATAAATTAGTGAGCGATAGTTGCAAATAAACCGGCAAATATCATCACCATCACCCAAATCACCTCCCGACTTTCACAATATTGCTTCACCAATGAAACATAATTAAGCGATTTATCGTGATGGTGAGATATGGGACATAAATTCCTCAAAATGTCATTCGGTTGTGAATTTCAAGGGGGGCTCATTATTGGTATAACAGATGCAGATGTAAGCTCTTGAGGAAGACAAATAGTTCAACTGTAAAATGTGTAAATTTTTTATATTCATTTTTAATATGAATGGGTGGGCTTATTTTCTAAAAGGGCATACGGGGTTGGGGATAATTGGTAATTGGAGAAAATGAAAGATTTGGGGAATTGCAGAAAGTTTGAAAAATTGAAAACGGATTGAATATTTTGAAAACTTCAAATTGTTTACCAAATTCTTTACGTGTTTCAGAAAATTTTGCGTCTAGTAATTTTTCAAAAATATTGAAGAGTGAAGAAAATGCTGATTGTTTCGCGGATCATAGAAAACTCGAAATTTTGAAAATTTTTCACTGTTTCAAAAAAAAAAAAAAAAAAAACCAAAAGCAAAGAGACAAAAAAAAATATTTTACGCGTTGCAAAAACTGCTATTTTAAAATGTAAGAGACGTTGGAACACTTCGGAATTTTTGCATCTGTCTGAATTTTACAAACTCCACATTTTGCGAACCTTCAAAATCTGTGAAAGAAATTCAAAATTTAAAAAATATATGCCATTAATAATTTTTCAAACCTTTTAAATTTCCATTTTTTCTTAACTTTGTGGAAATAAAAACACAAAAAAAAATTAAATTTATGAATTTTTTGAAGGCTTTAAAATTTCGAAAATTCATAATTTAGCCCCCTCCCCTCCCCCCTTCGCAATCATTACGCATGGGGAATATCACCGAGAATTCTTATAAAATTCCCAAATTTTGCAGGAATCGGTCACGAGATATCCTATAGAATTTCCCATAGGATATTTTATAGAATGACTCATGTGTTATCGTACAGAATTTCCTGCGGAATTCCCCATAGCATTTCCCACAGAATTCCCCCTTAGGATTTCCTACGGAATTTCCCATAGAGTTTTCAACAGAATTTCCCATGGGATTTTCAACAGAATTCCCCATAGAATTTTCTACAGAATTCCCCATAGTATATCCTAAGGAATTTCCCATAAGATTTTCCACAGAATTCCCCATAGAATTTTCTACAGAATTTCCCATAGGATAGTCTACACAATTTCTCATAAGATATCTTACGGAATATTCCATAGGATTCCCTACAGAATTTTCCGTAGGATTTCCTACAGAATTTCCCATAGGATATCCTAGAGAATTCCTCATAGCATATTCAATAGGATTTACCATGAGATATCCCACAGGAATTCCCCAAAAAAGTCTCATGGTATATACTCTATAATTTCCCATAGGACGTCCCATCCAGATTCCCATAAGACCGCTCGATTTTCCATGGGAAATTCCACAGGATATCCTTTAAGATTTCCTCTAGGTATCCTATAAAATTTCCCATACAACATTCAGAATTTCCCATAGCATATCCTGTAGAATTTCATAGAGAAAAAAAATTACAAAATCAAAAATTGAGAATTAAAATCAAATATAAAAAAAGAATTAATTTAAATTTTGCGGGGAAGTCAGTGATTCTTCCTAAAATTCTTGTGAGAGCTCTGTAGGAATTCCGTGAGATTTTTTTCTCCCATGCGTACTCGAGATAGTTTGCATATTTGATTGTTTTACAAGTGAACTAATCAAAGTGCGACGAAAGAGCTTAGATTTAGTGAAAATTTCGTTCTCTCAATAATTGACGAGAAGACTTAAAAGAAGGGGGTTGAAATAAGAATCGTTGTTGAACTGCAGCTCCCAGAGCCGGATCTCCATTGCATAACTGTAAGTTTAAAGAAATTAAAACAGTCAAGTTACACCGAATTGGGATTCTTGAGAGTAAATAAAAAAAAAGACAAATTATATGAGCCATAAATGAAGATTGAGAAAAAAAATTGTATAATGCACGAGTAAAAAAAATGTACGTACACCTGCGATATTTTTTTGGACAAATAATTAAATAATCCTCGACTTATATCATTTTTTTTTTGCGACATTAATTTTTTAACACTATCGAGTGCATCAGCTAGTCTCTGTAACAGAAATCAGAAAACGGGTTGAGAGCGTAACTTTTGGGGGTATAACATCGTAGATTCCCTGGCGTTGACATATTGAAAGTGTCATTAACAAAATGAAGATTTGTAATTTTTTGAGGCTTTTTTCGGGGACATCTGGCATGAGACTTTTTTGAAAATGACGTTGGAATATTTTTAAAATTGAGAAAATTCAAAATTACAAATAGTTTGGAATTTTTTTTTTTTATCAAAAATTTTTATAAAGATTTTTAAATGTCCGAAGAGAATTTTGAAAGTTCTGGAGAAATTGAATTGTAACAAATTTTTCAAAAGTTTTAAAAAAAAATTGAAATTTTTAAAAAATGCCAATTTTCAAAATTTTGAAACCTTTGAAAATAAAAAGGAAAAAAACTGACTATTTTTAAACTTGCAAGTTTGAAAAGTTCCAATTGCTTGAAAAAAAAGCACTAACAAATGTCGAAATCTCCATAATAAAAAGGAGAGAGCAAAGGAAATATCGATATATATCGAAATTATCGAAAAGCGTAAGACTGGAACCGACGCGCCACCAGTCGGCGCGACAAAAAAAGGAAGTGCGCGTGCGCAGCACGCGCGGCCAGAATCTTTTAAAAAAAATCAAAAATTTTGAAGTAATTAAAAATGTTAATTTTTGTTTGTTTAACAATTAAATGAGTTTTTGTAAATTTTGGTAAAATTTGGAAATATTTTTCAAAAACCAATTTTTCAGTTATTCAAATTTTTAAATTTCCAAAAATTCGCAAACCTCCCGCACATTTTCAATTTTGAATTTTTCAAAATTTCCAAAATGTCTATAATAAAAAAAGTACGTCAAAAATTGAAATAATTTTTTTGCGAGCAAATGCGAAATTCCCCAAAAAATATTTTTCCCTTAAAATAAAAATAAAAAAAAAACCATATAAAATGAGGCATCATTTTGTTAATAACAATTAGATATTGGCCTCTGAAAACGCCTAAACCTGCCCAACTGTTTATTGTATGGTTTTTCATTAATTTGTCCATGAGAGTTATCTGTAAGCATAAAGCAAAACGAGAACATACGCTTGGATTTCGGCCCTTATCTGTGCAACAATTGTGCCCTAATTGCAATTGAATATTGACGAAAAAGGCGATTGATATTTTTCCATTGCAATTCTAACTCACCTGTTTGAATGATTAATATCAAATTGGTCCAAATTGAAGGTACTACAATTGACCTTTATCATCAATGCCTTCACTAATTACGAGTCTCCCATGAAATTAACAATTCAATTTAAATGCCTTTGCAATTTCTTTTCATTCAATTCAGTCTCCATTCTTCAGACTCATAATTAGCAGTAATTATAGAAATACGTTAACGGCTACATGTCTCGAAAATTTTTACACAACGAAATTTTTTTTTCAATTTCAAATTGTCAATTGTTCAATGTTTCCCTAATACCAATTTTTTTAATTTCCCAAATATTAAAGTTTCAATTTTTTTAAATTTTCACAATTTTCTCATTTTCAAAATTTTCTAAAATTTTCCAAATTTTTTGTGTTTGGAAAAATTGATTTTTTTTTTTAAATCGAAAAATTGCAAACGAATTTCGGAAAAAAAATCGAAAATAATTTTCCAAGCTCATATAATTTGGACTTTTCGTTATCCCAGTTATGTTACTTTTGTCCCTCCAAAATTTTTCGAGACTTGCAGCATGCAAGCCCTACAATGCTGACCTAATCTGTTTC
Source organism: Asobara japonica (assembly GCA_026005395.1). Taxonomy (NCBI): domain Eukaryota; kingdom Metazoa; phylum Arthropoda; class Insecta; order Hymenoptera; family Braconidae; genus Asobara; species Asobara japonica. The sequence continues at coordinate 1,372,394 of BQMI01000140.1, forward strand.
GTAATTCCCTCGTAAATAATTCACGTTAAAAATCAAACAACACGATTAAATCATGAATTTTCTGTGTCTCAACGAATTCGTAGCGTATTCACTTTGAGTTTGTTTGGCGAACGCACATGATCACAGCTCACTCGTAGGCCACACAGATTCTGTACTGTCATCTCCGCTGTAACATCTCAGAACAGAAGGACAAACCATACATTAGTCTTATTCACGGCCAATTTTAACCGTCTTTAATTTTTTTTTCAATTCTTTTTTTTTTTAGTTATTGCTTCAATTGATAAGTGATTCTAATTATTTAATTTCCTTCCTATTTTTTCACCTGACTACTCATGGAGAATTCCCAGAATTTCCAGAATTTTCAGCGTCCAATTGCTTTTACGAAAGCAATTTTGAAATTACATTAGGCTTAAGTGCCAACGTTATTTACGTGTATTTTTGTACAGGACTTTTTTCATTTATCTTGTTAGTTGTGCCGATGGATGGGGATCTTTCGTAATGGGTGGCTATTTACCTTCCACGCGCACTTTCTTCAGTGGTGGCTCCAGGTTATTGTGAGGGGGTGTCGTCTGAAATTAGGAAACGTCATTAGTAAATTTGGTAATGAGTGGGGGGGGGAGTGGGCGGGGGGAAAAATTTTATTTTTGATTTTTTTTATTTTTGAGCTTTTTCCATTTTTTGAGAATCTTCAATTTTTTTTTTTTTTTTTTAAGATGTTTGCAATTTCATAAAATTTAATATTGTTGTAATTTTACCTATTTGGTTTCCCTTTTTTTTTTGTTTCTCAAATTCAAGCAACTGTCAAAAATAAGTTCAAGTTTGGTTCATTTTGTTTCCACTTTGAAAATTTTGAAATCAACATATTCAGGATATTGGAAACATTCGATTTTTTAGTACGTCATGGAATTCCTTGGTGCTCTTTTCATTCTCGAAATTCCCAAAATTTTGAATTTTTGCTGTTTTAAGAAAATTGTTAATGTACTTAGGAATTTTGAGAAAAATATTGGACAAATATTGAAAGAAAAAAAAAAAACAAAATAGTTAATTTTTGGGAAGGCACATATTTCCAGTACTCAAAATTGAATACCCCGACTTTCTTTTAGAAGTTTTGGTATTTCATTAATTTTTCCAATTTTAATTGATTAATTAAATAACCAATCACTTAATCAATCAATTGATCAATCAGATGATCAATCAATTGATCAATCAGATGATCAATCAATTGATCAATCAGATGATCAATCAATTGATCAATCAGATGATCAATCAATTGATCAATCAGATGATCAATCAGATGATCAATCAATTGATCAATCAGATGATCAATCAATTGATCAATCAGATGTTCAATCAATTGATCAATCAGATGATCAATCAATTGATCAATCAGATGATCAATCAATTGATCAATCAGATGATCAATCAATTGATCAATCAGACGATCAATCAATTGATCAATCAGATGATCAATCAATTGATCAATCAGATGATCAATCAGATGATCAATCAATTGATCAATCAGATGATCAATCAATTGATCAATCAATTGATCAATCAATTGATCAATCGATTCATCAATCCAACAATCAATCACCTGATCAATTAATTGATCAATCAATCAATCACTTAATTGATCGATCAATTAATCAATTACCCGTTTTCCGGGAAATTTGTAAATTGCCCGCGAAATCCATTTTTTTTTTGAATATCAAACTGTGATCATGAAATTAAAAAAAAAAAACAAAATTTCTCCAATTTGAGTTTAAGAAATTGAAATTAAAAATATCCATTTTCAAAATTTCATATCTTCGATTTTTATACTGTCATTTGTTAAATTTAAATAAATTAAATGCAAATTAATTCAATTGTTTCAACTCAATGGAAGTAAAGAAAATTTGAAGAAATAATCAATTAATTGATTATACAATTAATTATCCGTTAATTATTATTATGCTCAGTTTTCCGGCAAATTTATAATTTTTAAATAGCACTTTTTTTTTAATTGAACACAATTTAATTAAACACAATTTTTTGGAATACCAAACTTTAACCACAATATATATATATATATATATATATATATATATATATATATATATATAATTTAAATTCAAGAATTTGAAAATAAAAATATTTGACTTTTTCATATTTCCATATATTCAATTTTGTAATTGTCATTTTTCTAGGCTTTTCCCTATTTTTTTACATTACATACTTGAAGATTTTGAGATTACGTGTAAATAATTGGGAATTAATTTTCGGCTACGCAGAGCGATAGCATCAGACGCAAATTTATGAAATCAATAACCTCACGTCAAAAATGTTGGAATCACAATTTTGTAGGAACAAAATTTTGCGCGGCAAATTTGAAAGTGTTCAGGGGGAAAAAAATATTGAGAATGAAAAAAAAGGCAAATTGAGGTGACTTTGGCACGGAAAATGAGCAATTTAGTGGAAAGATCGTGGTGCATGAGAGCGCCATGATGAATGAAGATAAATGTCGGAGGGAAAGCCCAACGCAACGTACAGAAAATATTGCCGCGAAAATTTGTCCATAATGTACTCACCATCGCCATTGTTCCGTTCATTTTTACGTGAAAATGCACAGAAACTCTGGGGCACTCAATATCACTTAATTATTCCTTGATTAGATTTTAATTCACAAACTCGTAGTTTTTTTACACTTCAGATAGTTTATGGGCTCGTGCGGATGGGAAAATGGTTGGAGGGATCACTTCGGGCGTCTTCGGATGTTTTCGGAGCGCTTCGATGGCCCGGAGGAAGTGACTGCTTTATCATGGTTTTACGCGGCTTTTTCAAATTTTATAAATTTCTTCGAAATTTTTGAAACATTTTTTTAACTTTTCGATAGGGAGTAATGACCCCGAAAATGAAAAGTGTCAGATCGATGAAATTTTCACTTTTCTCGGCGTTTGGCATCATCCTGACACGTTTCCAATGAGATATGTGTGTGTGTGTACGTATGTGAGAAAATCTTTGGCGAACGGTTTCTCGGAAACGGCTGGACCGATTTTAATTTTTTTTTTTCAAAAAAATATGTCTCGCCGAGGCGGTGTTCTGAAAGGAGTTTTTTTTTAATCGGCTAGGTAGTCTTTTTGTAACTAACAGAAAACCACGATTTTAATTGTTTATAACGCTCTATTACATGAACGGTGAGAGTTATAGGAAAAAGTTATAGATCAAAGTTGTTCCTCATGAAAAAACAAACATTTTGTGCATTGGGGTTTTATGGGGAGGAAAACTTACATTTTTTTAAAATTGAATTTTTGGCCCCGTGTGCGTTGATACTATCTACTAGGAACCCCCAGAAGACATTTCCGTCGAATTTGGGTCGAAGGAGTCAAACCAATTTTTTTCGATTTTGGCGAAATTTAACATTGGGACCTTATGGGGAGGCAAACTTAAATTTTCTAAAATTGAATTTTTGGTCCCGTGTGCGTTGATCGTGTCTAATACGAACCCCCAAAAGACATTTCCGTCGAATTTGGGTCGAAGGAGTCAAACCAATTTTTTTCGATTTTGGTGAAATTTCAAGATTGGGACCTTATGGGGAGGCAAACTTAAATTTTTTAAAATTGAATTTTTGGCCCCGTGTGCGTTGATACTATCTACTAGGAACCCCCAGAAGACATTTCCGTCGAATTTGGGTCGAAGGAGTCAAACCAATTTTTTTCGATTTTGGCGAAATTTAACATTGGGACCTTATGGGGAGGCAAACTTAAATTTTCTAAAATTGAATTTTTGGTCCCGTGTGCGTTGATCGTGTCTAATACGAACCCCCAAAAGACATTTCCGTCGAATTTGGGTCGAAGGAGTCAAACCAATTTTTTTCGATTTTGGTGAAATTTCAAGATTGGGACCTTATGGGGAGGCAAACTTAAATTTTTTAAAATTGAATTTTTGGCCCCGTGTGCGTTGATACTATCTACTAGGAACCCCCAGAAGACATTTCCGTCGAATTTGGGTCGAAGGAGTCAAACCAATTTTTTTCGATTTTGGTGAAATTTCAAGATTGGGACCTTATGGGGAGGCAAACTTAAATTTTTTAAAATTGAATTTTTGGCCCCGTGTGCGTTGATACTATCTACGAGGAACCCCCAGAAGACATTTCCGTCGAATTTGGGTCGAAGGAGTCAAACCAATTTTTTTCGATTTTGGTGAAATTTCAAGATTGGGACCTTATGGGGAGGCAAACTTAAATTTTTTAAAATTGAATTTTTGGCCCCGTGTGCGTTGATACTATCTACTAGGAACCCCCAGAAGACATTTCCGTCGAATTTGGGTCGAAGGAGTCAAACCAATTTTTTTCGATTTTGGTGAAATTTCAAGATTGGGACCTTATGGGGAGGCAAACTTAAATTTTTTAAAATTGAATTTTTGGCCCCGTGTGCGTTGATACTATCTACGAGGAACCCCCAGAAGACATTTCCGTCGAATTTGGGTCGAAGGAGTCAAACCAATTTTTTTCGATTTTGGTGAAATTTCAAGATTGGGACCTTATGGGGAGGCAAACTTAAATTTTTTAAAATTGAATTTTTGGCCCCGTGTGCGTTGATACTATCTACTAGGAACCCCCAGAAGACATTTCCGTCGAATTTGGGTCGAAGGAGTCAAACCAATTTTTTTCGATTTTGGTGAAATTTCAAGATTGGGACCTTATGGGGAGGCAAACTTAAATTTTTTAAAATTGAATTTTTGGCCCCGTGTGCGTTGATCGTGTCTAATACGAACCCCCAAAAGACATTTCCGTCGAATTTGGGTCGAAGGAGTCAAACCAATTTTTTTCGATTTTGGTGAAATTTCAAGATTGGGACCTTATGGGGAGGCAAACTTAAATTTTTTAAAATTGAATTTTTGGCCCCGTGTGCGTTGATACTATCTACTAGGAACCCCCAGAAGACATTTCCGTCGAATTTGGGTCGAAGGAGTCAAACCAATTTTTTTCGATTTTGGTGAAATTTCAAGATTGGGACCTTATGGGGAGGCAAACTTAAATTTTTTAAAATTGAATTTTTGGCCCCGTGTGCGTTGATACTATCTACGAGGAACCCCCAGAAGACATTTCCGTCGAATTTGGGTCGAAGGAGTCAAACCAATTTTTTTCGATTTTGGTGAAATTTCAAGATTGGGACCTTATGGGGAGGCAAACTTAAATTTTTTAAAATTGAATTTTTGGCCCCGTGTGCGTTGATACTATCTACTAGGAACCCCCAGAAGACATTTCCGTCGAATTTGGGTCGAAGGAGTCAAACCAATTTTTTTCGATTTTGGCGAAATTTAACATTGGGACCTTATGGGGAGGCAAACTTAAATTTTCTAAAATTGAATTTTTGGTCCCGTGTGCGTTGATCGTGTCTAATACGAACCCCCAAAAGACATTTCCGTCGAATTTGGGTCGAAGGAGTCAAACCAATTTTTTTCGATTTTGGTGAAATTTCAAGATTGGGACCTTATGGGGAGGCAAACTTAAATTTTTTAAAATTGAATTTTTGGCCCCGTGTGCGTTGATACTATCTACGAGGAACCCCCAGAAGACATTTCCGTCGAATTTGGGTCGAAAGAGCCAAATCAATTTTTTTCGATTTTGGCGAAATTTAACATTGGGACCTTATGGGGAGGCAAACTTAAATTTTCTAAAATTGAATTTTTGGCCCCGTGTGCGTTGATCGTGTCTAATACGAACCCCCAAAAGACATTTCCGTCGAATTTGGGTCGAAGGAGTCAAACCAATTTTTTTCGATTTTGGCGAAATTTCAAGATTGGGACCTTATGGGGAGGCAAACTTAAATTTTTTAAAATTGAATTTTTAGCCCCGTGTGCGTTGATACTATCTACTAGGAACCCCCAGAAGACATTTCCGTCGAATTTGGGTCGAAGGAGTCAAATCAATTTTTTTCGATTTTGGCGAAATTTAACATTGGGACCTTATGGGGAGGCAAACTTAAACTTTTTAAAATTGCATTTTTGGCCCCGTGTGCGTTGATCGTGTCTAATACGAACCCCCAAAAGACATTTCCGTCGAATTTGGGTCGAAGGAGTCAAACCAATTTTTTTCGATTTTGGTGAAATTTCAAGATTGGGACCTTATGGGGAGGCAAACTTAAATTTTTTAAAATTGAATTTTTGGCCCCGTGTGCGTTGATACTATCTACTAGGAACCCCCAGAAGACATTTCCGTCGAATTTGGGTCGAAGGAGTCAAACCAATTTTTTTCGATTTTGGTGAAATTTCAAGATTGGGACCTTATGGGGAGGCAAACTTAAATTTTTTAAAATTGAATTTTTGGCCCCGTGTGCGTTGATCGTGTCTAATACGAACCCCCAAAAGACATTTCCGTCGAATTTGGGTCGAAGGAGTCAAACCAATTTTTTTCGATTTTGGTGAAATTTCAAGATTGGGACCTTATGGGGAGGCAAACTTAAATTTTTTAAAATTGAATTTTTGGCCCCGTGTGCGTTGATACTATCTACTAGGAACCCCCAGAAGACATTTCCGTCGAATTTGGGTCGAAGGAGTCAAACCAATTTTTTTCGATTTTGGTGAAATTTCAAGATTGGGACCTTATGGGGAGGCAAACTTAAATTTTTTAAAATTGAATTTTTGGCCCCGTGTGCGTTGATACTATCTACGAGGAACCCCCAGAAGACATTTCCGTCGAATTTGGGTCGAAGGAGTCAAACCAATTTTTTTCGATTTTGGTGAAATTTCAAGATTGGGACCTTATGGGGAGGCAAACTTAAATTTTTTAAAATTGAATTTTTGGCCCCGTGTGCGTTGATACTATCTACTAGGAACCCCCAGAAGACATTTCCGTCGAATTTGGGTCGAAGGAGTCAAACCAATTTTTTTCGATTTTGGTGAAATTTCAAGATTGGGACCTTATGGGGAGGCAAACTTAAATTTTTTAAAATTGAATTTTTGGCCCCGTGTGCGTTGATACTATCTACGAGGAACCCCCAGAAGACATTTCCGTCGAATTTGGGTCGAAGGAGTCAAACCAATTTTTTTCGATTTTGGTGAAATTTCAAGATTGGGACCTTATGGGGAGGCAAACTTAAATTTTTTAAAATTGAATTTTTGGCCCCGTGTGCGTTGATACTATCTACTAGGAACCCCCAGAAGACATTTCCGTCGAATTTGGGTCGAAGGAGTCAAACCAATTTTTTTCGATTTTGGTGAAATTTCAAGATTGGGACCTTATGGGGAGGCAAACTTAAATTTTTTAAAATTGAATTTTTGGCCCCGTGTGCGTTGATCGTGTCTAATACGAACCCCCAAAAGACATTTCCGTCGAATTTGGGTCGAAGGAGTCAAACCAATTTTTTTCGATTTTGGCGAAATTTAACATTGGGACCTTATGGGGAGGCAAACTTAAATTTTCTAAAATTGAATTTTTGGTCCCGTGTGCGTTGATCGTGTCTAATACGAACCCCCAAAAGACATTTCCGTCGAATTTGGGTCGAAGGAGTCAAACCAATTTTTTTCGATTTTGGCGAAATTTAACATTGGGACCTTATGGGGAGGCAAACTTAAATTTTCTAAAATTGAATTTTTGGTCCCGTGTGCGTTGATCGTGTCTAATACGAACCCCCAAAAGACATTTCCGTCGAATTTGGGTCGAAGGAGTCAAACCAATTTTTTTCGATTTTGGTGAAATTTCAAGATTGGGACCTTATGGGGAGGCAAACTTAAATTTTTTAAAATTGAATTTTTGGCCCCGTGTGCGTTGATACTATCTACTAGGAACCCCCAGAAGACATTTCCGTCGAATTTGGGTCGAAGGAGTCAAACCAATTTTTTTCGATTTTGGTGAAATTTCAAGATTGGGACCTTATGGGGAGGCAAACTTAAATTTTTTAAAATTGAATTTTTGGCCCCGTGTGCGTTGATCGTGTCTAATACGAACCCCCAAAAGACATTTCCGTCGAATTTGGGTCGAAGGAGTCAAACCAATTTTTTTCGATTTTGGTGAAATTTCAAGATTGGGACCTTATGGGGAGGCAAACTTAAATTTTTTAAAATTGAATTTTTGGCCCCGTGTGCGTTGATACTATCTACTAGGAACCCCCAGAAGACATTTCCGTCGAATTTGGGTCGAAGGAGTCAAACCAATTTTTTTCGATTTTGGTGAAATTTCAAGATTGGGACCTTATGGGGAGGCAAACTTAAATTTTTTAAAATTGAATTTTTGGCCCCGTGTGCGTTGATACTATCTACGAGGAACCCCCAGAAGACATTTCCGTCGAATTTGGGTCGAAGGAGTCAAACCAATTTTTTTCGATTTTGGTGAAATTTCAAGATTGGGACCTTATGGGGAGGCAAACTTAAATTTTTTAAAATTGAATTTTTGGCCCCGTGTGCGTTGATACTATCTACTAGGAACCCCCAGAAGACATTTCCGTCGAATTTGGGTCGAAGGAGTCAAACCAATTTTTTTCGATTTTGGTGAAATTTCAAGATTGGGACCTTATGGGGAGGCAAACTTAAATTTTTTAAAATTGAATTTTTGGCCCCGTGTGCGTTGATACTATCTACGAGGAACCCCCAGAAGACATTTCCGTCGAATTTGGGTCGAAGGAGTCAAACCAATTTTTTTCGATTTTGGTGAAATTTCAAGATTGGGACCTTATGGGGAGGCAAACTTAAATTTTTTAAAATTGAATTTTTGGCCCCGTGTGCGTTGATACTATCTACTAGGAACCCCCAGAAGACATTTCCGTCGAATTTGGGTCGAAGGAGTCAAACCAATTTTTTTCGATTTTGGTGAAATTTCAAGATTGGGACCTTATGGGGAGGCAAACTTAAATTTTTTAAAATTGAATTTTTGGCCCCGTGTGCGTTGATCGTGTCTAATACGAACCCCCAAAAGACATTTCCGTCGAATTTGGGTCGAAGGAGTCAAACCAATTTTTTTCGATTTTGGCGAAATTTAACATTGGGACCTTATGGGGAGGCAAACTTAAATTTTCTAAAATTGAATTTTTGGTCCCGTGTGCGTTGATCGTGTCTAATACGAACCCCCAAAAGACATTTCCGTCGAATTTGGGTCGAAGGAGTCAAACCAATTTTTTTCGATTTTGGTGAAATTTCAAGATTGGGACCTTATGGGGAGGCAAACTTAAATTTTTTAAAATTGAATTTTTGGCCCCGTGTGCGTTGATACTATCTACGAGGAACCCCCAGAAGACATTTCCGTCGAATTTGGGTCGAAAGAGCCAAATCAATTTTTTTCGATTTTGGCGAAATTTAACATTGGGACCTTATGGGGAGGCAAACTTAAATTTTCTAAAATTGAATTTTTGGTCCCGTGTGCGTTGATCGTGTCTAATACGAACCCCCAAAAGACATTTCCGTCGAATTTGGGTCGAAGGAGTCAAACCAATTTTTTTCGATTTTGGTGAAATTTCAAGATTGGGACCTTATGGGGAGGCAAACTTAAATTTTTTAAAATTGAATTTTTGGCCCCGTGTGCGTTGATACTATCTACGAGGAACCCCCAGAAGACATTTCCGTCGAATTTGGGTCGAAGGAGTCAAACCAATTTTTTTCGATTTTGGTGAAATTTCAAGATTGGGACCTTATGGGGAGGCAAACTTAAATTTTTTAAAATTGAATTTTTGGCCCCGTGTGCGTTGATACTATCTACTAGGAACCCCCAGAAGACATTTCCGTCGAATTTGGGTCGAAGGAGTCAAACCAATTTTTTTCGATTTTGGCGAAATTTAACATTGGGACCTTATGGGGAGGCAAACTTAAATTTTCTAAAATTGAATTTTTGGTCCCGTGTGCGTTGATCGTGTCTAATACGAACCCCCAAAAGACATTTCCGTCGAATTTGGGTCGAAGGAGTCAAACCAATTTTTTTCGATTTTGGTGAAATTTCAAGATTGGGACCTTATGGGGAGGCAAACTTAAATTTTTTAAAATTGAATTTTTGGCCCCGTGTGCGTTGATCGTGTCTAATACGAACCCCCAAAAGACATTTCCGTCGAATTTGGGTCGAAGGAGTCAAACCAATTTTTTTCGATTTTGGTGAAATTTCAAGATTGGGACCTTATGGGGAGGCAAACTTAAATTTTTTAAAATTGAATTTTTGGCCCCGTGTGCGTTGATACTATCTACGAGGAACCCCCAGAAGACATTTCCGTCGAATTTGGGTCGAAGGAGTCAAACCAATTTTTTTCGATTTTGGTGAAATTTCAAGATTGGGACCTTATGGGGAGGCAAACTTAAATTTTTTAAAATTGAATTTTTGGCCCCGTGTGCGTTGATACTATCTACTAGGAACCCCCAGAAGACATTTCCGTCGAATTTGGGTCGAAGGAGTCAAACCAATTTTTTTCGATTTTGGTGAAATTTCAAGATTGGGACCTTATGGGGAGGCAAACTTAAATTTTTTAAAATTGAATTTTTGGCCCCGTGTGCGTTGATCGTGTCTAATACGAACCCCCAAAAGACATTTCCGTCGAATTTGGGTCGAAGGAGTCAAACCAATTTTTTTCGATTTTGGTGAAATTTCAAGATTGGGACCTTATGGGGAGGCAAACTTAAATTTTTTAAAATTGAATTTTTGGCCCCGTGTGCGTTGATACTATCTACTAGGAACCCCCAGAAGACATTTCCGTCGAATTTGGGTCGAAGGAGTCAAACCAATTTTTTTCGATTTTGGTGAAATTTCAAGATTGGGACCTTATGGGGAGGCAAACTTAAATTTTTTAAAATTGAATTTTTGGCCCCGTGTGCGTTGATACTATCTACGAGGAACCCCCAGAAGACATTTCCGTCGAATTTGGGTCGAAGGAGTCAAACCAATTTTTTTCGATTTTGGTGAAATTTCAAGATTGGGACCTTATGGGGAGGCAAACTTAAATTTTTTAAAATTGAATTTTTGGCCCCGTGTGCGTTGATACTATCTACTAGGAACCCCCAGAAGACATTTCCGTCGAATTTGGGTCGAAGGAGTCAAACCAATTTTTTTCGATTTTGGCGAAATTTAACATTGGGACCTTATGGGGAGGCAAACTTAAATTTTCTAAAATTGAATTTTTGGTCCCGTGTGCGTTGATCGTGTCTAATACGAACCCCCAAAAGACATTTCCGTCGAATTTGGGTCGAAGGAGTCAAACCAATTTTTTTCGATTTTGGTGAAATTTCAAGATTGGGACCTTATGGGGAGGCAAACTTAAATTTTTTAAAATTGAATTTTTGGCCCCGTGTGCGTTGATACTATCTACGAGGAACCCCCAGAAGACATTTCCGTCGAATTTGGGTCGAAAGAGCCAAATCAATTTTTTTCGATTTTGGCGAAATTTAACATTGGGACCTTATGGGGAGGCAAACTTAAATTTTCTAAAATTGAATTTTTGGCCCCGTGTGCGTTGATCGTGTCTAATACGAACCCCCAAAAGACATTTCCGTCGAATTTGGGTCGAAGGAGTCAAACCAATTTTTTTCGATTTTGGCGAAATTTCAAGATTGGGACCTTATGGGGAGGCAAACTTAAATTTTTTAAAATTGAATTTTTGGCCCCGTGTGCGTTGATACTATCTACTAGGAACCCCCAGAAGACATTTCCGTCGAATTTGGGTCGAAGGAGTCAAACCAATTTTTTTCGATTTTGGTGAAATTTCAAGATTGGGACCTTATGGGGAGGCAAACTTAAATTTTTTAAAATTGAATTTTTGGCCCCGTGTGCGTTGATACTATCTACTAGGAACCCCCAGAAGACATTTCCGTCGAATTTGGGTCGAAGGAGTCAAACCAATTTTTTTCGATTTTGGCGAAATTTAACATTGGGACCTTATGGGGAGGCAAACTTAAATTTTCTAAAATTGAATTTTTGGTCCCGTGTGCGTTGATCGTGTCTAATACGAACCCCCAAAAGACATTTCCGTCGAATTTGGGTCGAAGGAGTCAAACCAATTTTTTTCGATTTTGGTGAAATTTCAAGATTGGGACCTTATGGGGAGGCAAACTTAAATTTTTTAAAATTGAATTTTTGGCCCCGTGTGCGTTGATACTATCTACGAGGAACCCCCAGAAGACATTTCCGTCGAATTTGGGTCGAAGGAGTCAAACCAATTTTTTTCGATTTTGGCGAAATTTAACATTGGGACCTTATGGGGAGGCAAACTTAAATTTTCTAAAATTGAATTTTTGGTCCCGTGTGCGTTGATCGTGTCTAATACGAACCCCCAAAAGACATTTCCGTCGAATTTGGGTCGAAGGAGTCAAACCAATTTTTTTCGATTTTGGTGAAATTTCAAGATTGGGACCTTATGGGGAGGCAAACTTAAATTTTTTAAAATTGAATTTTTGGCCCCGTGTGCGTTGATACTATCTACGAGGAACCCCCAGAAGACATTTCCGTCGAATTTGGGTCGAAAGAGCCAAATCAATTTTTTTCGATTTTGGCGAAATTTAACATTGGGACCTTATGGGGAGGCAAACTTAAATTTTCTAAAATTGAATTTTTGGCCCCGTGTGCGTTGATCGTGTCTAATACGAACCCCCAAAAGACATTTCCGTCGAATTTGGGTCGAAGGAGTCAAACCAATTTTTTTCGATTTTGGCGAAATTTCAAGATTGGGACCTTATGGGGAGGCAAACTTAAATTTTTTAAAATTGAATTTTTAGCCCCGTGTGCGTTGATACTATCTACTAGGAACCCCCAGAAGACATTTCCGTCGAATTTGGGTCGAAGGAGTCAAATCAATTTTTTTCGATTTTGGCGAAATTTAACATTGGGACCTTATGGGGAGGCAAACTTAAACTTTTTAAAATTGCATTTTTGGCCCCGTGTGCGTTGATCGTGTCTAATACGAACCCCCAAAAGACATTTCCGTCGAATTTGGGTCGAAGGAGTCAAACCAATTTTTTTCGATTTTGGTGAAATTTCAAGATTGGGACCTTATGGGGAGGCAAACTTAAATTTTTTAAAATTGAATTTTTGGCCCCGTGTGCGTTGATACTATCTACGAGGAACCCCCAGAAGACATTTCCGTCGAATTTGGGTCGAAAGAGCCAAATCAATTTTTTTCGATTTTGGCGAAATTTAACATTGGGACCTTATGGGGAGGCAAACTTAAACTTTTTAAAATTGAATTTTTGGCCCCGTGTGCGTTGATACTATCTACTAGGAACCCCCAGAAGACATTTCCGTCGAATTTGGGTCGAAGGAGTCAAATCAATTTTTTTCGATTTTGGCGAAATTTAACATTGGGACCTTATGGGGAGGCAAACTTACATTTTCTAAAATTGAATTTTTGGTCCCGTGTGCGTTGATTGTGTCTAATACGAACCCCCAAAAGACATTTCCGTCGAATTTGGGTCGAAGGAGTCAAATCAATTTTTTTCGATTTTGGCGAAATTTAACATTGGGACCCTATGGGGAGGCAAACTTAAATTTTTTAAAATTGAATTTTTGGCCCCGTGTGCGTTGATACTATCTACTAGGAACCCCCAGAAGACATTTCCGTCGAATTTGGGTCGAAAAAGTCCAATTAATTTTTTTCTCTTTTGGCCAAAGTTAACATTGGGACCTTATGGGGAGGCACACTTTTTTTTTACATTCGATTTTTTGGCCCCGTGGGAGTGAATACTATCCAATTAAACCCCCAGAAGACATTTCCGTCGAATTTGGGTCGAGAAAGTCAAATTAATTAACTTCCCGATTTTTTGGGAAGTTATTGTATTGCCCCCGAAATCGAAATTTTTGTTCCCGCCTAGGAAATGGTGGTTTAAGTATACCAAAATGATCCCCAACCAATTCTGAGACGATGTATGTGTGTGTGTGTGTGTCTGTTTGTCCGTATGTGTACAAATTTTGATCCTGGATTTCTCACGAACGAATATCACGATGAAAGTTATTAATGTCACAATCGAAGCGTTCCTATGTAACTTAGAGCTGATTAGAATTTGGGTGAAATTCGTGCAGTATATATATTGTTATTAACAATTTCAATTGTTTATAATGTTCTATTGCATAAACTATCAGGGTTAGCGAAAAATTTATATGAGAAAAATTGTTCCCCATATTAAAATACCTATTTTTTGTGGAATGACTTTTTTTGACAACTTGCATAATTAAGGAGTTATGAGCGTCTCAGCAATTATGTCTGTAATGAGTGAACGAATGAACACATGGCTGTCACGACGGTTCCAATCGAAACGTTTCCGCGCAAAATCGAGCGGTGAACACTTTGGATAAGATTCGTGCAGTATATGCAGGGTTATTAACAACTGTAATTGTTTATACTGTTCCACTGGGAACAGTATAAACTCTCAAGAGAGAATCATTCCTCGTATGAAAATACACCTTCTGTATAGAATGACTTTTTCCATAATTTGCATAATTAAGGTGGTATGGCCAGTTGAATAAAGATGTATGCAATCAGTGTTAGGCGAACACAAATGAGAGCGGAACTCTGGTGCGATTCCTGGTACCGTGTTTTTTTTTCTTTTTTTATATAGAAATCTTAACTTCCCGATTTTGCAGAAGTTATTGTTATGACCCCGAAACGGATTTTCAACTTCCCGATTTCTCGTGAAATTATTGTAATGCCCTCAAAATCCAAATTTGTCATTTCATTATCAAACTAGGGCTTTAACCCGTACAGGGTGGCCAGATCTAATTTAATTAAGAGCTAAGATTTAATTTAAATTAATTATAAAAATAAGTTATTAACGCTCGATTTTAACTTGAGCATGCATAATCATAGCCTAATTTTCATCTCCAACTCGAAAAAAAAGCCTCGACGAGAATCGATCCCATCTTTCCCCAATCTCTAATCTCAGACCTTAACCACTCCGCCACCGCATGACTTGACTTGACTTGAAAATTGTTTATTAACATTTGTCATATATGCATACTATATACAGTATTAATATCTTAAGTGCTACGCTCTAGATCACCAGCCATTGGCTTTATATCTAATTTGAACGAAGTGTAACCTAATTTTTCATTATTACAGATATTTGTGGTTATTTACATGATGACTCGATATAAGGAAAAATGACTTCCAAAAAACCTTATAAGTAATGGGTGCATGAGGGGTGGGAGAGAAAGGGATATATGGGAAGGTGGGACAAAACAGGTGGTCAGCGGGACCAATTGGATTTTATGTCAATATTGATGTTTTGGAGCTGGGGATGAGGATGGGATTGTAGCTTAAATTTAAATGTCTCATTAATTCTATCGATAAATTCATCTATGGTTGCCATGCCGAGCGTTTCGTGTATTTCCACAATAGTCGTTCTTCTTTTAAAATTTCCTATTATTCGTAGGCATTTATTTTGAATCACTTGAAGATGATTCAAGTGCATTTTCGCTGTATTGTGCCAGGCAGGACAACCATAGGTGATAATGGGCCTAATTAACCCTTTGTAGAGAGTAAGTTTGAGGGATTGACTGAGCGGGGGTCATTTTAGCAAATTATACAATCTTACTAGGATAACTTTAGTCTTGACCTTGATTTCAGATATATGCTTTTTCCACAGGAGTTTGGAATCGATGTGTAAGCCTAAATACTTTACAGAGTCGGTTGGTGTGATCTTATCGCTACGAATAGTTAAAGTCGGCTTGGCCTTGGAGCTAGTAAATAAGATTGCTTCTGTTTTAGCAGCATTCACTTGAATTTTCCATTTCGTTAATTCACTGATTGTGAGAGAAGCAGCATTTTCTATTCTTCTAATAGCTTTGTTTATCGATTTGCTAACTGAGTACAAAGCAATGTCATCAGCATAGCCTGCAATGGATACATTTCACGGAATTCTGCTAAAAACAGAAGCAATGTACAAGTTGAATAAAACAGGCGAGAGAATAGACCCTTGTGGGACTCCCGCGACAATTTCTATTTTATCCGAAAGCGAAGTTTCGACTCGAACTCGGATATATCTATTTGAGAGATATGATAGTAAAATTTTACATAGATATTTAGGGACATTTAATCCTTCGAGTTTATATATAAGGCCTGTGGGCCAAACAGAATCAAAGGCCTTCTCGCTGTCCAGGAGAAGAAGAACGGTATCTTTTTTCCGGTCTTTCGCGGATTTTATATCATTCGTAATTCTAACCAGCTGGTGGCAGGTCGAGTGCTCTGATCGAAAACCAAATTGATTGATAGGCATTAGTTGTAACTCTTCTATGGGTTTTTTGAGACGAGCTAAAATTGTTCGCTCAAAAAGTTTAGCCAATACCGGTAGGAGGCTAATAAGCCTATAGTTCACCGGATGCGAGGGGGGCTTACCGGGCTTTAAAATCGGAATGACCACCGCTCCTTTCCAGAGTTCCGGGAAATATTGTCTGAGGAGGCATGCATTGTATATCTTTGTTAGTAAACTTATTGCTTTAATTGGGAGGTTTTTTAGTGCTATATTGGGAATATTATCCACACCCGGGGCTGATTTATTTTTTAGTTTTTTGATAGCGGAAATGATTTCACGGGGATTTGTAAGGAATTTAATGGGAGTTTCGATAGGGGCTTTGAGGATA
This sequence comes from Asobara japonica, assembly GCA_026005395.1. NCBI lineage: Eukaryota > Metazoa > Arthropoda > Insecta > Hymenoptera > Braconidae > Asobara > Asobara japonica. The sequence continues at coordinate 1,388,907 of BQMI01000140.1, forward strand.
GTTTTTCTCACATGACCTGTGACTTGTTGTTCAAAAGATTTGTTACCTCGGGAGGCCGATAATTCGTGTATTTTTGCGTAGGGATTGCAAAGTGTATTAGCCTTATCATGGTCTTCTGTGTGGAGTGTGTTGTTTGACTTTAGTGTGGGGATTTTTCTTTTACCGGTGTTATTAAAATATTTTGATACGCGCCAAATAGAGTGATCTTTTAAGTTTATGTTTCTGAGTTTGTTGTCCCAAGATGATTGTTTCCATTCGGTTAATTTAAGTCTGATTTCTTTTATCAGCTGATTGAGTTCGGATTTAAGGTAGCGATTTCGCGTTTTTTGCCATGTTGACCTAATGTAATTTTTTAGTTTCATTAATGAGGCTATTTCAGGTGGGATAGGAGTGTGGGTGGATTTGGTTGAGCGGATGGGAGTGGAGGAATCCAAGGCTGTTTGAATGACTTGAGTGAAATGTGTTATGTGTTGATCTATTGCTTCAGTGTTGTTACAAGTAGGGTTTGGTGTAGAAATCTCATCATTTAAGGTATCCTTGAATTTATACCAGTCGGTTTTCGTGTAGTTTACAATTTTTGATGATTCTGGTGAGGTTGGTCGGCCAAATAGGGACAAAAACAGTGGTAGGTGATCGGATGGGGATTCGGAAAGTGTGGTGAAATTATTAATGATAGAGATGTTGTTAGTTAATAAAAGGTCAATAGTACTAGGAGTGTTTGAATTATGAGGGTAGTGTGTGGGAACGTCTGGAAAGAGCAGATTAATTTTTTGTTCCGTCAAAAAATTTGAGAGAATCTTACCTGATTCGTTCGGCCTAGCAGAGGTCCAAGCAGTGTCCTTCGCATTGAAGTCTCCAACAATAATTGTTGGAGTACTATCGGAAAATAGGTGCCTCAATAGGTTTGTATCTATTGAGACATCCGGTGGATTGTAGATCGAGTAGATCTTCGTTTTTTTTATTGTTTACTTGGACCTCTACTCCCACGTATTCGGTGAGCGACAGGAGATCATGCGGAAGAGTTCTATGTGACAAGGTTTTGTGGATCGCCACCGCAACACCATCACCTGCTTTGGCCGTTCTGTCTTCCCTGATCAGCGAGAAGTCTGGGAAGTTAATTTTCTTCGTTTTGCTGTTCAGTTAAGTCTCTGAAATCAGACAAATTTTAATGTTATTATTATGGACGATGTGTAATAACTCGTCCAGATTGGGTTTGAGCGCAAAAATATTAATTGCTAATATGTTGGTTATGTTTGCGGGGGAATCGTAGGTGTGACTGAGGAGGGTGAGAACAGGTGGACATAGGATGCGATGGTTGTGATCCTGTCAATTGGTGTAACAGCTGTTTGGAGTTCAGCGCTCATCTCTTTAAGCTCTGAAAGGATTTCGGGAATTCTGAGGGTTTTTAGCTCGTCAAGGACTTGCTTCGCTGTAATTATATCGGAACAAGTGTTTCCATTGGGATGGTCCTGGGTTCAGCAGCGGGTGCCGCAACGTTCCTTCTCGAGGTTTCCACCGATGGGAAGAACGAAGCGTAGGTGGGCCTGGACGCGTTGGCAGTGGAGATAGGAGTTGGCTCAGGGACTGCAGGAGACTGGAGGAACTGGATGTTTCTTTCCAGATTCTGGATCGTCGCCGAATGAGGTGTAGAGGGCAATTCCAACTCGGCTCTCCGTGGTGGTGGTGGTCGGGCTCTTTTGTTTTGTGCCTCCACAAATTTGGTTCGTGCGGCGCACTCATGATAGCTCGCTGTGTGAACTAGACCACAGTTTGCACACTTGACAGCGTTGCACGTGCAGGCTTTAGTGTCGTGATTGCCTGCACATTTCACGTATCTGGGGTTTAGGTTGCAGTGCTGACTGGCGTGTCCAAATCTTTGGCACCGGAAGCACTGTGTTGGTTGCTGGGTTTTGATGAATTTCTCTATCTTATATGTATGATAGAAAATGGTTTTAATAGCAGGAAGCTGCTCAAGGTTACATCGGGCCCAACCGTTATTGCAAACACCGGTAGTGGCCCATTTTCCTTGCTGTCTCCATCCTTGATTGTTTTCACAAACTGCTGGACTGATAATACCTTTATGCCGTGTTTGGATATTTCGGCTTCAATTTCGTGCTCACCTAAACTGGCGGGAAGACCTTTTATGATAAATTTCTTCGGACGCTCACTTTTCAGACCGAAGGTGTAAAAATTGTAATTTTGCCTTGTCAGAATACTTGCAATTCTATTGTAGTCCTCCGTCGTTTGTAGATGGACGATCGTTGTGTTTCCATTAAACTTCATCCTGAAGTTTTTATCGGAGGCGTTGACTTGCAGGAAGTTGATTAATTTTTTGGTCTCCAGTTTGTCATTTTCAATGACTATTGGAGGCACTGCGGTTCATTTTTGAGCCTCTTGAGGCCCGTCAGGAGTGGTCGGAGGATTGATGAGGCGAGCGGGGTTAGAGCTCACGCTGATTGACGGTTTGATAACGGTTTTCTTCGTTTTTTTTGGGTCTTCCAAAGGAGGACTCATCTTGGCTTTCCTTTTTGGAGCCAAAGGAAGTTTGAGAGATTTTAGGTTCGACACTTTGGTACCAGAACTTTAACAAGACTTTAAAAATTCACTGTATTTTAATCGCCGTACGTTGGAATTTATATATCGTAGAGAGCGGTAGACATGCGTCCGCACGGTACCGACTCAAAACAAATACTCACTACGCCAAAGCCCCGACTGATGTCTGTGTGTGTGTGTATGTACGTATGTGGCCAAAATTTTGGCACACGATTTCTCACGAACAAACGACACGATTCAGGTCATCGATATCGAAATCGAAACGTCTTCATGTCACTTAGAGCCCATTAGATTTTGGATAAAATTGGTTCAGTATATATATTGTTATGAACAATTTCAATTGTTTATAATGTTCTATTTCATAAACTATTGGAGTTGTTCCCCATATAAAAATACGTATTTTATGTAGAATGACTTTTTTCGACAATTTGCATGATTAAGGAGGTATGACCGTCTCAGCAATTATGTTTGTAATGAGTGAACGAATGAACACAGCGCTGTCATGACAGTCCCAATCGAAGCGTTTCCGCGCAAAATCGAAACGGCTGGACCGATTTTAATTTTTTTTTTTCAAAAATTATGTCTCGCCGAGGCGGTGTTCTGAAAGGAGTTTTTTTTTTAATCGGCCAGGTAGTCTTTTTGTAACTAACAAAAAACCACGATTTTAATTGTTTATAACGCTCTATTACATGAACGGTGAGAGTTATAGGAAAAAGTCATGGATGAAAATTGTTCCTCATGAAAAAACAAACATTTTGTGTTGCTTGATTTTTTTTCGTAACACGCATAATTAAGACGATAGGGCTTAATTAATTCGATATGCTCAACGATATGATATCACGCTAAAACACAGACACACACAAATATCGGGAAGTTATAGGTTCGGCCCGTAGAGGGTCAGACCCACACCCCGTTTATTAAAATTGACATTGTTTTGAAACTTTTGAAGTTTTTCAGTTTTTGAAAAATTTTCATAGATTTTTTTTTTTGCAACTTTTCACTTTTTTTTTCTTTGAATTTTTACATTTGTGAAACTTCAAAAATTTTGGATCACTTCGGGCGTATTCAAATGTTTTTGGAGCGCTTCGCCGCCCGGAGGAAGTGACTGTGTTATAATGTTTTTACGCGGCTTTTTCAAATTTTATAAATTTCGTAAATTCTTCCAAAATGTTCGAAATTTTTTTTTCAAATTCCATTTTTTTTTGAGAATTTTGCAGTTTTTGAGATTTTCAAAAATTTCCATGAATTTTTTTAGTGGCAAATGTTCACTTTTTTTTCTTTCAGTATTGATATTTGTGAAACTTTCAAAATGTTAAATATATTTTTTGAATTGGAAATTTTGGAATTTCGGTTGAATTCATTTTCACAATTCTGCATACTCAAATTTTTTCAGTAATTTTGAAAATTTTCAGTTTCTTGAGATTTCCGGAAATTCTGAAATTTGTCAAATCCTTCAAGCAATTTCAAATACAAATAAATTTTGGCGGTTCCCCTATTTAAAAAAGTATTTTTTTATATATTTTCCTTCAGAAGTCAAAGAAACTTTGCAATTTTTCAAATTTCTCGCATTCCTGAAAATGTCACAAATGTTGAACTTCCCATTTGTCACTTCAAAAGAATTCAAGAATTAAAAATGGCGGAACGGAAAAGGAAGAAAGCAACCACATTCCAAATTCCTGAATCACTGCGTTAATTGCGCTAACTCAATATTTCAAATTATGTATCACAGAAAAAAAAAGTTGTAACACATAATAAAACTGGCATAAGTAGCAAATATTCAAACAACGTGACCCATTTCCTTTGGCGGGTTTTTTGAATTTCGGGCATAACCGGAAACGGGCTTCAGTCCAACTAGAGTAGTAGTCCTTCTCGCAAACATATTCCTTGGATCGTCTTGTATAAAAAAAAAGTTGCCAAGAGTGACACTTCCTCTGACAATCGATCAATTTTTCATCGTTAAAGAACAATTAATTGACAACAAAAAATCATGGACTTACTTGGATCAATCCTCAATTCTATGGACAAACCTCCGACAATTAGTGACAAGCAAAAGGCCCTAATTAAAAGTGAGTTAAGCGTCATAACCCTTTCGTGACATTTCCTCAACTTTTGTCCGAGAGTTCACTCAGCTGCGACAACAAAAATTAATTTTCATTTTACATTATTTTTCTCAAAAAAAAAAAAAAAAAAAAAAAAAAAAAAAAAAAAAAAAAAAAAACAATCTTTCCATTTGATCTAAAATTTGTATACCAAATGTCAGATCTCATTTTGAGGTCAAATTCAAAAACTTACAAGTGCGCATTGGGCTTTGGACAGTTTGTAAAATCAAATTTTCAAAACGCATAAAACATCGAAAAAAAAATGTCATTTAAAATTTTGCAATATAAAAAAAATAATTTAGAGCTTTTCGAAAAAAATGGTCTCAGTGATGTCAATTTTTTCGATTTTGCAAATCTGAGATTTAGACAATTTTAAAGGTTCTCAAATGTTCTGAGTCTCTAAAAGTTTGATCCAACCTCTCATTTTTTTCGGAGAATCATTGATATATAATTCATTCACAATTACCAAAATGCAAGACAAACTCAACATCAAAGAAAGATAGCAAGTGTTTTTTTATGAACTTTCTTGTAGAAGAAAATATTTTTTGTAAATTTTTTTGGGGTTCTTTTGAGATATAGGTGTCCATATCGATTGAGAAAATTATATATATATATATATATAGTGTCACATTAAGTGTTGCAAAATTAAAAAAAAAAATTATCAGGAATTCTTTGAATATGACACATTTCTGCGAAAAAGAAACTGAAATTTGTGAGTAATTCATGTAACTTCTTCTGTCAAACAACAGAGCAACGAGAAGAACACGAGAAACGCCAGAAAGCTGATGCGGACAAGTTGAAGTTATTTCGTGAGCAGGTATTTCATTGATCCCGCAACATCTTTCACGCATGAATTCCTATAGGAAATTATGGAATTTTTAGGTTGTGCAAAATGTTTTAATACATTTCTGAAGCTTTGATGCTTTCGAATTTTAATGTTCTAAAATTATTTTGACTCAGATGTTTTTAAATCTCTCGACTTTTCATCGTTGCAAAATTACGAAGATCAGAATTTTTAAGAAATTTTAAGAATTGTGAGATTTCTAAAATTTTCGAAATTTGTAAAATTTTTGCGATTTTTTTTACATTTCAATATATCCTAAATTCTGCAAATTTTGCATAATTATTTTTTTGAATTAAATGATTTTTTTCTAACAAGTTTAAATGTACTTAAAAATATTTTTTTTTTAAGTTTCTAGAATTTTGGAACTCAATTTTTGGAATATTAAAAATTGTTGAAAATTTTGGCTTTTTAGGTTTATTGAAAACTGTAATTTTTGTGTGAGTTTAGTTGTCCCTAATTATCCGAATTTCGATGTTTTAAATTTACTAATTATTTTTATTTTCAGGTAGAGCAAAAGATCAATAAATTCTTGAAAGATGAAAAACTTAAAGAATACAAATTTGGACCGATGGAGAAAGTTCACAGGAGCATTGTGTAAGCAAAAGATTTTCAAATGTAAAAGTTTTGAGTATTGAGGAGTTCATGAACATGATTCAAGAACATGGGGAGCTCATGAACTCTTCACAAGTAATTGGCTTTTTACATTTTTTAAAAAGTTGGCTAAAAACTTGAATAATCCTAGTTTTATATGCGGTAGAGTCGACATTGTCAGTGTGTACGGTTTCGAATCTTTTGGACTTTCCTGAATTTCGAAAATTTCAGGAGTCAATCAAAGTTCTACAAATATAAAAATTAAAAAAAAGAATAGTAAAAACCATTTTGAAAATCGTAACAAAATCAAAAATTTGGAAAATTTGAAAAATTTGAAAAATTTGAAAAACTTGAAAAATTTGAAAGATTTGAAAAAATTGAAAAAATTGAAAAAATTGAAAAAATTGAAAAAATTGAAAAAATTGAAAAATTTGAAAAATTTGAAAAATTGGAAAAACGTGCAGTTTGAACAAATTGAAAATTTTCAAATATTTCCCAAATGTCCAAAATTTCAAATATTTCCAAAATTTCGAAAATTTTCAAAATTTTCAAAATTTTCAAAATTTTCAAAATTTTCAAAATTTTCAAAAATTTTAACATTTGCAAAAATTTTAGAATTTTAGAAATTTCCAATTTTCAAAATTTTCAAAATTTCCAACATTCCAAAAATTCCCGGATTCTCAAAAATTGGAAGATTTGGAAATTTTAATTCCCAAGAATTTCAAAAACATGAAAGAAGAAAAACACCATTTCAAGAATGACCCACCATTTCAAAAAAATTTCCCTCCTAATAAGTTGATAAATTTTTGTAGGCACGATGTCGCTGAGGTAGCGAGTGTGTGGGCATATTCCTTTGGTGAGGAGGGTATCGACAGACACATAATGATCTTCAAAAGGGAGTACGCACCTTCGGAGGACCAATTGAATGCACTTCGTAGAGGCGAAGAGTGGAACGACGATACCGCCAGAAAATTGCAGGAGGACAGAGAGAGACAAGCCAAAGAAGATGTGGAGTACGCAAAGAGTCGAAAACGAAAGGATAAGTTCGTCCCTAATTCTGATTACAAGGACAAGTACGAGCACTTGATTGGAAAGGAGTCGGCATTAGAAGCCGCAAGAAAGACTGAATTTAGTACTAGTTATGGATTTGGTAAGTTTTCTCATTAGGTGAAAAGGGCCCAGATTGTCGATATGGAGTTTCCTCAAGTTTAACATTTCCAAAAAAAATTTTAGACTGAATTTTCGAAATTTTGATACTTTACAAAAATTTGCATATCGAAATTTTTTAAATAATTATTTCTTCTCTTTTATAATATCGTAAATTTAAACATTTAATTAATTTTTTTCATAATATATATTTTGGTTAAATTTAATTTAAAAAGTTTAATTGCCAGAAAATGTAATTTCTAAAATTGAACAAAATCTCAATTTGAAAAAAGTTACTATTCGAAATTTTATTTTCCTTTTTAATTTTTTGAAATTGCAATTTTTTTTCAGCAATTTTTAAAATAGAGAAAAGTTGCAAATTGCATGCTTGGTTGATTCTTTTATATGTTCATTGATTTATTTTATTTTGTTTCAGTTCCCAGTGAGAATAAAAAAGACCAAAGATCGATAGAGCAGACGTTGGCTGACATCAGAGCTAAGAAAAGAAAAATCGAAGCTGAAAATCTGCAAACGGAAGGCAAAGAAGATGTCAACTAAATTGCCCCAAGATTTTTCAGTATTGTCAAGAAGAATTGTAAATATTTTTCGACTAACAAAATGTGGGTATTTTCACAGGTAAAAACACCTGCACAAATCCCTCCAATTTCACTGATAATTATTATTGTTTATGCAATTAATTAATTAATTAATTCTTTAATAGTCCAATATTATTTACAAGTGAGTATGTTACATATTTGTAATGTACAATAATCTGAGAGAAAAAGTTCTGTTATTTAGAGAAAAAAAAACACTTTCAGGATTTCGTCATTTTCAAATTTCAAAAATTTGCAAAATCTTACAAATTTCAACGATTCTAAAATTCTCAAAAAGCTCAAAAAATTCATTTGCAAACTGTAGAATTCTAAATACTTGCATCATTTTACGAATTTCAAAATTATAAAAATGTTCAAAAATCTCAAATTTGAAAATTCAAAAACTTAAATTATAAAAAAAGACAGATTTTTTGAAGTTTAATTGCGAAAAAAAATGAATGTAATAAAATTGCAAATTTCAAATATTTGAGCAATCATAGAATAAAAGGGAGAAAATTTTGGAATTTTGTGTAAGATTCAAAAATTAATAAAATTTCACATAATTAAAAAAAAAAAAATTAATGAGTCTTTGAAAATTAGAAATTGGATACCGAATATTTTTCTCTCAGTAAATCTAGGCAATTATAAGTATTCAGTTGTAGAATACTTTTGTACTGAGGTGCTGGGTGCCGGCTTTGGTTTACTAGCTGGGACTGGATCAAATGCGATCTGTTGTTTCAAATCCACGAGCTTCTTGAACTCTTGCCCAGTTGTACTTTTGTAGAGTTCCAGGCCTCGTTCAATAATTACATCACGAACGTAGACTGCGTTATCTTGTACTAATTTTCTCTGCAAAGAAAATTATTAAATTAGTATTGAAGCTGTCCTGACATTTTTTAAGTGCTTCACATTTCAAGAGCAGACTCAAAGCTGAGAAAATAAAATTTTATAAAAAATTTTTTTTTTTTCATAACTTTCTTAAAATTTTGAATTTGTGAAAATTTAGAAACTTATATTTTTTCAATTTTCGAGCAATTGGATATTTTTTTTCAAAAATTTTCAAAAACTTAAAATTTACAAAAGCTTCGAAAAATTATAAATTATAACAAAATTTTGTTTGTAAAGAAAATCGCATGAGATAGATATCTAACCCTTTTTTTTGGGATTGACTTAATGATCAAACGATTGATTATACGAAATTTTTTAAGAGTATAGTTTTATGATATGAACAAATTGTACGATCGATCATATTTTATTAATTGTGCAAATGCGAGAAATGTAAAGTGATATATCATGCGAAGAAATAAACAATGCATTCAGCTGAAGAACTAACATTGCTCCAAAAAATAGGAAATTGGTATCTTTTTAACTTTGTCAATATTTTCATTTTTGTTCTACCAAAAAAAAAAATTATTCTTTAAATTCTTGTATAAAAAAATTTCAAAAGCTCAAAATGTCTGAAATGACCAGTTTTTTTTATTAAGAAAAAAATATTTTATAATAAGAATTTTATAAATTATAAATTTTTGTTTTCAATTCTCGAATTTTTTTTTTCAATTCATAAAATTCGTATGTTCTTGACTTTGTCAATGTTTTCATAAAGTTTGTTCAACCCAAAAAAATTTTACTATTTCAATTCTCGTATAAAATAATTCCAACCCCTTAAAATGTCTGAAAAAAATTATATGTCCAAAAATTGTATAAATGTTGGCTCTTTTTGCAAGTTCTAAAATTATCAAATTCCTGAAAAAAAAAATTTTCATCTCATGCCTGTCACATGAGGTTCAAATATTTGCCCCTAGCCCCTAGTTACCTCTTGCTTGAGTTTAGAATTATTGTTCAACGACGTAAAAAGATGTTGCACTTGGGCCTTCATCACCACAGTCAGCACATGATCTATGGTATGAATCAGCTCAGGCGTGGCCACACTCAGACAATCCTCCAGCAGCCCAACATAGAGCCTTGCAAAGGCAAGAGTATTATTCGTCAAAGACATCCAACAATCTCCCGTGAGACAGCCCTTAGGCACTGGAATTCCCAAATCATCAAGTTCAGTCATCAACTTCTGCAGATTTTGGGGATTCTGCATGTTGGACGGTCTCCAGTTGTCCTCCCCAGCTCTCACCTTTCCCCATTAAAAGACAAACGAATAAAAACTGTAAGATGTCCCCCCAAAAAAAAAACTCCCAAATTGTCTGAATCCCCGAGGCTGGTCTCCAGCTTGTCCTGTACTTACCTTCACAGCATCCAGATACTTCTCCCCAGCATCCTGCAGTGCCCTAACAAGTGGCACCCTGAGCTGTCCATCCAGCTGATACCTAAGATCCACTCCCAGCTGTGTCAGCTGATCGCAATGGCTGCGCACCACACCAATGCACTCCACCAAAGTCCCCAAAGTAACTTGAGGAATAAACAGTTGTTTAATCAAATGTGAAGTGAGATGCTTGACTTCCTGGCCACACCAAACCACGAGACTCGACGTACAATTAGTCTCTGGTGGAAAGATCTTCAAGAACTCCCTTGCCATGTCCACAATATTGCTGAAGGCAATGGCACTCAGCTGCTTGACATATGGAATGGTGGCGCCTTCTCGTTTAACTCGTTTCAACCTGGCTTTTAGGGCAGCATTGCAGAGCTGTTGATACAATTGGCAAGCTTGGGCACTTCTGTCGAGCTGTATCAGCAATCTGACAGCTCTTCTGGCTGATCTGAGGCCACCACCTTGCAAGGACTTGGCTTCTGCACTCAACTCCAACTCTCTGGTTAGGACATCGACCAGACAACCAGCACGATCTTCAACCTTGTTTTTTAGGTCGATGATGGTTGGACTTTGGTTGGCCTTAGTGAGGTAGGTTTTAGCTTTCTCGAGGAGAACGAAGGCCTCCTCGAAGTGACGTTGGGCCATGCAGGAGTCCAGGTCTTCAGTTACCTCCAGCAGCCATTCTGGGAGGGGCTCGAAACTCTCGGAATCTTCTGTGTCGTCGATTGGTGTGTTGGAGTCGAGGGAGAGGGAACGGGAGGGGACCATTGAGGTGGCTTTGGGAGGGTCTGGTGGCTCCGGGAGGGACTCCTGGGTTAGGTGTGCCCGTTTTGTCTGCTCGCATTTTTCGAGCCACTCTTTCTTACTTGTCGCTGTGGGACATTGGAACACTCGGGTGTCGGGGAAAGCTAGAAGCTTGAAGGCGAGCTTTACTGAGCCCAGGTCCCGAACGTTTACGATGGCGAGACTTTGCAGGTTGTAGACTGATTGGAGCTTGTAGCGTGGGGGCCCTCGACGACCCCCTGTTGCCAGCCAGGAGGCGATCATTAGCACGTCGTTGAAGAGGTAGGCGTGGATGCGCTTTAACGGGGTACCGTCCAGCGGGTCCAGCTCCAGGAGAGAACCTGAAATTTTTCGGGTGTCTAAAGTTTTTCGGAAAACTTTTAAAACTATTTTGAAAAGTAGAAAAATTTGAAAGTGGTTAGGGATGTTAAGATTTTTTGAAATTTTTGAAGTTTTTGATATTTTTGAAATTTTTGAAATTTTTGAAATTTTTGAAATTTTTGGAATTTTTGAAATTTTTGGAATTTTTGAAATTCTTGAAATTTTTGAAATTTTTGAAATTTTTGAAATTTTTGAAATTTTTGAAATTTTTGAAATTTTTGAAATTTTTGACATGTTTGACATTTTATTGAAATTTTCAATTTTTTTGAAATTCTAATTGTTTTAAAATTCTAATTTTTTTTGAAATTCTAAATTTTTTTGAAATTTAAAATTTTTTTAAAATTTTAAATTTTTTGGAAATTTTAATTTTTTTTTTAATTTTCAATTTTTTGGAAATTTTAATTTTTTTGGAAATTTTGAATTTTTTTGAAATCTTAAAATTTTTCGCAAATTTTTGAGATTTAGAGAATTTTTGAAATGTTAAAACTTTTCTGAAGTTTCAAAATGTCTCAAATTTTTTTTTTTTTTTTTTTTTGCAAAATGTGAGAAATGTTTTATGAACCTTCATGGATGCAGAGACGTCCTGGTGTTTCCACGAGGCTCATCGCCCCTTCAACATTTTCCAGTAATTGCACCAATTTTTGTTTCTGCTCCTCTTCCTTGGACATGAGATTTTCGTTTTCCTGTTGGGACTCAAGTGTATCATCAAAAATCGGCCCAGTTGTGCGACTTGAGCCCAAGGTACTCAACAGAGATCTCTGCTCACTCAATAACTGGGACAATTGGTACATTTCGCTCTCCAGGTGGGAGATCTCCTTCGCCGTCTCGATGAACTGCATGTAGTTCTGGTAGACATTTCGTTTGAGCTGAGCCGATGTGTCGTCGGCCAACTCCTGGATCCTCGATCTCTGCCTGCGCAACTCATCCGCACCCACACATTGTGCACTCAATTCCTTAACGACTGAAAAAATTAAATAAGGATCAAGTTTTTTACTAACAAAATATTTTTTTTTCGTGTAAATGAATTTCCAATTTTTTCACACTTTGTTTTTTTTTTGCAAAGCTTTCCAAAAAATTCGAAAAATTTTTCTTAGATTAAAAAAAAAATCCTAACAATTTTCCCAATTTCGAAATTCCTAACTCTAAAGCTTAGCCTTCAAAACAAAAAGACTTAGCAGTGGTTCTGTACATGAACAGAAAAATTGCCAGCACCTCAATATAAATTAGATCAATATTGTTGAAAAGATCAATAAACACTGATATGCCCGTATGTTTCCAGGAGAGAAGAGTGTCTCAGAATGATTGAGGATGATGGAGAGACAAGCTACAAAATTCAGCAGAAAATGTCAGAGTAAGTGAAGGCAAGGACGATCGAATAATGAAGCTCGATAAGACGATCATGAAGCCCAGTACCAACGGGAATTCTGATGGTATCAGTCATGAAATCGACAGGATCGTGGAAATTATGCCTGAACCTCAGCGAAGAGCTGAGAAGGAGCCTATAATTACATTCACCAGAAGCAAAAGTGAACAATGATGTTTACTTCATTGGTAAGTTGCAGATTAAAACAATGTCAGCTACTCTGATCAACTATTGTTCAATTACCCCTGGATTTGGGGACTACTCCAACTTCCAACCACGTGCTATATTTTCGTCCATAAGATGCGAAAATAAATTTAAAAATTTCGAGTGAAAATGTGATATGACAATACCGATTTGGGGAGACTACTAGGATAAAATAATTGAATGCTAATAGCATTTAAAAAGTCGCACCACGTCCGTTCATTTGATCCCAAGTAGTGGTCCAGAAGTTGGGATGAAAGAGGCTGGAGCGTTAGGAACTGATGGGGAAATTGGTTCAATTTTCAATCGGGCTGCTTACGTGGGGCAATGTGGTCCCCGTGATCAAAGATCAAGTCAAAAAGATCGGGCATTGCAATAGATATATCAATCTTAAATCTCTGGCAGGATTAAATATCTGGCAAGTATTTACGATTGCTGAGCGGAATCAGCACTATAATCCATGAACATAAGATAACGTTTGAGTGGGCAGACTTTTTGGTAATAAACCTGGGGAAGTGAACAACAGGTAGTCAGGACGGTTGACGCACGTTTCCTTCGAGAATCATAAATCGCTGGACAGGTTGTGAAAATGTCACAAGAGATCCAGACAAAACAACCTGAAACAAACAATAATAACATTTAGAAATTGTTGATAAAAAAAACTTACATTTATCCGGATTAAACTCCTCTGAAGCAAAACTTTTGGCCAATGAATCTGTCATTTTCAATCTCTCCCAATTTATTTCAGAAAAAAAATAATACAGCTTGACTGAGGTTATGGTGGAAAAATCCCTACGAAAACACCGTTAGTCGCCCTCCCACATTTTCAATGGCGCGACACTTTCTATCACAATTTTGAGATTTTTCCCAGTTATATCATCACTAAAAATGGAATCATTCTTCCGGAAAATACGTATTTGAAGCATAAGAGTTGTGAGAAATGCTGTGAGATTCGTAAAACCAGTAAAAACTGCGGAGTTCAACAGTTCAACTTTCAACAATCACAAATGATCAGGAATTCTCGTTGATATATGGGAGATGCGCGCGCACCCGGCGCGAAAAATGACAGGTGCTTCGAATCCCATTGTTCGAGGATGTTTCGGGCATGGAAATTTGACTTTTTATGGGTAAGTTTGTGAACAAATAAACAAGCGGAGTGATTATGAGCCACTAGTGCCGCAGAAATTCTCGAGATAAATTCAAAAATCTATTTTTTTTTCCAACAAAATTATAAGATCATTTTTAACCTAAAACTATGGTCAGCGTTAGAGTGCGGGGATGTTTGGTCCGGTCGTACAATCTCGATGGAATCTAAAAAACTGCACACACACACACACACACACACATACAATTTCCAAATGACCATTTGCTATTTAGTATTTACACTCAGATCGAGTTATTTCCCGCCTGCTGTGGTGCCCGGCAAAATCCTAAGTTTAAAAAAACTTCAAAATTCAAAACAAAAAACTAAAAAAAAAACCATCTTCAATCGAAACCCCCGAAATCGCCAAAGGGCGGGGACATTGGAGCCTCTGGAAATCGCATGCGCTTTAATCCCCTTTACCCTCAAATTCCCTTTCACCATCCCCCCTCTCCTCACTCGCGAATTGCACATAGTGAAAACGCATCGTTTCCCTCATTTCTCAATGACGGAAGGAGCCTCCAAGCTGTCCAGCTTCATAATTCAGCCGGGAAAAAAATTCTACACCCCAAATAACTTCCAATGAATTTCCACCCTTAACCTTTTGCTAACACCACCCCAAATTTTCCTACCGTGCGCCGAAAAAATTTCCAAAGAAAAACGGCAAAGCAAAAGTTGAGTTTTACATACATTTACCCAATGCAAGTGGCTCGTCTCCTACCCGCAAAAAACCAAGTGAAGAAAGCCCATTACCAACGGAACGAGGGGGAATCGAACCGAGACACCAAGTTAGTGAAGGTGAAATGCAGTGGCCGACCGTGTGTTGTCTTTTAAATATTGATTTGCGGCGACGTCGTACGCGATGCCGTGAGAAAGGGACGTGACTCCCAGGACGTTTTATTTAGTCAGTTAACGAGAATGTCTATATATGTCATTCGCATAGTCTTTTGCAAACCTATAACTATTGCTGATATTTGAGTGAGGAGCGATCATCGCCAGTGGATTAGCATAAGTACGTGCATTATCATTCACTTTGACGAACAACATTGATTTTATTTTTGGGGAATATTACAAGAATATTGTTGGAAATCGGTGAAAAAAAGCGTACGGTTTTTCCAAGAGAGACGGCAAACGGTTACTTGGCCGAGACTCTACCGCGCATTTAGTTAAGTACGCAAATTCAGTTTTTTTGTGAGATAAGTTCAGTCTTTTGGACAAATGTTTGGAGAAAAATTGCGACTCAGTCGTATGCGATTCAAGTGTTACTTGGCCGACACTCTACCGCATATCTTGATAAGTATGTTTTGTTCGTTAGTTTGCATTTTTCATCAATTTGGCAAACAAAATTGGTGTTATTTTCGGGGATATCGCAAGAATTTTGTTATAAATTTAGGGAAGAAACTAAAACGTAGTGTCCACGCGGTAGTGTCTCGGCCAAGTAACTCAGACAACTAGTTTGAGACTTGAAAGTTTAGTAAAAAAATGTATGTTTAAGTGTTTACTTGACCGAGGCGCTATCGCATATTGTACTAGACACATTTCGCATATCAGGCAATGACAATTTCTGGATTCCTTATTCAGATGTCCGTGAAAAACTATGATTATTGACGGAATAATTGAAAGGATCCTCCGCAAGTGTTACAAGTTCATTATACTCGAGATTTAAACGGGAAATAGCGGAAGTTTGAACAGTTACTTGGCCGAGGCACTACCGCGCATTTCGCTTAATACTGTTTCCGCATTGCCTTTCACATTTATCCCCTGCGAATTTTTTTTCCCGACCTCAAAGAACTGGGAATCATTAGGGAAAAAATGTTCGGGTCGTGGATCTAGGGATTTTTAGCATGCCCTTGTGTGTGTATGTGTGTGTATGCTTATTCACATCATTACTGACATTCCGTTTATAAATTGCTAGTAAGTGGACAAACGCAAAATAGAAAGAACAGAAATCCGATTTAAACCTTTACTGGACCGAGTCACTACCTTGCCACATATGCCCGTATTTACTATAACTCAGTTCGCTATTGCACATTTTCCAATGTTGCCGACCTGCTTAGCGCTTTTCCTCTTCTACGAATCGGTATTTCATACTTGCCAAACTAGCAAACCAAAAAAACACTAGAGCAAGTAACAATGGCGCATGCGCAGTGTGGCGAATTTCACTTGCGCAGGTGTGCGCACTTGCCAACCGCGCAAGTAAAATTCCCCACACTTCCCATACGACAATATAAGTTTTCGTTACTGCTCCTCACTTTTTCTGCTCCATTGGTATTGCCTACAACCCGAAAAGATTAAAATCACTATGGAGGAGTTGCCTGGTCTGTGAATCTAGGGACTTTTAGCGCTCGCGGTTGACGCGGATGTGGCGCGAGTTACGAGTAACTTGACTAAAAACTGGCGCCAATAATGCAAGAATATAGTGATACTGTACCGCATGTATTTGACATAATTCATAATATCATCTTTCAAATTACCGTGAAAATATATATATAAATCGCACCGATAACTTCCTGATAGAAACTGGGAAAAAGTTGATTCCTGAGAATCGCTTAAAAAACTATGTTCTTAACAAGTGATTTAACCCAAAATTGTTACATAATTTTCGTTTGCCGAGAATTTCATTTTGTAAAAAAAGATCTCTCTGACGCCATATGTTGGAAAATTTTTGAAAAAACGCGCGCTTTCGTCTAACATCTAAACGAGTGTTTCTCCGGTTACTTGACCGATGCACTATCACGTTTCTCTACAAATACGCGTGGCGTATTTACTACAACTCTGTTTCGATACTGCGCATTCAAAAAACATTGGTCATAGCTGGGCGCAGGGGTGGGGGGTGTGCAAAAACCCTACTGATCACCAATTATCAATTAATCGTCACCAAATTTTGCCCATTTACCCATGAATATCGATTCTCACATTTGAAATTTGTGAACACATCTGGTGATAATTCTTACGCAAACACTTTGTGATGTAATCCGAGGATTTTACCCAGGGAACATTGGAGTTATAACCAAAACTACAACCGTCTTGCCCCCGGTTTTTAGGCAAAGGGCATGGGCGTGCATGTGTCATAGGCACTTTGCTGACAGATAAACGTCAGGTAAAATTTTCAATATTCACATGTGCGGGTGAGAAATATTGAATTTGGTTTTGCGCAATGTGAAGTTAGGGGTTGGGAATTATTGACCAATGCTTTTGGTCACGAGTTTTCGTGACAGGTGACAATTGACATCTGTCAAAATGTGAAATTGGTGAAGTTTTTTTTTTGAATTTTTTTTTTGAAAATACATTATTTACGCGGGTAAAAACAGGTGATTTTTGGCGCGCTTTTTTAGACGCGCTGTGACAGATATATGTCATCTCACCATTATACCTGTCAAAAAAAAAAAAGAAAAAAAAATGTCATTTCACGGTTTTTTAAATTCCGCAAAATTTCGACTGAAATGTAATTTTGTTTTTTTTTTTATTTTCAGAATTAGTTGACATAAAAGGGACTGCAGGGATTGCTAATAACATTAGTCATGATGAATTATGCCAAGAAGGAAATTGCTGTTTTTATTGACTACTTGGCATCATTGCGTGGTTGCTATTTACAAGTGAGTAATACTAATAATAGTGCCAATGGTGGAGAGTGGGAGTATTGATGCAATTGCCATTGTTTTTTTCTTTATGATGACTCATAAGCGCGCTAATTGTGTGTGTTAGGGATTCTTAGGTGACAATGTGGCACGTCCTGAGATTACGGATAATCTATTGAGACGATACAATTCGTAGATGAGGATAACACTTTAATTGTCTTTTGCGGGAGGGGAAAAAAATGGATTCTCCACCGTCGTGCTCACTCAGTGCCACTGGACCTCTTAGTGATTTTGGCAGTAGTGGACTTGGAGGATCTATATCCAGTGATTCTGTCAGGGCGCAACTTGCTATTGAGGTAATCATTAGTCATTCGCAATTAAATTCCAAAAATAAAAAAATAAAAAAAACAAAATTTTCAAAAATAAATTTCAGAAGTAAATTGCAAAAACAAATTTCAAAAATAAATGCTGAAGATAAATTCCAAAAATAAATTCCAAAAATAAATTCCAAAATTCTCATGATTCAATACGACAAATGAAAAATTACAGAAATCATTGAGAATTGTTTAGACGAAAAAAGAAAATTAAATTTTGAAAGATTGTTTAAAATTTGCAGAGTATTCCCATGTTGCATTCCTCATCGATTTTCCACTTATTCACTCCTTCAACCAGCCACACATCCTTAATTATGCAAATTACGAAAAAAGTCATTGAACATAAAATCTGGGGATTTGCATGAGGAACAATTTTTGTCAAACAGTTATTCTGCTAGCTCCAACCGTTCACGTAATAGAGTGTCATAAACATTGAAATATAAGCATTGTGTATGTTCATATACATTGAATTAATGTCATCCAAAATCTCATTCAACTTACATAAATACACATGGAGTCTGACCTTGAAGACATTTGACGAAGTCCTTAGTTCCTCAAAGAACCACGATCAAAATTTCCAACACCCACACACACACATTGCCTCCAGAAATTATCAGGCCTCATTTTAGTATACTTGACAAGTCCCATAATTTTCCAGAACAAAAATTTCACAAATTTTCCCCAATGTTTTACCAAATGTCCTCCTCCCCCAGATGCAGGAGAGCGACATTGAGAGTAAGTCCTTATCGCAGGACTCCTTCGACTACTCAGACAGTCTGCACACGCAGAACTTCAACACCCTGAAAAAAAATCCCGGCTGGTCGGACCTGGACGGTAAATTGGACTCAGATCCCGTGGACGTTGCAATAAAACCGCCCCCTGAATTCCAAGACAGCCCCTCACCCCCGGACTCAGTACCATCACCTCCCCTGCACTACCCCCTCGAAAATTTCAAAATTCCCCCCTTCATCGAGGACCTGGCAGACTCCTTAATCCACCAAATGATAGCTGACGCTTTGACATTGACATGTCGAGTGTCCTGGCCGGAAGTGAGCCTGACAAATCCTCCCAGACCACCGCAATCCCTCCCCTGTCCCCACTCCCACACCCACTCCCAGAAGAAGACCTTCTGGGCCTCAGAGATCCCTCCCTCCTCCTCCTCCCGCCAGGCCAGCACCTCAATAACAATAACCCCCTACAACACCCTAAATCGACCAAACTCACGCTGCTCCTTAGCCTCCTCGCGACTCTCCAGCTCTCACAACTCCATAAACACAACAGGCTTGAGCAAAGCAGACGACTCAAGCTTCATAACATCAGCAATGTCTCACGACGTTCTAACAACGTCCGAAATAAGTGACATGTACAATGTGCCCTTCGACTCGGACATCTACACAGTGCCAATTGACGTTGTACGTCCCTTTCCCGAGCTACGTCCCCAGCGTCCCAAGCGCCATCGTCATCATCGTAAACGCAGAAGAAATGTCTCAGCAAGCTCACAGAGTGAACTAGAAGCGCACATTCAACAGGCACGACACTACTGTGGCAAGCCACGTGCCATAACACATGTCATTAAATCCCAGAGGCTATTGGCCGATGTGTGTAACGAAAGTGGCAACGGTAACGGCAAGCGTCACAGTGTACCAGGCACATCGGGCAGACATAGATTAACCAGTAACAGTAATAATACTAATAGCCATCAGCATAACAACATTGGTGAGCCAATTCACATGACATTACACGAAGTTAGGCAATATTTAGAAACACTTTATTCAAGCTCAAGTGATTCTAGTGAAAATAAGGTTAAAAGGGACAAATTTCAAACACCTGTACACCTTGGTATGCCTAAAACAAGTGTAAATAATAATAATAGGTATAGCAATGTTCATACTGACTCATCAACTGATACTCCAATTTCAAATAAGTGCAATGGACTGATTAATAATAATAATAATTGTGGAAGTGGTAGGAAGCATAAGCCGAGTGGTGTTAGTGGAAAAACTAAGAAAGTGAAGGAGGAGAAAGATGAGAGGGAGAAAATGAAGAAGAGCCAGAGAAATTTTTCCCTCAATTTGAAGCAGACGTTGTGTAATATTTTTAGGTTTAGGCGGCTTGGCTCGCCTGAAAACTTTGGCGAGAAACGAAATAGCATTGTACAGGTGAGATTTTAATTATGTGATGCGCCTTTTAGTATTTTTTTTTCGGTTTTTTTGTATGTATCTCAAAAATGATAATATTTTATTTTTATTTTTTTTGTTAATAACAATTTTTGTTATTAATTTTTTTGGACATTATAAAATATATATTATATATATATTTAGAGATTATATCAGTTGTCTTGAGATAAATTGTGTTGAGAGTCGGTGGCTTGGACTGGATTTGTTTATGATGGGTCGTTGCGAGAGAGGTTCTTTTAAGATGAATTGTTTTAAGAATGTTTTGTACTTGCATGCGCAGGGAGAGATCGCGGAGGAGGACGAAGGTGATGAGCACATTGGGAATAATAATAATGCAGCAGAGGGGGATGGAGCGGGTAAGATGCCGTTTTTTAAGAGAGCACTGCCACCCCTACCCAGAAGCAATGGGGTGGTGGGTAGGGGACAGGTGGAGCAGGGAGAGGATGCGCTAAGTTGCATTGTTGGACAAGGGGAATCCCCGACTGAGGGACAGGGGGAAATAGCGAGGGAGGAGGACATGCCTGCAGAGGACACTAGCATGGACTTTGCAGCTAGTATCGAGAAGGTCAAGGATGTAAGTATAATCATTTGCAGTCTTTTTTTTTTGCAATTACAGTTTTTATTTGGACAAATTACTTTTAACAAAATAACAAACTTGAGGATTTTTAACAACATTGAAAAAAAAAGTTGCTAGGCTTTGAGAGCATTTATGAACCTATGGAGTTTGTGATTATTTACATTTGTGATTTGGAAATAGTATGGATGGTACTGGGGGCCAATGTCCGGAGAGGCTGCTGAAAAAATTCTCTCCAATGAGCCTGATGGATCGTTTATCGTACGAGATAGCAGTGATGATCACTACATTTTTTCTCTATCATTCAGGCTGAATAGTTGTGTGAGACATGTCAGGATAGAACATGATCAAGGTAATCGACAGTAATTATTTGGGAAATTCAGATTACCCCTTCAGATTTTTGTGGCGATTTTTTCTGAGCTTCGATTATGAAAAAAAATACTCTCAATTTTTTTCAGATTTTTTTTTTAGTCTGAAAAAATTTGAGAGTACTTTTTTTCCATGGTAGAACCTCAGAAAAAGTCACGGGTGGTCCAAGTTGGTATTGAATACCCAATTTAGATCTCTTATTTTTATTATTTATTTAATTTTTTTTTCGTTTTATTAATTTTATTAATTCTATTCACTTTTTTATTAATTTTATTAATTATATAAATTTTATTACTAATTTGATTTATTTTGATTATTTAGTTTATTTTAGCTGTTTTTTTTTACGTAGTGGTTCCAAAAATTTCAAAAAGTTTTGAACTCTTCACTAGAAATGTTGACTAATTATTTTTGCTGATGTACCCAGGCAACTTCAGTTTCGGCAGTTGTACGAAGTTCAAATCGCATACGATAGTGGATTTTATTGAGAATGCAGTGGAGCACTCGCGAAGTGGGAGATACCTTTTTTTTCTCCATCGAAGACCAGTGTTGGGTCCAATGCGCGTCCAGCTACTGCATCCTGTGTCACGATTTAAGCAAGTCCAGTCACTTCAGCACACTTGTCGTTTCGTGATCCTGAAAATGGTTCGACGAGATTTAATTCCTACGCTACCACTCCCACGTCGACTCATCGATTATCTGAGCACACCACATTATTACAGCGAGCAGCTGGCCGAGCAAGATGATCGAGCTGAATCGCCTGTTAGCTCGTCAACTGGGGAATTGGAAAAAATTTGTTTCACACCTCAGGGTCTGTCGTGAGAGGTACTCATCGTGCCTTTCTGAATTTTGCAAAGGTTTTTTTTTCAAGTTTTTTATTTTTCATTTTTTTTTTAATATTCGGTTTTTTTCGAAATTTGTAGAAAATTCGAATTCTTGGAATTCGTGCACTTTTGAGAATCTCTGAAATTTGAACAGGGATTTTTTTTTTCATTTGGTGAATTGTTCAAATTTTTGTAATTTTTTGCCAAATTTTTCAAATTAAAAGAAAAAAAAATAGACTTTCTCAGATTTTTGAACATTTTGACAATCACGGAAATCGTTCAAATTTTTTAAACTCTTGAAAATAACCGTTTTTTTAATTTTCGCAATTTTTTTAAGTTCAATTTTTTTTTTAAATTCTGAAATTGGAATTGCGAAAATTTCTGAAATTTGCAAAAGTTTTTGGATATTTTTCAATTTGGATTTTTTGGGAGTGTGTAGTTTTTTAAAATGTTTTTTTTTTTTTAATTTAGATGTTCCCAAATTTTTGCATCCTCGAGACTTTTAAAATGTCTGAAAGTTTCGATTTTTTTGGAAATTTTTTGAAATTCTTCAATCATTTTCAACATCGTTGATTATTTTTTTAATTTACAAAAGTTCAAAAAATTTTCAATTTTTTTGCACTGGTACAATTTCTGAAATTTTTGAAATTTTCACAGCGAAGAATTGGCTGAGCAAGATGATAGAGCCGATTCGCGTGTGAGCTCATCAACTGGAGACTCGGAGAGGATTTCTTTCACACCACAGGATCTACCCTAAGAAGAATGCGCGTCTCAAAATTAAGTAATAGTATTTTTTATCTCATTGCTTTCCAGAAGTTTAGTAATTCACGAAATAGGTGGGATAATTTTGAAGTTTCGGAAAGTTTTCTGCAAAACATTAATTTTTGTTGTGTTTAAAAAAATTCTGAAAATTTTGAAACTTGGGAAATTTGACATTTCTGAAATTTTTCAAAATTTTCAAAATTCTTTAAAAAAAATAATTTATGAAATTTTCGCAATTTTTTCGAAAAATTCAAATTTTCGAAATTTTCTGAAATTTGAGATTTTTCAGAATTTTAAAATTTCAAATTCCAAATTTAGAATTCCAAATCATCCCAACTTTGGCGATGTATTAAATGTATTAAAAATTTTTTCAAACATTTTTGAAAATTGAAATGTTTTTATTATCTTTTTTCACTTGAAAAAAAAACTTTCTAAAATTTTGAAATTTTCTAAAACTTGAATTTTAATTTTTAACGTCGAAAATTGGAATGAGTTCCGAAATTAGGAACGCAATATAACTGGCCCAATTATAAAGAAAAAAGGTAGCTCAATGTATTTTACCCAACTGGAAGTAACGAAAAAAAAAAATCTATTACTAATGCCAATGAACCTAGATCGTTGAATTTTGCAAAATGGAAAAGTGCAAGAATCACTCGTACGCGATCGACCAAAGCAAACTGCTGAACTGATAATTTCCAAGGAAGAAATCGTTGGAGAATCAATTAAAGAATGAGGATATAAGGATGGGTCATCCATTGACGTTTGTTACATCTTTTACTTTTTTAACAATTTTTTACGTTGAAAAAAGAAAATGTCAGACATGAATGGTGAATGGGAATGCAACAGACGTTGAGACTTGGGGTGTGCCAATAGTCAATGAATTTCGAAAGAAATTTGCTCGTTTTCTATGTAATTTTTTTTCTTTCGAATTTTGAAAATTATATTTGCACATTTTTTTTAACCTTTTAATTTTTCGGGGGATTTTTTTTCAGAATTTTTTTTTGCTCTCGAAAAAAAATTTGCAAAAATTTTCTCAAGTTTCTCTGAGAATTTTTGACGCAATTTTAGGTTTTTTTTTGCGAAGATTTTTTGTGGGTTATTGGCACACTCCTAGTTGATACACCTAGGTTGATAATATGACTGCCTACAATTGCAAATAAGGCGAGTTACGCCCACGGTGTGACCTTCAAATTAATGAACTTATATATCGTGACTGTGATGCTTGTTTACCAAGCCAAGCACAATTTTCAAGTTAGAGCCAAATGTTTTATTCAAATGTTTCATGAGTTTTTCTTGGTTGAATCACATCGCGTGTGGTAAAACGTATTTTCAGAAAATGGTGCTTCCTCATGGACTTCTAGATATTCTTTTCACTATTTTTGAAATTTTTTAAGTTTTTGATTTTTTTGAAATTTTGCAATTTTTGAAAATTTTCAATTTTTGGGAAATTTGAAAATTATAAAATTTTGAAAAATTAGTTGAAAAGAAGACGATCTTCGAAATATTCAGAGCTTTTGGGAATTTCAAATTTACGGAATTTTGAGAATTGGAAGAATTGTATTTTTCAATTTTTGGGATTTTCAAAATGTTCAAAATTTCACAAATTTTCGAGAATTCAAAATTTTCAAAAATCTACAAATTTTTGAGAATTAATTTTTTTTTAATTTTGAGGATTTAAATTTTTTAAAATTTTAAACTTAAAAAAATTGACGATTAATAAAGTTTTTGAAATTTTCGATAATTTTCGAAATCGTTGCAGGATCTGAAAACTTTGACAATTTTTTTGAATTGGTTTAATTTTTGGAATTCTTGCAACTGAAGAGCAAATGTAATTATCGAATCTTTTAAAATTTCTAAATCTCGATTTTTTTTTAATTTTTGGAGTTTGCAAAAATTGGAAAATTGCTGAAGAAATTGCACATTTCTGAAAATATTGTTTTATCACTTTGACTCATGAGTCATGACGAAACATTTACGTATGTATTTCTTACTTTTATAAAGGCATCAACAGATGAGTAGGAAATTTTCATTTGAATTGAGAATGTTTATAACGTTGTTAATTGTTACAATGAAAGTAATGTGCTAGTCATTAACAATATGTTTAAGATTGGGCCTCGAACTGACCCCCCAAGGGTACTAAGGTTTCATAGAAAATATTTTTTTAATTTTTGAAATTTTGAAAATTCTAGAAATTTTTTTTTTGAAAATTATAAAAATAAAAAACAAATTCACTTTAGGAACTGTTCGGTTTATTTTTCCATTATTTTTTGAACTTTCATTGCAAAATTTTGAGATTTTTTGTTTTTTTTTTAAATTTTCATTTTCAGACATTTGGATTTTTTCACATTCCAAAAATATTTCGAATTTGAATTTTTTGAAAATTGTAATAATTTTTACATTATAAGAGATTTCTAAAAAAAAAATTACAGATTTCCAAAAAATTTTTTATATTATGGTAAATTATGAAACAGTAAAATGTGAATAGAAAGGCTTTAAGTTTCTCTACAGAAAGGCTTTAAGTTTCACATAGTCTATTAAAAATTGATAACAAGTGTAAAATACCAATCAAGTGCAAACACATTTTGGTAGAATAGAAGGTATCGAGTTGGTAAAAAATATTATGACTAATTATTACGTAAGTAGAGTTTTCATCCCCGGTGTAGATTTATTGTAATGGTGGAGGGATTTATTGGTTCGAGGCCGAGACTTAAATTATTCTCTTCAGTATTTTTTTTTAGTCCGTTAATATTACTTACGAAAACACTTCCAATTACGTATGTTTGTTATGTATACAGTTTGTAATATTAAAAACAATTTTTTTGTTTATTGAAAATGAGGACTTGATTCATTAATATTGATTGCAATTGGCCCAAGGTTGATACAAGGTTGGCCCAAGGTTGATCCAAGGTTGTCCTAAGGTTGCTTCAAGATTGGATGAAGACTGGTCTAATGTTGGATCAAGACGGGTTCAAGATTGACCAGTCTCGGTCCAACGTTGGCCCAATGTTGGTGAAAGAGTGTTCAAGTTTGGCCCAAGGTCCGTACAATGTTGGCACCAAAGGCTCCAAATGTTGGTCTAATGTTGATACCAGTTGGTTGAAATTTTGGCAAAACATGGACCCATGTCGATCCAATGTTGGCTCAAGGGTAGCCCAATGTTTGTAAAAGAGTGTCCAAGTTTGGCGCAAGGTTGGTCCAATGTTGGTACCAACGGGCGCAAAGTTTTTCCAATGTTGAGTCAAGGCAGGTCCCATGTTGCTAAAAAGAAGGACCAAGTTTGGTACCAGGTTGCACCAATGTTGGTAAAATGGGAATCGACGACAATTCAACGTTGGGTCGAGGTTGCTTCAAACATAGGCCAATGTTGGTAAAAGAGGGCGCAAATTTGACACAAGATTCGTCCCACGCTGGTACCAGATGAATCAGGGTCGATCCAACGTTGGCGCAAGGTTGGTTCAAAGAGCGCAATGTACTTAACAGAGTGCCCCAGCTTGGGCCGAGGTTCGTCCAAGAAAGAATGGGCCAAAGGCGTTTCAATGTTTAACCGAGGTTGTTACAATGTTGGTAAATGAGGGCCAAAGCTTCCAAGGTTGGTCCAATGTTGAAAAATGTGGAGCAATGTTGGTCCAGGGTTGGTCCCAAGGCAGTCCAATGTTAACAACGAAAAATCGAGAAGTTTATCAAAATGGCCTCAATGTTTTTTCAATGTTGATTTCATGTTGGTCCGATGTTAGCGCAAGATTGACCCAATGTTGGTAACACAGTGGAGTAACACAGCTTATAATAGGATCCAATGGTGTTCCAGTGTTAGTCTAACGCTGATCACTTCGCTCTTCTTCAAAGTTGGTTCAAGGTCAGTCCAACGTTGGCCCTATGTTGGCTCAGGGTTGGTCCATATAGACTCATTGAGGATATTGAAAATAAGGCCTGGATTAATCATCATTGATTGTAAATTCTTGAGAGGATTCACGAAATGTCGTATACCAAATTTTATAAATGATTTTTTTTTTTTTTTTTTTTTTTTTTTTTATGGAAGATAATTTGTCACAAAGTTCGATCGTCAGGAAAGAGTAATTATGGTGAATCAATTTAAAACAGAATGGCACTGTCAAGTGGTGTTTATACCGGAAGGGGCAGGGGGGGGGGGAATGGATGTGATATGTGACGGTGAATAATTTTTAAAACTTGTTGCCAATATTGAATTGGAACGATTAGATTTAATTCGCCAAAATGACATAACCTCTTGTCTCAATTCTTTTTGTTTTTCGATCTGCTGAAATTTTTGAGATATATCTGAAATTCTTGAATTTATTTTAGGGCTTTTGTGAGGTTTTTTATTTTTGTAAAATTCTCCGAAGATTTATAATCACGGTTTTTTTAAGTTTTGAAAAATTCATTTTTAAAGTTTTTGGTATTACTATTTTCTTTAGATAAAATTTATGATGAACTAATGACATCTCAGAGTTTGCCATTCCCCGAAAAATTGCATTGTTTTTCGAACATAATTGGGTTTCTAAATTGACGAAAATTTCCGGGATTTAAAAGAAAAAAAATTTCAGAAATTTTATTTTACAAATTTAATTGAATTTCAAAAATTCCCGCGAATTTTGTGACTTT
The DNA here is from genome assembly GCA_026005395.1 of Asobara japonica. Lineage (NCBI taxonomy): Eukaryota > Metazoa > Arthropoda > Insecta > Hymenoptera > Braconidae > Asobara > Asobara japonica. Next base: position 1,416,134 of record BQMI01000140.1, read on the forward strand.
TCCTTCCTGAAATGATTACCATAAAGGTTAATTCGACTTACCCTATTCAAGTCACTCCACCAGAAGTAGGGTGACTTACCCCGTGACCGTCAATAAATTTTAACGTTTCAATCTCCGTTTCCAGCGATATATGGATTGCATTTGAATTTTTGTAACTCGGCGCGCATGGTAGTGTTTTGCGCATGCGCACGCGCACCCCATCCGTTCTTTGAAATGACAAATATTATTCGCGTACTTAGTTGTGAAAAGTACTCTTTGCCACTTCTGTTTTCCATGGAAAATCTTCGTTATTTTAACTAAAATTTGAACGACCTCGATGGAGTGATGAGAAAGCAGTTATAGATCCATTGCCTAACTCTGGCTGTCATTGGGTACTTTCCAGAATCGAAACTGATCCGTTCAATTTGGCTTGGAAGACATGGACCAGTTTTTGGTAACTGAGCGCCATATTTAACTTTGACATTAAAGCTTCTGATTGGCCGAAAATTTCACTCCGGCCAATCACAACGCTCAACTTTAAATTTAAAATTAAGCATTGTGATTGGCCGGTGTCAAATTTTCGACCAATTAGAAGCTTTACCGCTAAAATTAAATATGGCGCTCACTAACCAAAAACTGACCCATTTAAGATGTTAAAAATACTGGAAATTTTGTAAAATTCGGCAATTTTGGAAACTTCGGAAAATTTGAAATTTTTCCATTTTCTTAAATGCTTGATTTTTCTTGAAATTTTCAAATTTTGGACATGGTTGAAAGCTCGACGGGCTGAACAATAATTCTGGAGAACTTCAGACATTTTTCAGTGTTTTATCTTCAACTTCTCTTTGATTGCGACTTATTCTGTAAAAGTAATGGCAAAGTCCAAATCCGCTTGTTCTAGTTTACCTTTTTGTGACGGAAACATAAATTTTCAAAAAAAATTATTTTTTTCTCCGACATTGGACTCAACATCTATAGAACCTAAAAGACCTATGTATAAACACTTGAAAAAAAAACATGAACATAAACTATTCAGTATATTTCCGACATTGGGTAAATATCATCCCAAAATTTTACATCAATTTTTAACTGTGGGGGATTTCCCGGAGGAATTTCTGGGTTTGTTGTGGGATTTCCCATGAGGATTCGTATGGGGTTTTCTACGGGGTGTACTATAGGATTTCCTATGAGATTTTCTTTGGGATTTCTTATAGTGATTTTTTATGGGGTTTCCTATGAGATTTCTTATAGGGTTTTCTATGGGGTTTTTTTACGGGATTTCCTATGGGGTTTCTTATAGGGTTTCCTATGGGGTTTCCTATGGGGTCTCCTATGGGAATTCTTGTAGGGTTTCCTATGGGGTTTCTCACGGGATTTCCTATGGGGTTTCCTATGAGGTTCTCTATGGGGTTTCCTATGGGGTTTCTTACGGGATTTCCTATGGGGTTTCCTATGAGGTTTCCTATGGGATTTCCTATGGGGTTTCCTATGGGGTTCCCTATGGGGTTTCCTATGAGATTTCTTATGGGGTTTCCTATGGGATTTTTTATGGGGTTTCCTACGTGATTCCTGATAGGGTTTCCTATGGGATTTCTTATGGGGTTTTCTTATGGGATTTCCTATGGGATTTCTTACGGGATTTCCTATGGGATTTCCTATGGGGTTCCCTATGGGGTTTCCTATGGGATTTCTTAGGGGGTTTCCCATTGGATTTCTTATGGGGCTTCCTATGGGGTTTTCTATGGGATTTCTTATGGGGTTTCCTATGGGGTGTCCTATGGGTTTTCTTATGGGGTTTTCTATGGGATTTCTTATGGGGTTTCCTATGGGGTGTCCTATGGGTTTTCTTATGGGGTTTTCAATGGGATTTCTTATGGGGTGTCCTATGGGGTGTCCTATGGAGTGTCCTATGGGGTTTCCTATGGGATTTCTTATGGGGTTTCCTATGGGGTGTCCTATGGGATTTCTTATGAAGTGTCCTATGGGGTGTCCTATGGGATTTCTTATGGGGTTTCCTATCGGATTTCTTATGGGGTTTCCTATCGGATTTCTTATGGGGTTTCCTATGAGATTTCTTATGGGGTTTCCTATGGGGTGTACTATGGGATTTCTTATGGGGTTTCCTATCGGGTTTCTTATGGGGTTTCCTATGGAGTTTCTTACGACATTTCCTATGGGGTTTCCTATAGGGTGTCCTATGGGGTGTTCTATGGGGTTTCCTATGTGATTTCTGATGGGATTTCTTATGGGGTTTCTTATCGGATTTTCCATGGGGTTTCCTATGGAATTTCTTATGGAGTTTCCTATGGGGTTTCCTATGGGGCTTCCTATAGAGCGCTTATAGAAATCCTCCGATTTTTTTTTCACTTGAGGAAATTTGAGTTCGATTGCATGGATGCACAAAAATCGTGACTGACTCTCAATTTATTTTACATGAATAATCGTGAATTGTAGAAACTATACAGAGTAATTATTAACTTTAAAAAAATGTAATTAATCATAAAAAAACAAGCGTATACATTTCCATCCAGCTAACCTGTGAATGAAGTGACAGTGTGGCTAGACAATGTGAATGGTGAATAAAAATAAACAAATAGTTGATGAGTAAATAATGTTAATGAGGGGTGAAATACAAGTACGTAAATTTTAAATTTGTTTCATTGATTTAATGTACGAGAAATGATTAATGTAAGTTTAATATACGAGCAATGTAGTTGGCTAACAACATTTGTACTGCAAATAAATTTTTGAGACCAAAATATGTGCATTATGGGTGATATTGATAGATATAGTCCATGGAATTGATTCGAAAGATCAGAGGAGAGAACTCTTGGTAGCCCCAGAAGAATTTCGTTTGTAGTTCACAAAAAATCGGAGCATTTCTATGGAATAAATTTTCAAAATTTATAAAATTTTCATCAATTGTAAAAAAAAAACATTAATTTCTGACACGTGTAAGAATTGTGTGTCAAAAGAACTTCACAAAAAAATATCGCAAGCGACCAATGAGACCCGATTGGCTGTTTGAAGAAGCGCGCGAAAAGTATTGCGCGGCGCATGCGCAGTAGGCATATTCATAATCAAGCTCGGGGACAAATCAGCTTGAAGGGCCGAAGTCAGTGTTTTCTGCCAAAAACACATGATTTTTAGCTACACACGTTACGAAACAATAAAATGTCTCCATTATTACAAGAATACTTTATGAGTAAATAAATCAAAAAGCGGTGAGTGAAATTTGAAGAAACAATTCAGTCAAAACTTCCATTAATTTCTCTGTTTTTTTCTTTCAGAGCAGCGAAAATTCGAAATGATTTTGGGGAAATGATGAATTAAAAGGTCATTGAAATATCTTCGGAGAAGTTGCGATAAGCAAAATGGATGTTGAGACAATTTCTAACTTGTTCAGTATTATTACTATAGCTGCCTGTTTCATTTTAAAGATTCCACAAATATGGAATATACTAGCTGTCAAATCAGCTGTGGGGATCCCCATTCTCGGGCTCATGTTGGAGCTTACCAGGTAAGGGAGAGCTTACCAGGTAAAATTGCATTAAATAGTTAGGAAATTATTGCAATTTTAGACGTTACTCTAATTTGATAAGTTATTGAAGTTTTTCCAGTTTTAAAATTGTATTAAATTTTACGATTTTTTCATTCCATTTGCAAGTCAGGAATGTGTGAAAATTTTTCCAAGTCTTCGGGTGTTTAATATTTTGGAACGAAATATTTTTACATTTTTGAACTTTAACGACACTGTTAGAAGCTTTTACAATTTTGTTTTTGTTTTTTTTTTATAAAGTGGAAATGTTACAATGTAGTGAAGTGGTCGATAAATCGAAGTCAGTTTTAGGCGACAGGTTTTGCGAGATATCTCGAAAACTAAGGGAGAAATCGAAATTTGTGTTGAGACAACTTTTGTAGGTAATTTTGTGCTCTATGAAAAAGGTTTAGATGAAGGTATCGTTATTTTGATTAGATTTTGAGATATTTGCGGAAAATGGAGAGGTGGCGAAAATTGTTTTTTTCATTGACTTCGCTACTGGGTTGTTATAAATTTTGAAATTGTTAATTTTTATGGAAATTTGAAGAAGTTGCAATTTCTTGGAATTTGTGATGTTTTGGAAATTTTTCAACTTTGTTACATTCATTTTTCAATTCGTGTTAATTCAACTTAATTCTTAAAATTTTGAAAAAGGCCCATATTTTTTTTTTTTATTTTGAAATATTTTTGGTAAAGATTTTTAATTGTCGGATATTTCCCAAATCTCAATAATTTTGGAAATATCTGGAAACTTAGTCTTCAAATTTTTTGGAATTTTTGCAAACATTAGAAAATTTTGAATTTGAAATTCCTCATTTTTTTTCAAAATTCCTCAATTAAAAAAAAATGATATAATGAAAAAAAAAATGTTATGAGCTAGATGACGTAATAGTATTCAAATATTACTTTTTTTTTCAAATTTGGCCAATTTTTTTCAAAATTGCAAAAGTTGTCAAATTTCTGAATCTTCCGAAATGTTTGGGCTTTCACCATTTTTTTGCATTTATGCGATTTTCAAAAAATAAATTTATTTTTTATAGAATTTTAGAGCTCTTCAAAATTTTCGAACATTTGCAACTTTCGTAAACTTCATTTTTGAATGTTTCTGTATTTCAAAATTTGTTGATTGATGATTTTTTTTCCAGTTACACTGTAATGGCGAGCTATAACTACACGAATGGTTATGCACTACTATCATACCTGGAATATCCAGTGATTCTTGCCCAAGAATTTGTGCTGATCTACCTAGTCTTGAAGTATCGCAATCAAATTAACAATGTATCAATTATCTTCGCTATTTGCTACTTCACCCTGAGTACCTGTATTCTCATCCAGATCATACCAAAATTGCTTCTTACTTTTTTGGCGGTAAGTTAAATACAAAATCTACAAAAACAAATGTTTTTAAATTAAAACCTACAGAAAGGGAGGTAATAATGCACAGTATTTCTGTGAGAATTTTATCCAACATCCCGCAGGGATTTTTATAAAATTTGGGGAATCTTATACAAATTTTTGTAGATTTTTTTTTTTAAACGTTCATTTCAACAATTTCATTTTGACCATTATCTATCTAATTTAAAATTGATTTTGAAAATTTTAATCAAAATATTCATTGTACTAATTTGATAATTTTTTTTGCAGCCCATGTGCACACCAATTTCTGCCTCTAGTAAAATTGTCCAACTCCTTGCAATTGTCCGTGCCAAAAATGCCGACTCTGTTTCATTGCTGACATGGTTCATCTCTGCATTCACCAATATAAGTATGAACATAATCTGAAGACCTCCAGAAATCCGAAAAAAATATCGAAATTTTTTTTCCATTCGAAAAATTCAAGAAAAAAAAATCAAAATTTGAAAATGTAAACAAAATATCGATAAAAAAAAGTCGCAAATTTTGGAAAAAATATTCTAGTAGTCGAAAATTTACAATTATGAATTGTTAAAAAGAGAAGTTTAATTTCTATAGCAAAAATCGAAAATAGTAAAAACTCGAAAATTCCAAACAAATTCCAAACTTCCATAGAACGTATAATTATTTTTACTGAAACTAGGAACATCACCAAATTTGCTCCATGCTCCAGATGTTCAAATTTTGTAAATGTTTGTTATGTTTATTTGCAGCCAGAGTATTCACCATTTGGGTTGACTCAGCGGATGTCTTGCTCCTCGGAAATTTCATAATATCTACGTTACTCAGTTCGAGTATAATGTTTTCGGCGATGTACTACAAGGCCCGTCCAAAACAGGATTAGATTTAATCAACTCAATAAGTGTCTTTAATCAATTGGTTCAATGAGTAAGTTCAATCAATTAATTCAATGAATTAATTTACTCAATTAATTCACTCAATTAATTCAATCAGTTAATGCACTCAGTTAATTGACTCAATTCATTCAAAGAATTAATTTAATCAATTAATTTAATCAATTAATTCAATCGATTCGTTCAATAATCCAAAAAATTGCCTTTGAATAATATTAATTAATAGTGATTAAAATTGTTTATTGCCTTCTGATAAAATTCTTCCAATTCGTATTGCAAATATCCCATAAAATTTTCGTAAGATTTCCATAGAATGCTTTACGTAATTTTCCATAGAAAATTCCACAAGATTTCCCTAGAAATTGTGTAGAAAATTTCAACGAATCCCATAGAAAAACATGAAAATTATACCAACAAATTTAATGGGATTCTCCATATATCTTGCTATCCTATAGATTTCTGTAGACATCCCATAAAAATTTGAGAGATTTAAGTCCCATAGAAAGTTCATAATTGCCCTCTACAAAATTTCTAGGGAAATCCTAGAACATTTTTTATGGGAATTCTAGAAATTTTCTTCATACCAATTTCTAAGAAACTATCTAAGAAAAAAAATTTTGAAAAATATATTTTACGCACTTTTTCGAGGTCAATTTTTTTCTTCGAATTTTAAGATCTTTTTTTTTTATTTTAATGTCAATTTTTTTTCTCTTTTCATGTTATTTTTTTTTTCTTTCAATGTAATTTTTTAAAATTTTTATCCAGTCAATGAACAACACATTAATTAACTTTAGTATTAGTATTTCTTGGATTGCATGAGTTTTTCGTCCAAGAAATAATTTCAATTGTACACTATCTAATTTTTTTCTCGGCCTATAAATTACCGTATCAAATCATTTTTTTTAAATTTTTGGAAGAAAATTTTTTTCGGAAAATCAAAAGTGAACGATTTTTTTAGAACACTAATGACAGAGTTTTCAAGATGACATCGGTCTAATGTTATGGAGTAGTTCTAATTTTTGATGAGACAATAATTGAAAACTACCATTCGACATTATTTTGTGATAAGGTATTATTGTGATCTGCAGATTCTACTTAATTGTTATTGACGAAATAAATTAAAGTGATATTTAATATTAAATAATCCAGTACTTTATTTAATTCACTATTCATTCCTGCGGGTTCATTCAATGTCATGATAATGTCAACAAGTTGGCAGAATCCCCAAAATTGGAAAAAAATTTAAAGCGCCAAAAAATTTGAAATTTCAGAAATTGCAAAAAAAAAATTAAAAATTTAAAAAACTTTGTAAAGTTTCCAAAATTTTGAAAACTTTGAATATTTCTGAAATTTTTGGATTTCTACAGATGCCCGATAACATTTGAATTTTTTGAATGGCCCGCCGATGCTGAGAAATATCGATTGTCGTTTCTGCGCATGCGCAGGCACTACAGTGTTCTCCAAGTGAGCGCAGTTGATTGTAAGGCAACCTTTAAACAAACAGTGAAATGTAGGCCACTTTGTTATTTCCTGTCAAAGTTGTCATGACAGGGACAAGTTATATTCACTGTTAATTAAAACTTGTAGTTGGTTATTATCATAATGGCGGGCTCGGCATTAAGACGTCTTATGGCGGAATATAAGCGTAAGTATAGGTATCAGTGTTGCCGGCTCTAATTTCGTTGTTGCTCCATATGCGCAATTATTTTCCGCTTTTGTATGTTTGTGGAAATGGTTAATTGGCTCATTAACTTTTCAGAGTTAACCTTGAACCCACCCGAGGGCATTGTTGCTGGACCCATTAATGAGGAAAATTTCTTCGAGTGGGAGGCACTAATCACGTATGTTATCTATAGATATATGTCTCCAACACGTTTTTTAAATTTTTTCATATTTTACGATTTTGCCAAATTTTGCCAAATTTTGTGTTTTTCCCGTTTTTACAATTCTGAACAAACATTTTTTTTTTACTCGGTTCAGTTTTTTTAGTCTTCGCTTTTGTTTTTGTGATTTAATTTGGGGAATTTTTGACGTGGCTGGTCTCCGAAAAGGGGGGAATTTAAATGGACGTGCTCTGGTTTATTAGTTTGCCAAAGGTCAAAATTGGGTGATAGTTATTGGGGAATTTGAACATTTCGGAAATTTTGAAATACTTATTTTTAAAAGGAGAGTTTTAAAAATTGCAGCGAGATTTTTTTTTTTAATCAGTGATTTATAAAAAAAATTGCGTCAAAATTTATTTGATCTCAGAAATTGCATAAGTAATACAAGCTACGAATTGTGGAGTTAACAAAAAAAGGATAAATATTTTTTGCAAATTGGAGAAAAATTGTGAAAAAATTTAAAAAAAATTGAGAGAAGTTTGACAAAATTTGGACAAAAATTTGAATGAAATTTCACAAAAAATGGAACATTTCAAGAATTTTCGAAAAGTGACAAACTTATGTGAATTTTGAAATTTTGAAATTTGATAAATTCTAGAATAATTGAAAACGTTAAAACAAAAGTATGGAAAAAAAATTGTTTTCCAGTTTTTAAAATTCAGCTATGTCAGAAACTTTTCCAAAATTTCGAAAAGTATTTTTTTTTGTACTTCAAAATTATTTTTAAAAAATTCAAAAATCGGAAAACTAAAAAATTGCATAATTTCCAAAAATCAAATTTCAATTTTTTTTTGCAAGTTCAAAAATTGTGAGAATTTATTAATGATTGCTTATCATCTTTTTCCGATTGTAAGAAAAAATTTTGAATGGCTAAAAATGTCATAAACTATTCAATCAAAAAACAAATAAATGAGGAAAAATGTTTGGATTTTATTTGAATTCACATATGATTGAAATTTTACAAAATCTTAAACGATTAATTAATTTTTTTATTTTGAGTTTAAAGTAAATTCGAATGAATCTTAAATAATTGATACAATTTATGTTTTTTTCAAAAATGGTTAATTTTATATAAATCATTGTTCGATTTGTTTTTAATATTGAGTAATGGTTTTTTGCAGAGGACCGGAAGGAACGTGCTTCGAAGGTGGTGTCTTTCCCGCAAAATTAATATTCCCCCCGGACTATCCATTGAGCCCCCCAAAAATGCAATTCACTTGCGAAATGTTTCATCCTAATAGTAAGAATTTTTTATACCTGCGCGCATTTTTTTCTCGCAGTCAAATTTTTGAAAATTTTGAAAATTCAAATTTTGAAAATTTTGAAAATTCAAATTTGGATAATTTTGAAAATTTCAAAATTTCGATTATTAGAAAGTTCACTGGTTTATAAATTTGGAAATTTGCAAATTTGAATATTTTGTAATATTTTGCAGTTTTGCATTTCTTCGAATAAAATTTCACAATTTCGAAATCTCAAAATATAAAATTTTTTCATATGGAATTTTGAAATTTCAAATTGTTTTCAGATTTTTTGAGAGTTCACTGGTTTTTAAATTTCAAAATTTCAAAATTTCAAAATTTCAAAATTTCAAAATTTTTCAAATGAAATTGTTAAATTTCAAAAGTTTCAAATTTTCCAAATGAAATTTGTAAATTTTAAAATGTCAAATTTGAAAGGAACCAATGTTCACAGAATTTTTTTCCTAACATTTGAAAAAAAAAAAAAAATCGAAAATTTAGGAGCTCTTCGAAAATCCAAGAAATATCGGTCTCAAAAATTTTGAACTATTTGAAAGAGTCATCCTCGAACATTCAAAAAAAAATCCCAAAGATAAACAAAATACTTAGATAATAAAAATTTTTCAAAACTTGAAGAATAAAATAGAATTCACGAAATTTGTGAACATTTCAGTTTACGCCGATGGCCGAGTATGTATCAGCATCCTCCACGCACCCGGCGACGACCCAATGGGCTATGAGAGTAGTGCTGAGCGATGGAGCCCAGTGCAGAGTGTTGAAAAAATTTTACTAAGCGTAGTGAGTATGCTAGCTGAGCCCAATGACGAGAGTGGTGCTAATGTGGATGCTGCTAAAATGTGGCGCGAAGACCGAGGTGAATTTGAAAAAATTGCCCAAAAACTCGTGCGCAAAACTCTCGGCATTCCAATATAAATTGTATATTAAAAAAAAATATATTATATATATTGAACAATGTACACTATACATTATACTTTGATTTTCCAATCATGTAACTACCATGGGATTTTTATTGTCGATATTCCACCTACTGTGTTGAGTTTGAGTAGTTAATTAAAGAATTTAATTCCTCAAAAATATTATAGTTTTTTTTTGGAAAATCGATATTCCCATTGAAGAAAGTGCATACACAACAATGAGCATTGTCCGAGTCGATAGAAGTTAGTAGAAGAGAGTTAATTACTGATCAATTGATCATTATTTTCTCTGGTTCCAAATTTTTAGTAGCACACTGAGAGATAAAATTGTTTTTGCCAAGCATCCATTTCTTTGGGACAAGCATTCATCTCTATTTTTTTATAGTAAAGAGGAGAGAGCAAAGAAAATTCCGATATATATCGCAATTATCGAACAGCGTCAGACCGGAACCGACGCGACACCAGCCACTGCGGCGGGAAAGGGAAGTGCGCGTGCGAAGCGCGCGCCGCCGGACTCGTTCATGAAAAAGAGCACTACCTACACAAAAATGAACATCGTCAGAGTCGAAAGTCGTAAGACTATTCCTCATTGGTCTGTCATCATTTATTTTTCAATCGTGATTCATTTATTGCTTGATCAGATTAGTCAGATAACATCGTCAAGTTGGTTGGTAATCGCATTTGCGTCGATAAACATCGATATTTGGGATATCGATTCGCGTTTAGTTTTCAAAAGTATGACAATTGTTCAACTTGTCATAACTTATGTAGTTATTGAAAATTATATACACAGAATATTTTTGAGGCTCTGCTAATTTATTAAGTCTCGAATGTTTTACATATTCTGTCCAGTGTTGACAAATTTTATATGTACGTGATGATTACAGAAAAAAACCAAAGATGCTTGCTCCAAATTGGAAAATTAAAAGCTCTCATTTTTTCGGAATCAATGATTAACAGTATCTTCAACTTCGGAAAAGATATTGTTTCTTCAAATTTCAAAGTGTAATGCAGCGCGCGAAGCGCGCATTCGGACTTGGGATATTCAGGGGGATGGGTGTCCAGTAGGCCCTATCGAAGAAATGGAGAGCTATAGTGGGGAGTACGAGAGAGCGGGACGGAGGAGAAAAAAATGCACATTATTAATCATGATTTTATTTTGTATAAGTGCAATTTGCTCTTTAACTCGTTGATAAAAACAAATTGTTTAATGGATAACATAGGAATACAGTTAAATGAGGTCACATTAAATTACATCTGTGAAAATGTTTCGTCACTCCAAGTAACAGTAATGATTTTTTACTAAATAGTACAAATGAAAAATATTGATGATTTTTAGAAAATTGGAAATTTCACAAATTTTTTTCGTTTTCAAAATTTCAAAAATTCCAAAAATTTAGAGTATATAAAAACCAAAATTTGGGGAATTCGGAAACCATGAACAAATTTTTTTTATGTAAAAATTGTTAATGTTGTTTTTTTTTTGGAAATGAATAACTAAATTTTGAAAATTTTATAACGAACGAAAGCGACAGTAAACAACACGATGAAAAATCCTTCACCACTCAATAGACACTTATCCATATGATTTGTCACTAAACATCACAACTGAAAAATCATCACCAATGGCTAAAAAATATTAATCACATTTACATTACGTTATAGACACTGATTTTCATCGTTCCATTTTTATTAGACTCTTCTGTTGCTAATTACAATCAGCTAAAATATATATCTATATATATATCTATATATCTGTATATATGTCTTTGGCCAGCACGACATCACACATTTGTTTAAAGCTCCTCTTCTTATTTGGTACATCAAATTAATGGGAATAAATAAAAACGTAAAATTTAGCATATGAAAAAAAAATCCCATAAGATTCCCATAGAATTTTTTATGGGAACTCCCATAAAAATTTTGTGAAAAGTTTGCACCTTTTCCGAAAAACAAAAATTCGGAAAAAAAAATCCTATAAATTTCTATGGGGTCTGCGATGATAAATCTTATGGGGGTCCATGGGAAAAGATGAAAAAATCGGAAGAAACGTCGAATTATGAAAGGTGAACAGATGAATAATTTCTATGGGATTTTTTAGGGAATTCCCCATGAAATTTTCCTATGGGATTTTCCATAAGAAATCCTATGGGGGCACTCATGGGATCTCTTTAGGAGAGGCATGCTATAGAATTTCTATAGGATTTTCCATAAGATATGCTATAGGATACTCGCAACATTTCTTTAGGAAAAGTATGAGAATTCGACAGATTTCAAGTCTATAGGAAATGTCAGAATTTTCTATATTCTTTCTATAGAATTTCTCAAACATTTCTATAGTATTTTTCATATAATATCCTAGATGGTTGCACTGAGATTTTCTATAATTAATCCTGTGGGGTAGTAATGAGATTTCTTTAGGAAAGGCATGCTATAGAATTTCTATAGGTTTTTCCATGAGATGTGCTATAGAGTACACATACAGTTTTTTAGGGAAGCTATAAAAATTGAAAAGATTTAAATGTTATCGGGGAAAAAATTATAGAAATTCTATACAGAATCTTGTTATAATTCCTATAGAAAATCTTGATTCTTATGGGAATCTTATGGGAATTCTATGGGAATTTCATGGGGATCTTATGGGAATTTTATGGGCATTTTATGGGAATCTTATGGGAACTCTATGGGAATCTTATGAGAATTCTATGGGAATCTTATGGGAATTTTATGGGAACTCTATGGGAATCCTATGGAAATCTTATGAGAGTTCTATGGGAGTCTTATGGGAATTTTATGGAAATCTTATGGGAATTCTATGGAAATCTTATGGGAATTTTATGGGATTCTATGGGAATTTTATAAGATTTGATAAAAAAAAAATTTATAGGATTTTCTATAGAAAATTTTCAGGAATAAAATTTTATAGAAAAATTTCTGACACTCCATAGCCTTCCTATAGAACACCCTGTAGCAATTCCCATAGAATACCTTCTGGGAATCTTATGTGAATCCTACAGAATTTGTTTTTCTTACGTATATTCTACATTGCATTGAAGTACACTAGTTTTGTTTACTTCACAAGCGTTTTGGTTTTATAATATTAGTAGAGATAGCTTTGCCTCCCATTCAGGAAGATTTCAATTGTCATGGAGTTTTTTGAAGAAAAAAAATACACTTTCATTGATAATTAAATCAGGATAGGTGAAGCAAATTTTGAGTTTGCTTTGCACGACTGCCTCGAAAACAAATTTTTTTTGAAAAATTCGTAATTTCGAATTTCATTTCACATTTTTATTTATTTTTTTCATTTTTGATTTTTTGTAAATTTTTTAGATATTCAAAAATTTTGAAATTTCTTTTTTTCCAAATCTTGATCAGTTCAAAATTTTTTTTTTCACATTTATATATTTTTCATATTTTGTGAAAATGCAAAATGAAAAAAAAAAATGTTCGGAATTTTTTTGGATTTTGGACATATTTCCAAAAGTTCTTAAATCGTGTTCAAATTTCTGATTCCAATTTTTATCCAATTTTCAATTTTTTTTTTCTTAATTTTTATATTCCAAAATTTTTTTTTTCAATATTTTTTTCAACAAATTTTAATAATTTTTTTTTTGAGGCGAAGAAAAATTGTACAATGTTAAAATGATAAGATATAAACTACTTTCAGATTTATGTCTCTTGTCCTCCATAATTGCGTGGTACTTCGTTAAGTATATTAAATTTTTTTTTGGTCAAAATAGATAAGAGAGAGTACGGACTAAGGCGTAAAAGATTCATGAATTATGCATTCTAATGTTTTATAGTAGGATTTTTTTTCGGTTTACGTCATTAGAGCTCGAAAATCACGATCCTAAATTGCTCATTTTGTACAACACACTGTACAATCAACAAACGTCAATCAATCAATTGCTTCACTCGGTTCGATCACTCGAGTGATCCAAAATAGTTGTAACATTTCGGCCAAAAAAGATTTTCTTGCAAATGTCGTTTAAAGTTGAAGAAAAAAAAAATTTGAAAAATTTCAGCTGGAAATTATCAAGGCTCGAAAGAGGGAAAATTCCATAAAGTTCTGAAGATTATGAAACGTTTGGGAAATTTTTGGAACATCCCGAAAATATTTTAATTTTGAGAATTTTGGGAATTTCCATGATTTTCAAAAAAAGGCTGCATATTTGAAAATTTTGGCAATTTTAAATTTTTTGCGAATTTCAAAAAAATTGATGCTAAAAATTTGAGAAATTCTGCAAATTTGGAAATTTTTGCAAATTTGGAATTTTTTGCAAAATTGAACTTTTTTGCAAATTCGAATTTTTTTCCAAATTTCATTTTTTTTTGCAGATTTTCAAACTTTGGCGAATTTGAAAAATTCTGCAAATTTGATTTTTTTTACGCAAAATGTCGGGAATTGAAAATTTTTCGGAAATTCGGAAAATTCTGCGAATTTGGAAAATTTTTCAAATTTGAAAATTTTTGGAAATTTTCGATTTTTTGGAAATTTTTTGCAAATTTGAGAAATTCTACAAATTTGGAAAATTTTACGATTTTCAAAACAAGCAAATTTGGAAAAAAAAATTAAATGAAATTTTTGAAGCCTTGAAATTCTTAGAAATTTTCGAAATTACTTAAATAAAAGAACGAAAAAGGTAAAAAAAAAATGTTGACAATAAAAAATTTGTAACACATTTGTCAGAAAATCTTGTTTGGTTCTTTCGATATATCTCTCCCTAGCTTCATGTATTTAGGCCCAACAATCGCAAAAATCAGTTTTGCACGCCTAATTTCCATAACATACATTGTCCCTCAAATCTCACCCGTTTTTTTTCCAGTGTACTCTGATGACTAAGTGCAATGAATGAGGTTGTTCTTTAATACTAATATTGATTAAAGATAAAGAAGAAGAATTTTGAAAATTTGGAAACTTTTGAAAATCTAAAAAAAAAAATTGAAATAAAAAAAAAACACTTTTTCCGAAAAAAAATCATTAAAATATTTCATTTTACAAATTTTAAATTTTCAGCAAACTTAAAAATTTTACCAAATTTTAAATTGTTAGCAAATTAAAAAAAAAAACAAACAAAAACAGAACTTTTGAAAATTGCAAAAATATAGAGATTTCCAAAAAAAATAAAAATTTCGACATTTCCAAAATTTTCTAACATCCAAAAAAAAAAAAAAAAAAAATGCAGCCTCAAAAACTGTCAAAAACTCAAAATTTTCATTTCTTCTTCTCGTTCACAATTCGCATACTCATGATTAAGTGGAATGAATATTAGTATATCAATATTGATTAAAGATAAAGAAGAAGGATACATGGACGATTGACATTAGTTAAAAATTATTAAAATTCTTCATAAATGTGTATCATGTGTATCATGTATACCATGTATACCTTGTAAAATCAGCCCATCTCGTATCAATTTGATTGCACAATCAATCTAATTGTTTTCACAACTCTTCATATAATATTCATTTTTAAATAGTAAATAAATTGTGTGCTCTTTAAAAAATCCCCGTTGAAAAAATTCAATTGCCTGCTCTTCATATAAATTGTAAATTTATACAGTTAGGTAGTCGTTATATATGTTCACAGATAAATATTTAGATATGGTGTTAGGTAAGTGTGAAGTTATGACCTGGACCGATTGGTCTTGCGTCAAAAGCCTCCAGGAGAGTAAATCATAAGGTGCGATGACCTTGAATGTCATGACGTCTCCAAGTATCGTCTGGAAATTGGTGGCACCTCAACCTCGCCGACCTGAAAAAATACATATGCAATAATCACCAAATTTCAGATTGTACCTCCATTCATCACTGGCCATTTCATCACAATCACATTTTACTGCGGCCCAATTATTAACCACTTCTCAAGCTCAAGCAATATTCACATATATTTTATTCAGAGGTCAGTTGTGGGAGTCAACACCAGGCCACGTGCTCGTCGTGAGTCCTGGCTCACGCTAAGTGCTGGTGAGCTTTGATAATTCCTCACCAGTGGTGGGCTTTTTTTTCCAAGTTAATAGTAACCTAAGAAATATTCATAAATAATTTAATTTAAAATAATTATTGGTATAGGATAACTTTGAAGAAGTCTGAGTACTTGTCCCTGTGACTTGTTCCTGTTTAACACAGGTCTAACGACGCTATAGAACAACTTGCGTGGGTGTTATTTATTAGTACCCCATGTGCAATGGGACAGTGGCTAGCAAAATTGTTGAAAAGCACAGCTTAAATAATTTTACTAGCTTTATTGTGATGAATTGTCTTGTAATTAAGTGTAACGTAATGAATGGTAGCAGGGTGTTACTCAATTTGAGGCTGCGCCGAACTGTCGGGATTCGAACGCCGGACTTCCGGTTTCAGCTTACCTAATTCAGGAAGTTGTTGTGAGGTCTCACTTAGGTGAAACTAGTGGCGGCTAGTGTCTCCCTTGGGGGCTAGGGGTGGGGTTGCTGGAGTTGGATCCTCATGGAACATCGGATTTTTCACCTCAACTTCGCCAGCCTAGAAACGCCCGAAAGTTGTTAAAACATTGGAAAAATTTTGAACGTTTCGGGGGAAAATTTTGAAGCAGAGCATTGAAAATTTTGGAAAAATTAGATCTCTATTGGACTGTCTGGGGATATGGATTGGAGCTTTTGGAATTGAAGTTTCAGGGACTTACTGGCGCTAGACCTGGACACTCGTACACTGTGTAATCACCTTCCTCGTTCTCCTCATCACTCTCGGCTTCAGAGACTGAACCAGGATCCCGAGATGCTGCTGATCTGCAAATTTATATTCATTGTCATGTACGAAAAAATTCTATGGAATCCCCATCAAATTTTTATACGATTTTCTGCAAGAGTTCCCATAGGACATTCTACAAGATTACGATATGGATATTATGGACAATTGGGACATCTACAATTTATCATTCTCGTTTAGCTGTGATGAGGCCACGTTGAGGTGGTATAATTTATATTTTATGAATTTCTTCTCTCTACTCTCTACTATATTGTGTATACAGTCGATTGGCGTTGAACAAATAAATAAATAAATCAATCGATAATTTTTTCTATAAAAATTACCATAGGATTTTCTGTACAATTCCTATAGAAATGTGACGGGAAATTGAGACATTTCCTGTCGATTTTTTCCTTTGAAATTCCCCGAAGAAACTCTATCAAATTTTCCAGTTTTTGGTAAACTACGAAATATGTAAAAGTGTGACGTCATTGGTCCCAGGAAATTTTTGTTAAATTAATGGGAGGAGTAATTTATGAGATCTCTTTTCATCGAGTTTTCTTTGGGTGTATATTATTTTTTCATCGTGAATGACACGATGGGGTCAATGCAGGATTGCAATTAATTAAGTAATTAATTAATCAAAGCATTACTTCTCCATAGCAATTATCTGCTGCTTCTGGTGCTGAAAGTGGTACATTTGGGCGGAGTGGGCCAAACGCTGATCACCGGATGGGGAGACATCCTTGTTGGGACCGGTAACACCATAAGCTGGATACTCAATGTCGGCAGCTGCTTTAACTCCGCGTTGAAGCCTGTGAGGATTAACATTTTTTATTCGGTACGGATTTTTAAAGCACTAATGAATAATCAAAAAATGAAGAAATAAATAAATTTAAAAAATGAGGAAAACAATGTAAAAATAAATTAAAAAATTTAAGAATGAAAAAAGTAAAAATAAATTAAAAACAAATTTTATATGGAAAAAATAACAAAAAAATGAAAATACGTGTCATGAGTAGTGGCTTATGAATGTAGCAAAATATTTCTAGTTTATGGAAAAACTAGTGGAGGGAATTGAGTGGAATCCATCGGGATCACTTTCCGATTTATAATTTCCATTCGGGATTTTTTAGTTCCAATGATTTTCTTGGAAAGTCAAATCGCTCGTCAACAAATTGGTGTGAATGGCAATATTATTCAATATCTTTGGTAGAGAATTTGAGTTGAGATGAGAAACGTTTTTAGTGATTTTACGCCAGTTTCCATTTTTTGGAGTTTATAAAAGACAAAATGGAAATTGCAGGGACGACTTTAAGCAAAATTTTGATTTTGATTGTGTTTTTTTCCCATTTTACGATTTTTTTATATTGATTTTGTTTTTTTTAATTTTTTGATTTTTTGATCTTTTGATGTTTTGATTTTTTGATTTTTTGATTTTTTGATTTTTTAATTTTGATTTTTTGATTTTTCGATTTTGATTTTTTGATTTTGATTTTTTGATTTTGATTTTTTGATTTTGATTTTTTGATTTTGATTTTTTGATTTTGATTTTTTGATTTTGATTTTTTGATTTTGATTTTTTGATTTTGATTTTTTGATTTTGATTTTTTGATTTTGATTTTTTCATTTTGATTTTTTCATTTTGATTTTTTGATTTTGATTTTTTCATTTTGATTTTTTCATTTTGATTTTTTCATTTTGATTTTTTCATTTTGATTTTTTGATTTTGATTTTTTCATTTTGATTTTTTCATTTTGATTTTTTCATTTTGATTTTTTCATTTTGATTTTTTCATTTTGATTTTTTCATTTTGATTTTTTCATTTTGATTTTTTCATTTTGATTTTTTCATTTTGATTTTTTCATTTTGATTTTTTCATTTTGATTTTTTAATTTTGATCTTCTGATCATTTGATTTTCATTTTCTGATTTTCATCTTCTCATGATCATGATAAACATCTATGCCCATTATCTCTCCCGAATTCGTATCTCAGATTAATACTAAATAGTTTCCACCCAATGATTTCTTTCCATTAGCTTATTCATGCAAAAGAAAGAGTTTCTCACCTGCACCAGGTCAGGCTGATTAGGACGAGAGCAAACATTGCTGCGGCGCTGCAACCGGCAACAATAGCTGAAAATAAGTTACTTCATTAACCTCATGAATATTTTATTTTGTATATGAGATGCTCGTTCATTCAGGTATAAAAAAAAATCCACTTTTAACATTAAAAAAAAAATTGACAATTCAAAAATTGACACCTGCCGAAAATTTCATAACAAAATTCCATCCATTTCTTTGCTCAGCAATCGCAAATACATTGTACTTCTCATCTGTCATAACATGAATTATTGCGCGTGAAACTTGAAAGTTATTTATTCTATCCATTGATTGATATATCTATTGCAATGCCCAATCTTTTTGACTTGATCTTTGATCACGGGGACCACATTGCCCCACATAAGCAGTCCGATTGAAAATTGAACCAATTTCCCGATCAGTTCCTAACGCTCCAGCCTCTTTTATCCCAACTTCTGGACCACTACTTGGGATCAACAAATGAACGGACGTGGTGCGACTTTTTAAATGCTATTAGCATTCAATTATTTTATCCTAGTAGTCTCCCCAAATCAGTATTGTCATATCACATTTTCACTCGAAATTTTTAAATTTATTTTCGCATCTTATGGACGAAAATATAGCACGTGGTTGGAAGTTGGAGTAGTCCCCAAATCCAGGGGTAATTGAACAATAGTTGATCAGAGTAGCTGACATTGTTTTAATCTGCAACTTACCAATGAAGTAAACATCATTGTTCACTTTGCTTCTGGTGAATGTAATTATAGGCTCCTTCTCAGCTCTTCGCTGAGGTTCAGGCATAATTTCCACGATCCTGTCGATTTCATGACTGATACCATCAGAATTCCCGTTGATACTGGGCTTCATGATCGTCTTATCGAGCTTCATTATTCGATCGTCCTTGGCTTCACTTACTCTGACATTTTCTGCTGATTTTTGCAGCTTGTCCTCTCCATCATCCTCAATCATTCTGGGATACTCTTCTCTCCTGGAAACATACGGACATATCAGTATTTATTGATCTTTTTAAATAAATTTCCGTAGATACCTGGTAACATGCTCAGTTCTTTCATAGTATCTCGGGTCGTTGGGCTTGGCTGCAAATGTGTTCTCCAATTCTCCAGGTCTCGACGCGAAATCGAAATGGTACGTGAACTTTGGTCGTCGTTCACTTGCCTCCTCGAAGGTTGGTGCTGCAGAATAATAATTAGTGCTAGTTATATTTCAGCTGAGATGAAGAAGTCAGTGTGCTTCTCCAACGACATCTCGTCAACCAATCATAACATTAAGCTTGTGTCTTTGAAAAAAATAAGCTTGTATCTTTCATAATTTAGTCCCCACAACTTAAGTTTGATTTCGGTTGAACCAACTCGACTAAACCCTTCGACTCGAAGGACTATTGCCAATTTGACCAAGTGAAAAGCCATTACGACTTGTGGGTGAATATCTCATGAAGGTCCACATACACTCGTATTCCTAATAATTCACTAGAAACCAAAATAAGACTAGTGGTGTGTCCATGTGTGTGCCCCACTCGGGGCACTCGGTTTTTCAGCACAACCTACTAAAGTTGTTTTCCCCAATATGCTACGGTTAATCAATGTGACCCCTGTTATTATCATAACGAAAACATGCCTATTTGAGAATTCCAAGCTGACTCATTTATGAAGCAGATAATTATGAATACTTGAGGAGACGCATGGTGAGCATGAGGATGAGACTTATGCGTGTTACTTGAGTGAGACTGAGACGCCAATAAGGATGCGGCTGCAAAACAAAAACTTTAATATTTTACCCAGTGGAACAGTATAAACAATTGCAATTGCTAATAACATTGCATATACTGCACAAATGCCATCCAAAATGTGATCCGCTCGATTTTGCATGAAAACGCTTCGATTGGGACCGTCATGACAGCGCTGGGTCCATTCGTTCACTTATTACATACATAATTGTGGAAACTGCTATACCTCCTTAATTATGCAAATTATCGAAAAAAGGCATTCTACATAAAATACGTATTTTTATATGGCAAACAACTTTTCTCATATGAATTTTGCGCTAACTCTAATAGTTTATGCAGTAGAACATTATAAACAATTGACATTGTTAATAACAATATAAGTACTGGACCACTTACTCAAAATTTAATCAGTTATAAAATATGCTTATATCTTTCAACTGTGACATTGAGTACCTGGATTACAACATTTTTGTGTGAATGAACCTTCATTATCACTATTTTCGATTTTTGCTCAACATGAATTTCTCAAAAACAGGGGGAACACACACACACACACACACATATAGACACTTCTCTGAAATCACTTCAGGATGATGCAAAGCGCCGAGAAACGTGAAAATTTCATCGATCTGGCACTTTTCATTTTCGGGGTGATTACAATAACTTCCCTAGATCGAGAAGTTAATAAGGACAGTACAGAAGTGAAATCTCTTTTCATGGTAAACGGAATGGATATGGTGAGACGAAATGACCCAGAAGAGCTGCATTCAACAGATGAACATCACGAAGAACTTTCATTATTGCCTGGAACATAAGACACTTGTGACAGTGGCTTTGAATTATTCAAGAGATTTCATCTCTTTTGAAGAATCTCGAGCGCAAATATTTCTGGAGTAAGCGACAAGAAACAAATAGATGACAAGAGGAGATAACAATCCTATACAAAAACTTCAATAGACAGACATTGTTTGTTGTCGAGGAAGATCTACAGGGATCCAGGAGCAGCCTAACAACGTTGGTGCTGCTCAGTTGTACGTAACAGAAGTGTATCTGGAAGGAAGCTGTGGACCTAGAGACACATCTCAGATACTCTGACCTGCCCTGCAAGGGCTGCGCCTCCCACATAAGAGGATTAGACTTAACAGTTTATCGAACTTGGAAAAGAAGTCGAAGAATTGAAAAGTACATCGTTGAGGCAGAAACTTGAGACATCTTGAATATTCCCTGGGAATTCCTGATGATGAGAAATAGATTAGCTAAACTAGGTTCAGGAGTTAATCTTGCGGAAGTGAGTCGAATACAAGACTGGAAGCGCGCAAAGCGCGCTGAATTACAATTTGACATTTTTATTTATTCCTATTAATTTGATGTGCCAAATAAGAAGAGGAGCTTTAAACCAATGTGTGATGTCGTGCTGGCCAAAGACATATATACAGACATATAGATATATATATATAGATATATATTTTAGCTGATTGTAATTAGCAACAGAAGAGTCTAATAAAAATGGAACGATGAAAATCAGTGTCTATAACGTAATGTAAATGTGATTAATATTTTTTAGCCATTGGTGATGACTTTTCAGTTGTAATGTTTAGTGACAAATCATATGGATAAGTGTCTATTGAGTGGTGAAGGATTTTTCATCGTGTTGTTTACTGTCGCTTTCGCTCGTTATAAAATTTTCAAAATTTAGTTATTCATTTCCAAAAAAAAACAACATTAACAATTTTTACATAAAAAAAATTTGTTCATGGTTTCCGAATTCCCCAAATTTTGGTTTTTAAATATTCTAAATTTATGGAATTTTTGAAATTTTGAAAAATAAAAAAATTTGTGAAATTTCCAATTGTCTAAAAATAATCAATATTTTTCAGTTGTACTATTTAGTAAAAAATCATTACTGTTACTTGGAGTAACGAAACATTTTCGCAGATGTAATTTAATGTGACCTCATTTAACTGTATTCCTATGTTATCCATTAAACAATTTGTTTTTATCAACGAGTTAAAGAGCAAATTGCACTTATACAAAATAAAATCATGATTAATAATGTGCATTTTTTTCTCCTCCGTCCCGCTCTCTCGTACTCCCCACTATAGCTCTCCATTTCTTCGATAGGGCCTACTGGACACCCATCCCCCTGAATATCCCAAGTCCGAGAGCGCGCTTCGCGCGCTGAATTACGCTTTGAAATTTGAAGAAACAATATCTTTTCCGAAGTTGAAGATACTGTTAATCATTGATTCCGAAAAAATAAGAGCTTTCAATTTTCCAATTTGGAGCAAGCATCTTTGGTTTTTTTCTGTAATCATCACGTACATATAAAATTTATCAACACTGGACAGAATATGTAAAACATTCGAAACTTAATAAATTAACAGAGCCTCAAAAAATATTCTGTGTATATCATTTTCAATAACTACATAGGTTATGACAACTTGAATAATTGTCATACTTTTGAAAACTAAACTCGAATCGATATCCCAAATATCGATGTTTATCGACGCAAATGCGATTACCAACCAACTTAACGATGTTATCTGACTCAACTGATCAAGCAATAAATGAAGCACGATCGAAAAATAAATTTTGATAGACCAATGAGGAATCGTCTTACGACTTGCGACTCTGACGATGTTCATTTTTGGGTATGGCAATACCTGCTTTATAATGCTTGTTGAATCCAAGAAATTTGTCCTGCAGCTGCTCCCAAGAGTTCTCCATACCCTTATCATAATTATCTGGATCAGAAGGCTCGGGGTTTGGTCTCAATCTATAACGTGGAAAATTCTCGAGGAAGACGTTTTCGTTTATCCTGTGGTCCGGATATGGTAGCTTGAGTTTTGGGTATTCGTAGACGGATGGTGATTTCAAATTGACGTTCATATAGGGACGACTCATTGACCTGGAATTAGGATTATGTAAAAATTTGTCAGGCAAAGTATTCACTAAATGCAAAAAAAAATTAGCTGCAAAATTTGAAAGAATTTCAAGGATTTCTTCACTGAAAAAATTTCAAAAAATTTCAAAAATTTCCGCCATTTTAGAAGTTTTTTGGATTTTTGAAATTTGTGAAATTTCTTAACTTTTTGGAATTCCCCAAATTTTTGAAATTAAGAATTTGTTTCGTAATTTTTTGGACAATTTTGGAAACTTTAAAGGCTCAAAAGTTTTTTGAATTTGCTCTTTATATGGAGGATTTTGAGGTTCTTGGAGTTTTCAAAAATTTTGCAAAATTTGAAAATTTTTTTATATGGCGGGAAATTGAATTCAATCGGTACCTTGGATATTCAATATTATTGTAGGTGGGCTGGGAATTTATATAACTCTGTTTGCTGTTCTCCAGGCGATCCAGGATACTTGGATTCTCCACAACTGCCTCCAGGATCTCCCTCTCGGCGTCTCCGTAGGCAAGGTCATCCTCGTATACGGGAGGATGAGGGTGCGGGGGCGTATGATCACGGCGGAAAAACCGGGGGCGTGATTGTAATTCCAGATAACGCTCCAGCTGCTTCAACCTCACGTCTGTCTCTGATTGCTCTGGTGCGGCATCTGGAGAATGACAATTGAAATTATATGACTTTCGTATTTTATGTGTCTTCTATTCTACGAATTTTAAATTCAGATTTTTTCAATTTTCAGAAGTTTCAAAAAATTTTTTTGACTCCAAAATTTTTGAATTTTTTTTTGCAAAAAATCTATCTAAAAGTGTGTTTTGAAGTTCGAATTTTGAGAAAATGATAAGTTTCAAATTTTTAACAATCTAGAGACCCAAATTTTTTTTTCAATTTTCAAAATTTTTCAAACATTTCAAACTCAAAATTCGTTGATTTTTTGAAGCAATTTCAATAATTTTTTTCAGTTTACTTTGCCACAATGAGGAGATTCCCTTCAATTTTGACAGATGACCTTATACCACTTGTACCACCTGTCAACATATTCCATCTGTTTTTGAAAGTTACGTTGCAAATAGAAGCGCGGGAGATTTGAATGAGTCCCACTCCCACCCGCAACACATTTAGGCAAATTATTATAAGATGGACAAAGATCGTGTGTGTGTGTGTGTGTGTGTTTATCGGGAACCCTTCGACCGATTTGATGTTCCTTCAACGAACGCATCTCGCGGATGTGCAAGACTGAAAGTAACGTTGAAAAAGATAATTCCCTGAATTATTATCCACAATTTTGATTGTTTATGATGTTCTATCATAAGAACGGTTGGTGATAGAAAAAAAAGTTTTAAATGAATCTTGTTCCTCACATAAAAATACACATTTTATGTTATATGACTTTTACACCTGACTCTCAATGCTTGGGAGAAATCGCGGGTTGAAGTTGCGAGGGTAGGGCGCGGGAATCGTATAAGCTATTTTACACAAGTGGGAAGTTGAGGCTTTCCCTGTAGAAGGTCACATCCACTCCGCGTTTATTAACTTTTCAAACTTTTTATAACCAGACAATTTTTAAAAAAAATCTGTGTGTGTGTAGTCAAAGGTTTTATTGTTATCAATACGCAGATGTCCTTCAACTTTGACAGATGACCTTAGGACACTTGTACAACCCGCCGACACAATCCGTCTGTTTTTTAAAAGTCAAGCAAAAAAGGCGCATGTGGCAAATTTCTATGTGAATGATTGAAATGACAGGTAATTGCAGGAATGTCATTAACCCTGGATTGACAATGGTCAATGAGACATTAATCTGGAGTCAATGGTTTTTAGTTTTTAACTTACCCTGATAATACTCAATTTCACCGGTGGTTATGCTGATTACTAGGCACAAGTTAATGACCAAAAGCCTGAATAATGGAGGATCGGATTTCATCCTCGAAAAACCAAACTCCAGATGCACAAAGGCGTCTACAGCTGGTTGATTTCACGGGCTTATCACTAATACACCTTAGTATCATACGTAAACGCGTCATTCATGGTGGAGGTTTAGGACTTGCGCGCTCTACAATGACCGAGAGAGAAAAGGGGAAATCAATACGAAGAGAATAGCAGCCGTGTTACGATAGCACACCTTTTCCACTGGATTTTCGATTTTTTTTGGCTCCTCGAGTTATCTCTGGTGATAACATTTTTTGGGGGAGGCTCGGGTGTGAGGCGCAGCAGGCTGAAATTGAGTGGTTGCAAATTTGGTTAATTGTTCATTTCAGTGTTTTTCAGGTTTTGAAAATTTCAGAATTTTGGGATTTTTGAACTACTTGCCATCTTGAATTTGCTGATTTTGGAGTTTTTCTAATTTTGGAAATTTCAAAATTTACAAGTTTTGAAAATACTGCAATTTATGACGTTTTAGGTTTCAGGGATTTTCCAAATGTTTGAAATTTTGAAATCTTCGACTTTTTCAATTTGGCAAATTCTGGAGGTTCGCAATTTTTTGCACTTTTAACAAATATTGGAAGTTTAATTTTTGCCAATGTCAATCCAAAAAAAATATTTCCAATTTGCGCATCAGCGCTCTAATTTCGACGTAATAAACGCGCGAAAAAAAAAATACTAAAAAAACCCTATATCAAAATATGGAACATACGATTGCAACAAAAGTGCAGACTCCAGAGCGCGTCATTTTTAAGAAATGAGGGTTAGAAAAAAAAGTAATTCACCGCAAAATCTGTATTTTCGCATTACGAATAATCCTTATCCCCTATTTTTCTCCGTACCCCTAATCATTCTCATAACAAATCCCCATAAACAATTGAAATAGTCGATAAAAATTTCGAAAATTGTTCATTCCCGAATACTGAATACTTACGTTCGAATAAAAAGACATGACATCGCATAAACAATAATGCAACAATAAAAAATAAACGAACGAACCCATAACTTGTGATAAGACATGCGAAATAAACAATTGAAATTGTTTATAACGCAGTTAGTTATAGTTTTTCCGGATTGCAACTGTTTCCAACATATGGCGGTATAGCCAAATGCCAATGGCGCATGCGCGCGCCAGATTCAAATACCGTAGCGTCATGCGCATGCTATACCTGCCATTGTAGTCTAACTGTGCGAGTTAGGAGAAAAAATTATACAACAAAAAATGTGTATTTTTACGGGAGGAATATTTCTGTTTACATACAGTTCTTCCTATCTATAACTGTTATTGAGATACGGCGCAATAAATATCAAACTGTTACTACCCCTACCAATTGAGGTACCACGTGACATCCGTACCGCCATATATTCTGGGATGAATAAATTCTTGTTGTTGATGATAAATAAGGAATGACTGTAAATTACCTCAAATGGTTGGTTTCCAAATATTCAACGAGTCCTACAAGTGTATTTCTTAATTCGCCGTTAGCACAATAATTTGCCGAAAGCGGAAATATTCACACACACACACGCGCGCGTACAGTTTTCTGAAAATGTGGCGGGACGACACCAAACGTTGAGAACCGTGAATAGAATAACTTTACCTCTTAACACGAATGCAAAAAATAACAAAAAAGAATGATCGTTATCGGGAGGATAAATAGCTTGCACATGCATTCAATCATTGATTTCCCGCATTTTGGCTTTTTATCGATCAGTTCCAAGCCAGGTGTTTCAGTTCGATAATATTTTCACTGTTCTTGACGTTTGGCGATAACGGCTGTGTATGTATGTGTGAGAGCATTTGTCATGAATTGTGTGGAAGAAAAAAAAGTGATGTGAGATGCCTGATTCTTGGAACCTAATTTTTTTTCAATTTTCAAAATTTTTCAAACATTTCAAACTCAGAATTCGTTGATTTTTTGAAGCAATTCCAATAATTTTTTTCAGTTTACTTTGCCACAATGAGGAGATTCCCTTCAATTTTGACAGATGACCTTATACCACTTGTACCATCTGTCAACGTATTCCATCTGTTTTTGAAAGTTAAGTTGCAAATAGAAGCGCGGGAGATTTGAATGAGTCCCACTCCCACCCGCAACACATTTAGGCAAATTATTATAAGATGGATAACGATCGTGTGCGTGTGTGTGTGTGTTTATCGTGAACCCTTCGACCGATTTGATGTTCCTTCAACGAACGCATCTCGCGCATGTGCAAGGCTGAAAGTAACGTTGAAAAAGATAATTCCCTGAATTATTATCAACAATTTTGATTGTTTATGATGTTCTATCATAAGAACGGTTGGTGATAGAAAAAAAAGTTTTAAATGAATCTTGTTCCTCACATAAAAATACACATTTTATGTTATATGACTTTTACACCTGACTCTCAATGCTTGGGAGAAATCGCGGGTTGAAGTTGCGAGGGTAGGACGCGGGAATCGTATAAGCTATTTTACACAAGTGGGAAGTTGAGGCTTTCCCTGTAGACGGTCACATCCACATCGCGTTTATTAACTTTTCCAACAATTAATAACTAGACAATTTTTCAAAAGAAAGTATTCAATAAATATTGCGCCTCTCTTTTCATATTTCATAACTTATAACTTTCTTTCTCAAGTTTTATAGTTTAGGACATGTCAGAGTTATTGGTCCGGCCTGCACGCTCCATCACACCCATATCCCTTCTATTGCAATTTCGCATCGACCTCACCAGGGAGTCAACTGACAGTAATTTGACCAAAATCTTTTTTGTCAGAAATAAAATTCTCTACAAAAACTTGCTTATAATTTATTTTCTTAAAACCTCTCGATAAGGAGATAATTGACTTTTTATGAGCGCCTTGAAATAAAATGGTCTTCTACGAATTACTTTTTTTCTAAAGACTGAAATGATATCAATTAAAAATTATCCGTTTTTCAAAATTTCTTAAGTTGCTTTAAAATGATTGGAAATAATTTATCACCATGTCACATGTTGTTTTAGGATTTTTAAATAACCGATTTATCGACGAAGATTGTTGCGAGAGCTACGTCACCCTTCGTCTCACATTTTCAACTGGATAGGATAATACTGTGCTAATAGACTTTTCGCTACTGCTGCGGACACTTGTTGGTGATTAATTCACTGAGCCAACGGAACTTGAGTGATAAGCCGCGATAACAACAAATGGTTAGCGCTCGAGTTGAGTTGAAAAATATTTCAAGCGGGCTTCCCCATTTTTGAAACCCGGAAGAAACAAATTCGAAATTCAATGTGACCTATCATGGCCACATTAGGAAGTTCTCGATTTAGGAGTTTTCTCCAGCATTCAAATTTTTTCAGAACACTGTTTTTTACGAAAAGAAATGCATAATTTGCAAAAGAAAGAAATTTTTAACATGAATCAGATTTTTTTGATGGTTAAGAAAGTCAGTGGGGTCAATCAGGTGCGCAAGGCACATTTCCCGATGGTGCACACCCACCCACCCATTCACCTACCCATGCTTATACACCCAATCACCCGCGCATCCATGCACATCCACCCACCTATGCATATTCACCCACCCACTTATCCATCCCCCCACTCACCCACCCACCTATGCACATCCAGATCAGCCACCCACCCACCCACCCACCTGTAGACATCAACCCACCCACCTATGGACATCAACCCACCCACTTATACACATCCAGATCACCCATCCACCCACCTATGGAGAGACACCCACCCACCCACCTGTGGACATCAACCCGCCCACCTATGGGCATCAACCCACCCATCCACCTATGGACATCAATCCCACCCACCCTCCCACCTGCGGACATCAACCCACTCACCTACCCACCTATGGACATCAAGCCACCCACCCACCCACCTATGGACATCAATACACCCACCCACCCATCCACCTACGGACATCAACCCACCCACCCACCCACCTACGGACATCGACCCACCCACCCACCCACCAACCCACCTATGGACATCAATCCACCCACCCACCTACGGACATCAACCCACCCACCTACCTATGGACATCAATCCACCCACCCACCTATGGACATCAATCCACCCACCCACCTATGGACATCACGCCACCCACCCACCTATGGACATCAATCCACCCACCCACCCATCCACCTACGGACATCAATCCACCCACCCACCCACCTATGGACATCAATACACCCACCCACCCATCCACCTACGGACATCAACCCACCCACCCACCTACCTATGGACATCAATCCACCCACCCACCTACGGACATCAACCCACCCACCCACCCACCTACCTATGGACATCAATCCACCCACCCATCCGCACACACACGCATCAAAAGTCGGCGCTTTGGCTGTCTTTGATAAATATTTGTATTACAAGCTCGGTCCGCAAACGGACACTCGCTGGAAAAGTTTTTTACGGCCATATAACAAAAAAAAATGTTTTTCTCCCGTCCGTGGAATATCGTTGCACGGACAGTATGAAAAAAAGTAATTTTCTTGCGCCTGCGATTATAATCGCATAAATTATCAATCGCAAAGAAATTTAATTTCGGCCTGGTGACGAAGTTTACTATTCTTCGACATCTAAGGGCTAGTTTTTGGTTAGCGCCACGTTCAACTCGGACGTTAAGGCTTCTGATTGGTCGAAAATTTAACGCCGGCCAATCACAACCCTTAAAGGTTAGTTTAACTACGCGGGGTAACTAACTTTAACGCCTGATTACGCGCGGTCGTTAAAGTTAAGCGTTGCGATCTGGCCGGAATTTAAGTTTTGACCGATCAGAGGCTTTAGCGTCAAACCAAGAAGACTATACACGTGGATAGTCTTCTTGCGTCAAACTTAAATATGGCGCTCACTAACCAAAAACTGGCCCTCCTAATGTTTTCGTTTTTTTTACTCGGCCGATAAGACCTCTGATATTTGGTGGGTTTGGCAAATTCCCTGCAAGATTTCATAGGAATGAATGGCGGGTTACATAAGGATTATGACTGCAGAATACATAACAGCAGGGATGTTATTTTGGTCGTGAAGGTAGACGTGTGTTTCGCACATTCAATATTTGTTATTCAATAATCAGCTGAGTGAAATGGAAGGCAATTTAAAAAAACCTCAATGAATCGTTATCAAATTGCAAATATCATCAACATTCACGTTTTTTGTCACAATATTTTATTGATCCTTTTGATAACATCAAAAATGTCAAAAATTACAAAAATGACAAAAATTACAAAAATTTTAAAAATGTAAGAAAAAATTTAAAAATTTCCAAAAAATCAAAAATTTCAAAAATCTCAAAAATTTTCAGAAATTTCAAAAATTTCAAAAATTTCAAAATTTTCCAAAATTTCCAAAATTTTAAAAAATTCAAAAATTTGAAAATTTTCAAAAATTTGAAAAATTTGAAAAATTTGAAAAAATTAAAGAATTTGAAAAATTTGAAAAAAATGAAAAAATTGGAAAAATTTGAAAAGTTTTAAGAATGTGAAAAAATTGAAAAATTCTACAAAATTTGCAAGACTTCCAAAATTTCAAAAAAAATTGAAATTTCCCGGAACTCAATCATCTTACTCAAGCAACAGCTTAAACCCCTTTTTAAACGTTTTCTAAATAACATTGTCAAATAGTAAACATGAGCTTATCCCATGTTTGGTAATAAAAAGAACATATTGAAAACATATTTTTTCGAAGAATATCAAAACGTATAAATATGTGCGAATGAATTTCGCGTTGAAGTCATTCGTCACAATCTGGTGCATAATCTGTAGTGATGCGGGCGATTATTCTGATACTTGTTGCATTAATTAATTTTATAAATGGACTATTGAGTCATCATCATTCGGATCTACTTGTTGTGTCGAGACTAGGGAGGATTCAGGGATCTTACAAATTTACTAATTTGGGACGAAAGTACAGAGCGTTTGAAGGAATTCCATATGCTAAACCACCGCTTGGCCATTTGCGATTTGAGGTATGGAGTCGCACTAGTTGTGTATATATGTGTATGCATTAAGTTTTTTACAAATTTCCAAGTTTCACATTTTCCGATCAAATTACTGAAAGTTTTGAATTTTCTCAATTTTTTTGAAAATTTTAAATTTTCTGTGATTTTTGAAATTTTTGAAACGGTGAAATCTCAAAATATTAAAATTTGCAAAATTTTCGAAATTCTTGAAATTTCCAAAATTTTTGAAATTTTTAAATTATTTGAAATTTTTGAAACGTTGAAGTTTCAAAATATTAAAATTTCCAAAAATTTGGAAATTTTTGAAATTTTTGAAGCGTTGAAGTTTCAAAATATTAAAATTTTCAAAATTTTTGAAATTTTTGAAACGTTGAAGTTTCAAAATATTAAAATTTCCAAAATTTTTGAATTTTTTTTTTTTTTTATTAAAGCACCAAATCTTATGATTTATACAGCTCAATATAAATATAATTACATTATGGAAGTAAAGTCATTCGTTATTATGGCACGACATTTGGTTCGTCATATACTATACATCGATCTTACATATGCTTAGAAAGTTGGCAATAATTTGGATACATTGCAGATTGAGATTTTTCAATAGCGTTTGAATATCGTAGGGAGGAACCATTTTGATTAATGCTAACGCTTTGTACATGTTCAATCTCTGTTGATTGTATCGTGGGCAATCCCACAAGACATGGTCTAATGTTTCGCTAGGATATCCGCAGCCGCATTGTGCGGGCAGTATGAAATTTTTTCTTTTGAGCGCGGCAGCAAGGTGATAATGATTTGCTCGGGTCCTATTGACCCAGGCTACTGTTCGCCTGAAAGATTTTTGATCTTGAACCACTATGTACGTTTTTTACAATAAAAATGAGTAAAGTATTCTTGGCCTTTGCTCGATACACATGTCTAAGGTTTCGTCTAGGGATGCTTTTTTGAAATTCTCTCGAAAGTCCATAAAAGGCATTAAGTACGGAGTGTTTGGAGGATCCCTCGTGGTTTCGACTGCTAAACGGTCAGCTTCCTCGTCACCCTCGATTCCCGAGTGCGACGGAACCCATTCGAATTTTAACGTGTTTTGACCATTATTATTTTGGGTGAAGATTTCGCAATTTCGCTTAATACCTAAGATATATTTATTGTCTCTGATAATGGTGGTCGGACGCGAGAGAGAATCGAGGGTACTGCGGGAATCTGTTATAATTCTATAGTTTTTGAGGGGTGAGTTTACTGCAATTTTAGTTGCTTCATATATAGCTAAACTTTCAGCCGTGAACGCTGAAGACCGTGGATGTAAACTAAGCTTCCATGATACATTTATATCTGGAGAAAAAGGGCCGACCCTACAGAAATTCCGTCAGCCGTCTTGCTACCATCGGTGAAGATTCTAATAACATTTTCAGACGTTTCCGGTGAGGGCTGGTTTAGTTCTGCAGAGTCGTCCTCTTTAGCCGGTGTTAACATAGTCGTGGGATAATCGAAGAGATATAAACTGAAATGATGTTCTACATTTAAATCCGTGATGAGTGGAATTCTTTCTAGTAAACATTTGTTGAATAGCCGTTTGCTGTTTTGCCGTATAAGACCATTATTAATCACTTCATTCAGTGTGGACGAGACCTGTGAGTTTTTACTAGATATAACTTTCATGAGATAGTCCTTGCACAGAAAAACAGCGCGTTTCTCTATGGAAGGAAGTTCGCTCTCCGCTAAGAGGACGTTAGTTGGGGTTGAATTTCGGTATCCTAGGCTGTACCTGATGGCGGAGAACTGCAGTCGCTCAAGCTTGAGAACGTCTTGTTTACGGACTGGGAAAGCAATGAAAGAGCTGTAGTCGATGATTGATCGAACAAAGGATTTGTAGATGATCAATACAGTTTCGGGGTGGGCTCCCCACCATATGCCGCCTAGAAATTTAACTATATTTAATGACTTTAAGGATGACTTGAGGAATTTAGCCAATTGAGGTTTAAATGAAAGACGCTGATCGAATATAACGCCCAAGAATTTTGCCTCAGGGGAGGATCGTATGATTTGGTTTTTCAGTCTAATTGTGGTTTGTGTTGGAGGTTTTTTTTGGGGGCTAAAGTGAATCAGTTAGGTTTTTTCTGGAGAGAGCGTTAGACCTATTTCGCATAAATTGTTGTCGATTTGTTCTAAAGTGGATTCCATGCTGGATATTGTGTTGGATATCTTCGGTGAGCTGCCGTAAATAGCGATATTGTCCGCAAATTGTGAGATGCTGATATTAGTGGGGAGATTTGTTGTGATTGAGGAAACATAAATGATGTACAATAGAGGAGAAAGGACTCCTACCTCGGGAACTCCCTTGTGCAGGAGTCTAGGGGTGGTGTTGTGTTGAGAGAAAATGAGCCTACTGTGGGTTAGAAATTTGACGAATTTTACCAAAGGAAGGGGACATTTAATTGCGGCGAGTTTGTCTTGGAGCATGTTGGGATTAATGTCATCGAATGCGGATTTGATATCCAGGAATGCTGCGAGGGTTTCTTCATTTTTTTCCAGCTTTGATTCGACTGTGACGAGTAGGTTTGTGAGGTTGTCGTGACATGATCGACCCTTCCGGAATCCAGTCTGGGAGTTCGGTAGGGGTCAGGGCATTTTTGTTCCTATCTACCCACTACTGATGTCTATTCTTCACTAGAGATTCCATCAATTTACCAAGGCAAGAGGTCAGGGCAATGGGCCTGACTCCCCTGCCGTTGGCTTTGGGGATGAAGTGGAGATATTGTTTGGACCGTTCGTGGGGATAGGAGCCGAGGGAGTACATTTCATTAAAGATGTCGAGTAGAAGGAGTTTGTATTTATTAGGAAGTTTTTTTTAAACGGTATAATCGAGGCCATCCATGCCGGGGGCGAATTTGTTTTTGCGAAATTTTAAAGCCATGTTGAATTCGGTAAATGTGAATTTTTCTTCTAGCAGCCGATTCTCAATGCAATCGGGGATGTAGGAGAGATCAGTTACGCACCAAGGAGGGCTGAGAGAATCGTTGTTATTTGCTCGTCTCGCAAGGGGTTCTCCATTTTGGTGAGAGGGCTGTTGTTGACCCAGCTATTTTTGAAAACCTTACATGAATTCCAGACGTATGTTGGATGAAGTCGGAAATTCATGCTTTCCGCGAATGACCGAAAACCTACTTTTTTTTGTTTTTAAAAATCTTAGTGGCCTCAGCAACAGCCCTTTTGCGCGCGAGAAAATCTTGCAAGTCCTGTGTGTCACATCATTTCCGGAACGAAATTCGCATACCACCAGTGGACGGGGTTGCGATGTTTGGACGGGGGGACCTGACTTTTGTGAGGGGTGCGCGATTTAATGGCTTCGGTTAAGTGACTGATGAAGAGTTCGTATTTTTCTACAGGGGAAAGGCAATCATAATTGAGCGAAAGGAAGGTATCTGCGTATGATTTTTCAAGGTCTTGGTTGAATGATTCCCAGTCCGTACACGGAAAGAAAAAAAACATAATTATTAGACCCCTGGTGACTAATCTGAGGACGAAATTTACGTGACTCCAAAAATTCATCCCAGTGAGTATAAAAACTATGCCGAAACAACAGAAAAAGTCGGCCCAATGCGACTAAATTTTAGACTATAGGAGTCTAATTTTTCGGCTCGCGCAAATTTCGTCCTCAGATTAGTTACCAGGGGTCTAATAATGATGTTCTTCTTCTTTCCGTGTACGGACTGATGAGAGCCTGACTGACTGTTTCACATAGATTTTTTTTCCATTGCAATCTGAGCAGGGACAGGGAAATGGTCTGACCCATAGGTCTCGTCATAAATGGACACCTTGATCTTATCAGCTAGATTGGATGATGAAAGGACCAGATCTATATTTGATTTGCTATGTTCATCAAATCGAGTGATCGTGTCAGTATTGTGTATCATGAGATTGTGATTCGCTAGGGCATCAAATAACTTCTCGCCGTTTTGCTTATTTTCTATGCAATTCCCAGCCTGATGATGGACATTGAAGTCCCCCACTAGGACTACTTGTTTTGGGGTAGAAGCTAGAGCACCAATTTCATCCCATTGTCTAGCAGTCAATGAGGTACTGGGTGGCTTATAAAATGCGTATAATTTAATTGATGGTTTAATATTTGTGAGGTGAAAACCTATTGACTCATATGAGTTCCGTTGGTAAATCAGGCGTTGGAATTGACTTGTAGGTGATATTTTTTGGGATAGCCACGAGGAGACCCCCGCCGCTATTATGAGAACGGTCTTGTCTAATAACATAAAAACCCGGGAAAGAATAATTAGAAGTATTTTTTGAAGTTAAACGTGTTTCTGAACAGACCAAAATATCGATGTCTCTGACGAGGAGCTGTAGTTCTGGTAGTCGTCTTTCCAGGCTGCGGCAGGTCCAGTATATTATCTTCAGTTTTTTGTGGATGATTCGAGGGCCGCTGAGTTGCTCGGCAGTATCTGGTTGTTGTTGCTGACGGGGAGGGTTTCCTGTGGAGTCTGCTTGCCGTGATGGTCCAGGAAGATGGAGTCGGTCGGGATCCGGTTCTGTATGAGGAAGTGATGAGATCCGTGTAGCCATTACGAGGAGTCTGAGGATTCGGAGTCACCATCGGGATTCATGAGCCGGTTCCTGAACTTTGTGATGAATGACCTCGTAAAAGAGTCATCAAAATGAGTGTATACTTTAATGAGGAATGTGATTATGGAGGCAAGATCTTGCGTGTACTTAGTTTTGAAGACATTGACGTCTTTTTCTACCTACCAAATCAGCCTCCTCTGTAAATTGCTTGCCTTTCGGCTTCTGTTTCCTCTCTTGACTACTGTTTCTGTTTCATTTTCTTTGCGACCTTTTTGGGAAAAAGAAAACCATCATTTTCTGTGTCTACAGAGGGTTTGGGAAAGTTTGGGATATTGGAATCGAGGCATTGTTTTTTGAGAGGAGATCGTGTGGGAGTATCAGGAGCAGCTGGGAAGTCACGGAGATTTTTTGAAGAATGCCCGGCGATAAGTGGTTGAGGAAGGTCTTTGTTGAGGGGAAGGGAGAGAAGGTGCTTTGGAGTTTGTGGTATGGTCTCAATATCCATTTGGTTATCATCTAGAGCGCCTATACCATTGGTATCCGTATTATCATTTGTCGAGCCTTCATCACGTGCCGGTAGTGTTGTAGCTGTTCGTTTCTCTAATCGTTTATCTGGGCAATTTTTGGAGTAATGTCCAGTCTGTTTACAGTTGAAATAGGCCGGCTTATCGTGACTGACGTATACAAAATAGTTGTGCCCTTGGTAATTGAATCTCAAAGCGTCTGGGAGTTTTATTGCATCATCATACTCACTGAATACTTGACGACGATGGCTTTGTACATGTGCGTAAGCCGGGTCTTTTATTCCAGCGCTCAATGTTGTGATCGGTGTTGATGGCTTAATATTCAGTCCTGCTAGTTTCTTCTCTATCTCGGAATTTGGGAGAGAAGGACAGACATCAGAAAATACGACACGTTTCTTCTACAGCATCACCAATTAATAATACAGTCTCCTTAGAAATTAATTTGTCTACCAAGTCCTCTGACGATAGAAACATTTTATAGCGGTTACCTGTGGTTTTGTTAACAGTCTTAACATGCTTCGGTCCAATGTGCCTTCCTATGCAGAAGACATATTCGTCTTGGGGCACTCCAGGCAGAGCATCAATAAGAATCCCATTTTTTTTATCACGGGTTTCTTGATTCACAGCACTTGCGTATGAAGACATTGGGCGGCTTATTGTAGTGTCGGTATTGTTGGCCGAGGTCAAGTTTTCTTGATTCTGTTCATCGGCTTCGGGTACGGTAGTGGTATCTCAGGGTATGCGATGTCTAACTGACATGCACACCATGAGGAAACACTTGTCACTTTTCACTCGGTAAATCGTCGGTCGGAGCTCGCAGTATACACGTCTTACTCCAACGAAGGTTGGAAATTTTTGAAATTTTTAAAATTTTTTAAATTTTTGAAAATTTTGAAATTTTTGAAATTTTAAATTTTTTTGAAATTTTTGAATATTTTGGGATTTTTGAAAAGTCAATTTTTTTTTAGATCTTTCAAATTCTTCAAATTCCTTATATTTCATAATTTCATCGGATGGTTCCAATTTCCCCTTGATTTTTCAAATTCAATTTTTGTTGTAAAAAAAAATTTCTATACTACTGAATTTGAGAGATTCATCTTAAATTTTCTATTCCGGAAATTAGCCGCCTCAACCTTACGGCTCATGGCATGGGACCTTAGTCGCGAATAGAACCGCATCTAGATGTCTCCAGTACGGTCAGTTGCCCCAGAATCCACCAGGCAAGGTCACTGGATCAGAGGACTGCCTATATCTCAACATTTATACTCCTGTATTGGATCGGACTAAAAAACGGGAACAACTGCTTCCGGTATTTTTCTGGATCTACAACGGCGCTTTTACAAATGGAGAGGGATCCAATCAAAATGGTACATATCTCATGAACCGAGATATGGTCTACGTCAATATAAATCATCGGCTGGGAATTTTAGGTAAAATACAACACCATTTTTTCTAATCTTATCAATTATATGAATTTCTAAAATTCGAATATATTTTCCAAATTTCAAAAAAGTTGTCACACACTTCAAAATATAAAAAAAAAAAAAAAATTAATAGGGGTTCTGAGACCCTTCATTATCGGGGTCATTACAATAACTTCCCCCAATCGGGAAATTAAAAATTAAGGAAACCAATTGTTGTTTGCAGGATTCCTGAGTACTGGAGATAGTGTCGTGCCTGGAAATATGGGCCTCAAGGATCAGAGTATGGCACTTCAGTGGATTTACGATAATATTAAAGCCTTCGGAGGTGACCCAGCACAAATTACCTTGGCCGGTGTCAATGGAGGTGGTGCTAGTGTCCATTATCATTATCTGAGTCCAATGAGTCGAGGTCTCTTCAAAGGTAATCGATATATTCAATTTCGTTCAACCAATTTTCATTGCGGCCCAATTAATTACAGGCCAGTTCATCAGCGGCATCCAAGTAACTTATTTAAGCTATATTTTTCCCCATCGATGTACTCCTCCCCCATGGAAAAAAATATAGGTCTAAAATATATGAGACGTATATGTCATATATCACAAAATATCATTCGCATATACAAGTCCGACATATCATATATTCATCATTTAGAATAAAATATAAATTACATATAGAATATCATATATGTACCTCTATATTCTAATGTATAAGCATCATATATGATGCATATACAACCACTTTGGTATATGTAAAAATGTATGTCGTATATGTTATTATATATGTCATATACTTCCACATATATTGTGCATATATGTGCATATATCAATTATGTATGACACCATGTACTGCCCACATATATTTTTTTCCATGGGGGCTGTACAGTGCACTCCGCATAACTTTCAACTTGGCGGGCTGAGTTTTCCGCGAACAAAGAGTTATAGACTACCCCCTCTACGCTCGCAATGGGCGTGCCTAAGCCCTCCGAAACATTTGTATTACAACGCCCATGAGCCCCGCGCGACAGCATGCAGCGCAACGGCCATACCCCTCAAGCGCGATGTTCACGGTCACGCGGAGTGGGGGACGCCTTCCCCTCTCCTCGCTGGCGCTCGCAGTTATGGGAAGTCCACTGTACTAATAAATTACAACTTCGAGTATTTTGGAATCTTGTAATTTTCAAACTTTCAGATCTCCGAAATTCTGCACATTTCAATGATTAAAAAAATGTTTGTATATTAATAGGAGGAATATCCATCAGTAGTACAGCCTTGGATTGTTGGGCGCAAACTGAAGCTGCACCGGAAAAGGCCAAAAGAGTAGGGTTCTTACTAGATTGTCCAACGGACAACAACATACAGATGGTGAAGTGTCTGAAAACCCGCAAAGCTGCCAGTATAGTGGAATTGATCAAAGAATTTCAGGTAATTCTCGATTAACATACCTCAAGTGCACTGTCCTTAACCTTCCTTTGCTCGCGCAGCTCCACCCGACGTATTTGCCCGCATGATGGCGCCCCCTCCATATACTTCCGGTTGCGCTGTTGCCGCAGCGCTTTTTCGGTCTCCAACTTCCATTGCGGAGTAGACAATTTTTTTGTCAATTACCTGAACTAGTTATCTCGGAAATATCCCATGATAATATCACTGACTGTCACCGGCCGGCCTGTCCGCCATTTGTGGCGCGAAAATTCAAAACAATACAACACGTGGCAACAGCGCTTAGAATTTTTCTACTACGCATCCGGTGGCGCCACGAGCGCTGCGTTTTTCTCCATCCGCACTTTATTTAAAAATTGATAACTAATTATTCTGCTATTTTGTAAGCATGGAGTCGTAATTTGTGGATAGTAGATATATCAATGGAGGATATCGCACATCCTGATGGCAGTTGGCGGTGTTCAACTGCGCCACTTGCTAATAGTTGACGAGCGTAGTTCATGATAACTAGAGGCTCTTATCACTGTTTACATGCATAACTGAGTAATATAACCGTCGTCTCTTCCGCAGCCATGGCTGTTCAATCCAATCACGACATTTGGTCCAGTTGTTGAGAAAAACTCAAATGGTCCATTTATCAATCGATCTCCAGTTGAGATAATTTCCAGTGGAGATGCTGCGGATGTACCATGGATCACCAGTGATGTTTCGGAGGATGGACTATATCCATCAGCAGAATTTATTGATAATGAGAGACTCATGGCGGAATTGGATGTAAATTGGCGGGACATTGCACCGCATCTTCTTGATTTTAATTTTACAGTTGCTGAAGATGATCATGCGAAAGTCTCTAATGCAATTCGGAATCATTATTTGGGCGATGGGAAAATT
The DNA here is from genome assembly GCA_026005395.1 of Asobara japonica. Lineage (NCBI taxonomy): Eukaryota > Metazoa > Arthropoda > Insecta > Hymenoptera > Braconidae > Asobara > Asobara japonica. The sequence goes on from BQMI01000140.1 coordinate 1,456,157, forward strand.
GACAGGGCAAATGCTCAGGGACTGATTCATATGATTGGAGATCGATTGTATGCAACAGGAGCTGAACAAGCTGCTAAGCTTATGGCTAAATATAATAAAAATCCGGTTTGGTTTTATTATTATAGCTATAGGAATGAATATAGTCTGACGGACATCTATCCTGTTACTCCCGGCCGGAATTATGGTGAGTGGATGAGAAGGATGGGGAATGTGGGTGGGTGGCAGGAAGGATGGGAAGGTGGGTGGGTGGGAGGAAAGTGGGTAGGTGGGGGGAAGGGTGGGTTTGAGGAAGGATGGAAAGATGGATAAAAGGGAGGAAGCATGGAAGAGTGGGTGGGTCGGAGAAGGATGGAAGAGTGGGTGTGTGGGAGGAAGGATGGCAAAGTGGGTGGGTGGAAGAAGGATGTGAGGGTGGGAGGGAGGAAGGGTGGGGAAGGTGGATGGGTCGGATGAAAGCTGGAGAGATGGGTGAATGGGAGGAAGTATGGAAGAGTGGGTGGGAGGAAAGATGGGTGGGTGGGAGGAAGGATGGGCGGGTGGGAGGAAAGATGGGTGAGTGGGTGGGTGGGAGGAAGGATGGGCGGGTGGGAGGAAAGATGGGTGAGTGGGTGGGTGGGAGGAAGGATGGGCGGGTGGAAGGAAAGATGGGTGAGTGGGTGGGTGGGAGAAAGGAAGAGTGGGTGGGTGGGGCGAAGGAAGGGTGGGTGGGTGGATGGGAGAAAGAATGGGAGGGTGGGTCGGAGAAGGATGGAAGAGTGGGTGGGTGGGAGGAAGGATGGCAGAGTGAGTGAGTGGGAGGAAGGATGGGTGAGTGAGTAAGTGGGATGAAGGATGGATGAATGGGTGGGTGGGTGAGAGGGAGGGGGGGGGCGGAGAATTGTATTCCACTGTTCTCTGAATTTGGCTTCTGATTTTCGGGAATATTTCAACTTTTTTTTCGATACTCCAATACATTGATCAAATGTCATATTTTTTTCTAGGCGTTGCTTATGCAGACGATGTGCACTTATTTCTCTACCTCTCTCAATTGCCTCTGATTACTGATAAACCAACGCTACGTGTACAAAAAAATCTCCTAGATATGATTGAGTCGTTCATGCGAATTGGGTATGTGTCCAAAATAAGAAAAATTACTAGTTGTAATAAGCAATTTTTTTGCAACAATAAGATGTACAAACTATTTTCCTCTGATTCGATTTTGAGCTGAAACTATGTATCGTCGAGTTTCATTTCAAGACCGCAAAATTTCTTCCCACTTCAGATTTACAATACAATAAGAAAAGGATAATTTTAGCGGGATTTTTTTAGAAAGGGATAATTTTAGAAAAATATTCATCTCATAAAAATACACATTTCATGTTCTATGATTTTTTTTGCATAATTACTTGCATAATTGCTGCAGGAAGCGCTCGAGTATCTGAATGTGGCACGCGCATCGACAGCTTATAACGCTACATCTCAAAAACAGTCACAGATAGAAAAAACTGTATCTAAACAAAAATGTTCCTCTCAAAAAAACACACATTTTATGTTTAATAATTTTTTTTCCTAACGTGTATAATCTGCGGATAATGCTTAAGTGTTTGACTTTGATGCGCGCGCACTGAGTCGCCCATATATTTTTATCTACTATTATTCAAACAGAATACCGGAAGTGGGGGTCACCTGGCCGAGGGTAAATCCATCCAGCGAATGCTTGGACTATTTACACATTGCTGGACCTGCTAACCTAACACACACAATCAACTGTAATTACGCTCAAAAGGAGTTCTGGTCATCGATTAAATTTAGGGAAAATCAATTGTTATAAATAATTTGTTGGAACTAACTATACTTTTATAGAAAATAAAATGTGGAGTTTTGTGCACGGAAGTGCCTGTTCACAGTTTCGTATACCTGACTTTACTTACTGTCATAGGGAATTGATAAAACTAACGTAGGGTAATGAAAAGTAGATGCCCCCCCCCCCTCTCATGTCGAGATCTAGTGACTTTTAAAACCCTAGCCATTATCTATTTCATTAAGCAATGAATTGATGCAGATTGACATTAATTAGTTCAGAAATTAATGTAGTTTGTATTATCCTACGTTATTTTCATAACTTTCATATTTTTTAGGCCAAAAACGTAGATTTGCACACATCTACATATATAGGTATACCTATAGGGTTATTCCGTAGTTCCTAGATCGCCAGGGCATATATGACTAGAGTGGTCGGCGCATCGCGACTTCCGTTAGAAGAAGTGTTCCGTTACAAAATGTGACACACGCACACAGGCCGTACTTCACTTGTACTTCCCAAAGGTTCATTAAAGGTATAATAACAAGCTATTTTAAACGTATTGTAAAAGTAATTGTGTCGATGATACTTCAAAAATATTGAGGTAAAGCGTATTTTATTAGAGACACTTTTATAAGCACAAAATTAAGGAAAAATGTTAGTTAAACTTTTTTCATGGAATTGTTCTTTTTTTTTTGTTATAATTGAAAGCGGTTAATGAATCGAATTGAAGTGGTTAATCTGCTGCATTTTAGGTGAATAACATTTTCTAAATCTTTTTGGACAATCTTTATGGATTGAGGTTAAGTTTGTTGTCAAGTAGAATTTATGTAAAATCAGTACGAAGGGAATTATAGAACGGAAATCAATATAGTCCCAAGCAACAGTCTATTTTGCATGTTTTTTATTATATATATATATATATCATGTCTGATATTTACAACAAGAAAAATTTTTGTATTGAGTTTCTGGAAAATTTTTATATTTTTGTATTTTTGCCCCCTCATTTTTTCCTCAATATTGAAAATATTTCAAATACTTTTTGACATTTCCAAATGCTGGACCACTGCCGGAATTTTCTGATATTCCGGAAGGTTCTAATACATCCAATAATTCAGAAATTTCAAAAATTCTCGAGCTCATAAAACCTTCGATACATGTTCAATTTCAACTTTGTAATTTTCGTATCATTTTCCATTTTTTGAATCTCTACAATTTCCATATTAAAAAAAAAATTGAAAATTATTGATACCAATTTTTTTGTTATAATTCAAAAATAAAAAAAAAACAAAATACAAAATAAAAAAAAATGGTAAAAATTCCTTTCTCAACCTAAGTTCATAAAAATATGCTTCAATGCTAGATGGTTATAAAGCACCCCCAGATTTCGTCTAACAATATTCAATTGCTTTTCCAGCACCAGCCAAATCCATACCACCACAAATCGAGCCTTCCCCCCAAAAATGACGTCGCAGCTGACACAATCAGAGCCCACACCAATCCCTCCTTCCTTCTACACTCCAGCCTCACCAGAAGATCCCCCACTCCTCCCCTTCTACTGGATAGACGCCATGGAGAGTCACATACCAGGCGAGGTCCACATATTCGGTCGAATCTACGATCAGTCCACGAATGCCTTCAGCTCGAGTTACCTCTTCCTGAAGGGGATTCCCCAAAGGATCTACCTGCGGCCAAGACCCGAAGTCCTGGAATCCGACCCAGACACCCTTCACCCAGTCCTAACAGAATTCACAGACTTAGCCAAGGAACTAAAAATCGAGAAAGGCACATTTGACTCAAAGGTCGTGCAAAAGAAATCCGTCCTCAATCCAGAAGGCCTGCCCAAGAAATCTTCCTACCTGGAAATAACATATCCACCATACAACAAAAAACTCACTCATACCTGCACAGGTAAAACCTTCGACAAGGTTTTAGGAATCGACGAAACCTCCCTGGAATACCTCCTAACCGAAAAGACCCTAAAAGGTCCTTGCTGGCTTCAAATTCACTCTCCCCACTATCCCTCATTTCCCCAAAGTTGGTGTAAATTCAACATTGGCTGCAGTATCTACCAACTATCAGTGCTGTCTGCTAGCAGCAACAACCTACCAATTCCATCAATAGTCGTAACCGTAATGAACGTAAAGTCATCAATTCTATCAGGTACAGCCCAGGAGAGAATCAGAATGATCCACCTGCTGACACACAAGAACTTCACCACAACTGGTGGACAATATTCAAACCCAGATGCCGAGGAGTGCTTCCACATTGCAAAACCAACACCCCAATCCTTCTTTCCACTTCCATCAAAAATAGCCAATTTCATCGAGTGCAAAAATGAGATAGATCTCCTTCAACAATTTCTCGACAAGTTCTCAGCTCTGAATCCTGATGTGATCATGGGATACGACTGTAAATTTTCTTTCAACAATTTGATTGACCGGATTCAATCGATTTTACCAAAGCAGCAAGTGTCCAAGATTTGCAAGCTGAAAAAGAGCTCCTTCCAGAAGCCCCACGATTGGTACTGGGGCCCCATGTACCCATATGTCTTCTTCCGTCCAGTCTGTGATGTGCAAACAGCTGTAACTAACATCAATTCAAAAATTCGTGCTCTAGATTTGGAATCAGTGAGTGTGGAGATCCTGAAAATTGAGAAGAGACCATTGCAAGTATTTTCGTCTCACAGAATTGACGATGAGTATTCAACATTGGAAAGTATACATAGATACACAGAGGCTGTTAGATCAGAGAGCCACATGATCCTGCGAATATTGAAGAGTATGAACATCATTCCTCTGGCTTTCGAGATAACATCACTGGTGGGTCATGTCCTATCAAGAACCCTTGTCTTTCCCATCAACGAGAGAAGTGAATTTCTCCTCCTCCATGCCTTTCACAAAGCTGGCTACCTTGTGCCCAACAAATTGAAGCCCTATGAGCACGTTAAATTCACAGGTGGATTGATCCTCGATGCTGCTTGTGGAATACACGAAAGTGTCTGCATATTGATGGACTTCACATCACTTTATCCAAGTATAATCAGGGAGTGCAATCTCTGCTTAACAACAACACCTGCTAATTCATGGAGAACAGATGAAATTTTTCTTAAATCCAGAACCTCAGAAGAGGGCGTCCTGCCCAGAGTGGTGAGCACACTTGTTGAAGCACGTGCTGCAGCTAAAGCCTCACTGAAAGCCGACATACCAGATAAGATGAAGACCAAGTATCAGTGCAAGCAGCTGGCTCTTAAACTCGTAGCAAACTCCTTGTATGGAAGCTTAGGCTCTCGTAATTTTGAATTCTACTGTCCTTCACTAGCTGCCACCATCACCCACCATGGCCGAGTTATCCTAGAAAAAGCTAAAGAATCTGTCGAGTCAATTGGCCTGACAGTCATCTATGGCGACACTGATTCCCTGATGATCAATACGAATCAAAATGAAGACACCAATTGCAGGGAGATCATAGCAAAGATCAAGGAAGTCGTCGAGCAGCCTTACAGGTACATAAAACTAGAAATGGATGTGCTATTTAGGAGTGTTCTCATAGCCCACAGAAGATGCTACACTGCAATGGCTATAGACAAATCCAATCTAAAACTCGTGATGAAAGGTTATCAATATGGCAAAGTTGAGCATTGTGAAATGGTTCGTACGTCCTTTGATTACATCCTCGAGAAGATCTTTGCAGATGAGCCAATGCAGGTGAGGATTGACAGCATCATTCAGTATCTGAAAAAATTGTCCAAGAGCTTGAGAACAGCACCACCAGCTGTGCTAGCAGCTAGGCTAGCCACGACTAAAAGATTTCCCAAGGAAATTGATAGACTTTCACTCAAAGCACCTCATGTCAATCTGGCAGTTAGATTGAATCGACTCTGTCCTAACAAGCATAGGTTCGTTAAAGGCGATCGCATTCAGTATGTCGTTGTCCTAGATGGCACTGATGAGCCGCCTAATAAACGATCGCAACTGTTGAGTTCTTCGGGATGCAAACAGAGGATTGATGTTGATTATTATGTGTCTTCAGAGCTGCTTCCTGTTATCTCCAACTTCTGCAAACCTATTCCAGAGCTGAGTATCCATGTGCTGGCTGAGTGCTTGGGAGTGTCACTTGATAAGTACAGCCATTTGATTTCGGAGGAGAGCGACGCGTCGAATTTTTATAAACGCAGGACGAAGGTACCTGTTGAGGGGTTCACGTTCACCTGCAGAGTTTGCTCGGCGGACAATTTGGTTAAGGGCTTCTGCAGGGAAACCGAGGCGGTGCCCGTGCTGGGGGCTTGTGCCAAAGGTGGCTGCGATGGTAAACCTTGGACTTTTGTGGGGGGGATTGAGGAGGAACTTGTGGAGGCGTTGAATGGAATTGGAAGCAGGCATATGGAGGCCAAACGCGGGATTTGTCTTAATAGAAAGTGGAAGTGCAGGTGGGTCGGTTATGACTTGCAGCGGTTACCGGATGGGTGCCCTGTTTGCAAGTGCAGGCATGTGATTTGGGAGACTTCTCAGCAGATTTTGTATGTGCGCTTGTTGAGTCTGCGGAAGTGGTTTGATGTGGGGGGACAGCCGAAGGGGGTGAGGGATACTTTGAGCGAGGGGGTGGTTGATGCTTATGGGAGACTGCGGAGGGTGGTCGAGAGGAAGATTGAGGAGATGGCTTGTAATTTTATGGAGGTTGGCAGTGTCAGCTGAAATTGAGAGGTGATTTTTTTTTTAAGACGTGAGAGATAAATGTTACTAGGTTATAATTATATATAAGGAGACTCTCATGGTAAACAAGTCTCAGGTATTTTTTTGTTGGTTATTTATTATACTTGTTCAGAGTTACAATATAGGTATGTAGAAATTAGAATAGAATTAGTTTTTGTATGTATAATAAAAGATGGATAATTGCTCGAAAAATAAAAATGAAAATTGGAAAAAAGAATGCCAAAACGTTTCATGAATTTTTGCAGAAAATTTTATAAAATTGTACACTTTTTGGATTTTAGAGAAACGAATCTGAAATTTTATAGATAACATTTTGTGGAATTAGATTTTTAAAAATGAGAAAAATCCAAAAAATTTAGGGGTTCCTGGGAATATTTATGAGGGCTTAAAAAGTTAAAAAAAATGTGGGAAAAATTTTAGGTCGTACTAACCTGCTTGGAAATTAGGTCCATAAATTTTTAGCTCTTTTTTAGCTTTTAGCATTTGTCGAATTTCATATTTAAAAAAATTTAAATCATGAAATAAATGAGATGATACAATAATAAAATGAAAATTATAGTGATTCATTAATGTGCAGTGTGTAAATAGAGATTTTGCGTTAATTGGTTAACATTAACGCAAAATGCGCATTTTTTTGAATTTGCTCTTTTTCGCGGTTAGTAATTTAATCGGCTCTAGTATATATGTTGACAGGACATTGACAGTGGTTGATGACAGTTCATAACGCAAAGTAGTTGAGGTCACTATCCATAGTTTTTCCATGAATAAAACGAGATAATCTTAAAAGCAAATGCACTAGAAACATTGACAGAGGTTCAATTTGATATCATCGTTGCTGTCAGTAGTTTGAATAGTTGCGCGCGCAACTCGAACCCGTGCAATCGCGCGCGCAATTTTGATCGTTTCGCGTAACATAACCTCGCATTCGCAGATGTAAACAATTTGATGGCAGTGTTAATTAGTTACAATTAATTAGATTGCTAATTTGTTTAGTGTTTCACAAATTTATGCTTGAAAAACGTGATAGAATTTTTTTCATTAGTTGGGACTGTTCTTGGAGAAGACATGAAAGACAATTGTGTCAATTTGTAATTGTAACAATTTTGAATTGATATAATCAAACCAGCTCAACTTTTGTTTTTGTGGGTGTGATTTTTCTTTCCACTTTTTTCAATGTCGAGAATGTTAATTTTTCTATCAATTCTTTAACCGATTTTTTTATCAATTTTTCGATCAATTTTTTTAGAAATTCTTTAACCAATTTTTTTATCAATTTTTTGATCAATTTTTTGATCAATTTTTTATCAATTTTTTTATCAATTTTGAAGCTTTGAAAGTGTGCAGAATATTTGTGTTTTCGAAAATTTCGGGCATTTTGAAATTCTTACATCATTTAAAAATGTGATTTTTTCAATTTCGAAAAATGTCAAATTCTCTAAAATATTCGTAAATTGTCCAGAGTTTCTAAAAGTTTCTTCTGAAATGCTTGCCAATTTGGTACCAAAAGCAAAATTTTAAGAATTAAAAAATTAATAATTCATGAAATTTCCAACTTTTGAAATATATCGCATTTCGAAATTAAGAACGTTGAGAAAATTTCGACTTTTCAATACTTCGAACGTTCAACAATTCCAAAAGACGTAAAAATTTTGGAAATGACAAAAAATTTTATAAAATTGAAAATAAAAAAAATCCTTTTTTCTCATCCAACCATTTGAGAATACTTAATGCACAAAAAAAAAAAACAAAAATTGGAAGTGAGTTGTCTCAAATTTTGAACATTTCAGGAATAAAAGATTAAGCAAAAAATCCATAAAATCACAAATAAGTCAAAAATTAAAAGTTGCAAAATTTTGAATTAAATTTCTCCAAAATAATTCTAAAATTTTTAATACTCTAAAAAATTCATAAAATCCGATAAAAAAAAACAAAAAATGACCGTTAGTTTAAGGTTCTAAAAAGTATCATAAATTTGATGTAGTTCAAATATTTTTGAGAAGTTTATATTAATTGTTTTTTTTTTAAATTGTCTTCGTTGAAATTTATACTTTTTTGGTATTTTCAGGACAGGACAAAACTGCGGAAAAATGAACGAGCCAAAGTTATTGAAACGCCCCAAGCCTGGAGATGACGAAGAAGAGCTTCTACGTATGCAGGAAGAATTCTTGCAGTCGCGCCAAGAACCCTCCGCCAAAGTCATAAACCTTCGGTCTCAAAATGTGAGATCATCAGAGATGGTTTTTTCCTCTACTTAGGATATCTTCCAGCCTCCAATGTTCATTCAATTTTTTATGGAATTTTGTAAATGAAATTGGACTCATTTTCAATTCTACTTTCAGCTCATAAATTTTACCAAAAAGAAATTTCAGTATTCAAAAAAAATTAGGCGCTTTCGAAAAATTTTGAGAGTTGATAAATTCAAAAAAAGTCCATAAATTTTAGAAAGTAAAAGAAACATTCAGTTACTTCTGACAAAATTTTGAGGATTTCCAAAAGAAAAACGAATATTCAAAGTTGAAAATTTAAAATTTTCCACAATCTTGAATATTAATAATAGAAAAAAAAATAAAAGAAAAAAAAATGATTTTGGGGAATTTTCAAAAGTTTCGAACAATTCAGAAACTTTAAAAAAGAGGCACAAACTAAAAATTTACATCGTTATTTATTTTTGAATTCTCAAACAGTTGAGAAATTAATTTTTCCTTTTTTTTTTTTTAATTTTCAATTATTTGAATTATAAAATTTATACTTTGTGAAATTTGAAACCGTCAGAAAAAGGATCTTTAATTTTGGAAAAAAATTGGTAATTTTTAAAATTCAAAAGTTCTCAAATTTTCTTTGCAAAAGTCAAAACTCATATAAAAAAATATGTGGAGTATTTATTTTGAATTTTTTAATTCTCTATATTCCAAATTTATCGAGTTTCCTAAATTGTGGGAATTGCAAGAAGCGCTTAAAAAGTTTCATAAAAATTAAAATTTTCAAAAATTTTCAAAAATTGCAAAAATTTCTTATCACGACTTTTCAACAATTTTTTAAAAAACTAAAATTCAAAAACTACAAGTTCTCCATTTAATTGTAAAATCCCAAAAACTCCTAAAATTCGTGAAATTCTCATTTTTTTTGCAGTTTATGTACTGCAAAAAATTATAGTAAAAAAATGTCCAACAATTCTGACAATTTAAATACTCTAAAATTGTCTTACGGAAAATTGTATCGCATATAAAAAAATGTATGCACTTCAATTTTTCGATTTTCCAAACTATTCCAAATTTTTCGAATTCCCCGAATTTTCAAAATTGTTAAAAAATCCTCCAAAATTCCAAGTAATTTAAAACTTTCAAAAACTCTTTACAAAATTTTCTAAATTCTCAAAATTTCCAATATCTCCGAGGTTTTCATTATTTTTTAAATTTCTAAGATTCCTAAATTTCCAAAACTGAATATTAAAATAAAAAAAAAAATTTCAGATCCCAGATCGAACTTTCCAAGATCGCCAGGAACCCGTCGAGGTCCCAAAATTCAGGTCAAAATTCGCCGAGCGTCGAGCAAACAAGTCGAGACTCCCACCACCCTCAACTGGACCAATGATCAACCCCCAACTTCTGGCCCAAGAAAATCTTTCCAAAAATATTTCCGACAACCTGGACCCGATTCAAAATATTCCCTCTGCCCCGCCCTCAATCATCCTGGGAAATATAATCGAAAAAAAATTTGGCTCCTCTCAAATATCTTCATCTTCATCTCAAAATCCAACCGAAGACTCAGGATTCCCCGAGGTTTTTCTGATTACCAAAAAGCCAAAAATTGATAGTGCCACTAGTCTCTTCTACGCAAACCTCCCACAGAATTCAGAACCAAAAATTGGGTCAACGTCAAAATTTTCGGATTCAAAAACTGGCTCAGCATCCAAATCTTCTGATCAAAAACTTGGAAAAAATTTCATTCAAAATTCTCTCCATTCAGACATTCACGAAGAAAACCTTGAGAAATTGAGCAAAATGTCTCAAGCTGAAATTTTGCACGAAAAATGTCAATTAGAAGCTGCATTGAGCCCAGATCTCATAAAGTTCATAAAGTCTCGTAAAAATTCGAAGATAATATCGAAGGAGAGCCCCAATACTCCAAAATCTGACGACATGTTAGAGCTGTCATGTGAAAGTGATAAGATGAAGATGGACGTGGAGGATGTTGGGACAGAGCAAAATGAGTCGGCCACTGTCGCAGATATTTTGCAAAAAGCCACAGAAAATCGCTGGGTACATATGGATGAGGTTGAGGGACAAAAATTGGAATGGATGAAGGATTTGGAGAACAAGTCTGAGGTACCTGGAGAACCTTATGGTGCTAGGTTCTCCTTTGATGGGGTCCTTCTTCCTTTTAAGGTAAGCTGGATTTCACCTATTTGTCTGATCTGTTGTCTGTCTATGGAAAAGTTGGATTGGTTGTGTGGGTGGGGTGGGTGGCTGGGTTGGGTGGGTTGGGTGGGTGGGTGGGTTGGGTGGGTGGATGGGTGGGTTGGGTGGGTGGGTGGGTGGGTTGGGTGAGTGGGTGGGTTGGGTGAGTGGGTGAGTGGGTGGGTGGGTTGGTGGGTTGGGTGAGTGGGTAGGTGGGTTGGTGGGTTGGGTGAGTGGGTGGGTGGGTGGTTCGAGTGGGCGAAGAGATATTGAGTAATTTGAAAAATAGAAAAACTTATTTTTTTTGAAAATTTAGGAAACTAATTTGGAAAATTTACGAAATTATTTGTCCGAATTTCAAAACTTCACAGTAAAAAAATAAAAATAAAAATTGAGCAATTATGTTGAAAGTTGATTTGTGTCAATGGAATTTTAAGGACGATTCCATAGGAATGGACCAAGGATTACATCATCATGGAGAAGAGCCCGACCGCCCTGGCTACTCCTTACAAGAGCTTTTGCAATTGACTCGTTCATCTAACCAACAACAGCGCTGTACAGCCTTGACCACTTTAGCTAATATCATGGAGAAAAGCAGGAAGGGCTGGTACGACAGAGTATTGGATCCGCAGCCGATTTCAGCTCTACATTCCAGGAATATTCTACTTCTGTTGAGATTCGCTCTGGACGACTCTTCAGTCGCTGTTGTCACAGCTGCCCTTCAAGCTTTGAGAGCATTTTTATACAGGTATGGTTGATGATAGGTCACTGCTTCAGGTCGCTTCAAAGCCAGGTGAAGGGACAAATAAGGACTTTGGAAAATTTGGAAAATTTTGAAGGAAATTAGAAAATGTTAATTTCTGACAGTTCCGACAATTTTTTCGAATTTTCGACTATTGTGAAATTCTAGAAATTTTGAAATTTTTAGAGGTTTAAAGAAAAATTTAAAATTTTTTAATTTACTACAATTTCACAAATTTTGATCGATTTCTACGAAAAATTTAAGTTTTAATAATTTTCAGAATTTTGAAAATTTACAAATTTCAAAGTTTTGCCTATTTGGGAACAGTGACATTATTCGAAAAATTGGGAATCATGAGGGAAGAATTACAATGTGATTTTTTTTTGAAAATTAATTTTACAAAATTTTGTAAAATTTGAATAACTTCAAAAAATTTGCAACAAATTGAATAATTATCTAGAGTTATATGTCAAAATTGAAAAGAAAAACAAAATTGAAAATGATAAAAAATGGAAAAATGCGAAAGGAAACCCTTAAAAAACTCAAAAAAACAAAAAGAAAACTTTTCGATTCCGCAAAATTACCAATTTAAAATCTTCAAGAATTTCGTTCGAACATTTTTCACTGTTACAATTTTCTCTTTCATTTTGTTCTAATTTTCCCAAATTTTCCCAAATTTTCAACATTTTAAAATCTCATAAATTACCAAAATCAAAATTTTCCCTACAACATAAAAACATCGAAAATTTCAGTAAAACTCCCAACTATTTCAAAATCTCTAGAATTTCCGTTCACAAAATTTGAAAAATGTCCCAAAAATCAAGCTTCCAAAAATTTCAAAATTCACCAAAAATCCACACCCTAAAACTGTGAAACAGCTCGAACCCAAGAATTAAAAAAAAAAAAAAAAAAAAAAAAAAAAATCCCAAGTATTTCACAAGACCTCAAACTCCAAAACTTATCTCTCCAGCGAGCCCGACGAGATTTGTCTGGACCGCCTGTCACCGTGGACGGCACCCCGATGGCTTTCCTCAGTCCCAGAGCTCTCACCCCCAAAAACGGACATAACCGACGCAACGACCCTGAAAGACCACGAGCTGTGTCACCTGGACTGTATCTCCACAGCCTTGAGATCGGACCTTCTCCTAAGATTGCGTTTCATCCTAAGCGAGATGCGCCCTCCCTCACTCGCCGTAACCTCCTCCCTAGAGATCCTGATCCGCCTGGCTCGCCACTCAAAGACGACCTCCCTAAACATCGCGTGCACCCCTCACCTCCTGCCCCTCCTAATCGAGCACTTCATCCCTCTGACAACCTCCAAGCTGCTCACCTTAGACCACGAGAAACCCTACGGCGTTCCCAGCCTCACAGCACTGCGCCTCCTCCGAGTTTTGACCAACTACGCAGGAAAGCCCGTAGCAGACCGCCTGGACCGTCTCAAACTAATTCCCCGCCTGATCACCTACATCACCACCGACTCCGGAGAAGCAGGCTTACGCCTCTCCACAGAAGCTCTCCGTCTCTGGAAAGCCCTAATCACCAACAACGCTGGTGCAGACAGCACTTCCGGAGCCGCCCTAACCCTGAACAACCAACTGCAGTTGCTCCTCTCCAACCACAACATCGATTCACCTGAACTTCCCTCCGAATACGCAACAGCCTTGATCGACCTATCCAGTCATGAGCCAGCTCTCCAACCAATCCTGTCAACCCTGCTGTCCAAATGGAGTGCACAACTGGAGAACTTGAGCAAGCTGACCTGGACCAATGCTAAGCTGGTGGCAGTTGTGCTGAACTTGGTCCAGGACACTTCGTCCTTTCGCACTAAATGGGTAAGCAATGACAAGATTTTTGAAGGAATTTTGGGGAATTCGAATCTGCTGTGTGGCCAGGTGAAGAGCAGCAGGGATTTGGAGTCACTTCCTGGACTGGGGGTTCTCACTGATGGAGGACAGGTTCAGCCAATTGTGAGCTTGAGCTCGGTGGTTCCATTCCTGGCAACGGTGGTCAACGTTTTATTGGAGAAGGGAAGGTTTAGCGAGTTGATCAGTATTTTGGGGAACTCCTGGGTGAGGAGGTATGTTGATGAACTTGGAGGTGGGGAGTGGTCGTTGGAGGGCAGCTGGTACTCGAGGTGTGAGGTGTTTCTAGTGGCGGGGCTTGTCAAGGCTGCCGCGAGGATTGGTTCTCCATTTTGGGAAAAGATGGTGAAGATTGCTTTTAAGCTCATTTCTACGCTACCTTCTGATGCACCAGACACCACGAAGGACATCTTGCGCTTGGTGCTGTCTGCGGGAAGTGGGACGAGGATTGGTGGATTGGCCCAAAAGATGGGTTCGATGGGACTGGAGGAAGTGGATCGTGCTGATGTTCCAAACATTTCAGCAATTTACGAACGTTTTATCTCGAAGGGCACGTGGGACCAGTCGGCCTTGCCCAAGGACTGGCCTTACCTGCCACTTGTATCGTCCTATGCATCTCATAAAGAGGATAAGTCGTCGGATTCTGACACTGAGAACATTGCTGCTCTACTCCGGCTTGAAGTGGATCTGCCGGATGTCTTCCGGGGGCTCTCACCAAGCCTCAGATTCTCAAGGCTCATTTTAGTTTATCTCTGCGATACAATTTGTCTGAATGCCACCATTGCTCCATTATTGAGGAAAATTGTTCCAGGATTTTTGGGAAATTTTTATGGTAGGTTAAATTTTGCGGAGGATGTACCTGGGGTGAGCTCTTTCACGGATTTGTTTGCCAGTTTGTGTGAAAATTTTTGTGCTAATTCTTATGGTGATGAGTGCTTTTCCATGGTGGTACTTGCGTTTATTGGACAGAGACATGATAAGTATTTTAGGAAAATTTTGTGGAGTGAGCATGCAGGTGCTTTGAGGTATATTCGATTGAGGAGGGAGAGGTTGCCGGTGGAGTTTAGGGAGTTTTTGGCGCCTGTTGAGGAGGATTTAAGCCTGATTGAGGAGTATTTGACGGCTTTGGTCAGGGGTACTGTTAGGGAAGAGTGGAGTCCAGTTATGTACGAAATTGCTTTACATCATTCGGCCATGTTTTTGAAGGGGGAGGGGGCCGTGGCCAGGAGGATGAGGGAGAGGATTGAGGGGATTCCAGATGAGCGACTTAGGAGGAGGTTGCTGGATTACCAGGCGCCAGCTCTCTGAGTGAGAAAATACGGGAAATATTGAGATTCCATAATGTTGGTTTCTTCATGGATTCCAGGTTTGATCAGTAGATAATTTTTAATAACAACACCCAATGTAAAAATGTGGAAAAAAGTGTGTGAATAAAGAGAACTGAGTACAGGAACTAGGAACATTTGCAAAGAGACCAGGTTGTCTCATCAGCGTCGACGCATGCGCAGTGCAGTTCAAACACCGCGCCACCTCTATCAAGGCAATGCGCATGCGTCGGCGGTGGTGGGGAGAGCTCGGCTCGAAATCCAAACACAACTCTCACAGTGTCCCGACTATATATACAATATTTGGTGTCATTCGACTTAAATCCCACATCGTGAGTTAAAAATCCGTGACTTTCAAGTTCTAATTGCATTGAATAGGGACATCGTCTTCCTCTTTTGGGGGATCTCCTTTAGGTTTAGAAAAAATAGGAGAAACGCAGCGACTATCTCAATATCTATGCTCCAGCGCTTCCATTCTGTCATCATCTATTCATCACACGAATTCCATTTTAAAAATGACAATCGTAAACTTTCAAGTGAACTTCCACCACTGGCTCTCGACTGAAAATATCTTGTTATTGGACTCTGGAGAAGGTTCATTCAGCGACTGCTACGATTCAATTCCAAGTTTGCGAGGTGTTTCCTTGTCCACTGTAGCTAGTCTTCCTTTTACTAAGTTTTTGAAACGCTAAATTTTTTGGAAGTGATCAACCAATCGGATGGGTCAATTTTGTTTGCGTATTTCTTGAAATGTAAAAGTGTTCTCCATGAAAATGCAGTTTTGGTATACTTTATTGAAATATATATTACTCTTATTCTTTATTAAGATATTCACATAATTACACTTGGCCATGTATAAATAATGATGAGTTATGAGTGTAACAATTACTTTGAACTTAAATACAAAAGATATAAACAATGATATTGTTGCAAGAATTTTCGGTATTTTTCTGGTGGAAAAATTCATTTCCGGTGTAGGAAAATGCGCGAAAAAATTTTATAAGTTTCTCCACCCGACGTATTTGCCCGCATGATGGCGCGCCTTGCATGTACTTCCGGTTGCGGTGTTGCCGCAGCGCTTTTCCGGTCTCCAACTTCCATTGCGGAATAGACAATTTTTTTGTCAATTACCTGAATTAGTTATCTCGGAAATATCCCATGATAATATCACAGACTGTCGCCGGCCGGCCTATCCGCCATTTGTGGCGCGAAAATTCAAAAACATACGGCACGTGGCAACAGCGCTTCGAATTTTTCTACTACGTATCCGGTGGCGCCACGAGCGCTGCGTTTTTCTCCATCCGCACTTTATTTAAAAATTGATAACTAATTATTCTGCGATTATGTAAGCATGGAGTCGTCATTTGCGGAAAGAAGGGTTTGTTCTTTTTTAATGTTTATGAGCTTTCTTATAAAATTTTTCCAAACGTGCATAGGCACTAGGTCTTCTGCTATCACCCGATATAGTTGGGGTACAAGCGGCGAACTTATTGATAATTTTTAGGTTTGGTACAGATTTGTTGAACTTAAATTTTGAAGTGCAATTCAATTGGCCGAACGAATCGATTTTTTAATTGTTTCTTAGCGGCAACGATATGTCCGTTCGTTTGAATTTTTGTTTTTTCTAGGCTCAGCTCTCACATTGAGTTCTGTGGATAATAGTTAGCATCAAGAATACTGGGATGTTGTTATTTATTGTGGAACCTCTGCGTGAGGTTCGCATTTTTTTTCAATGCTTCAAACTTTCATTTTTTCTTTTTTCATTGCAAAATTTGACAATTTTAAAAGTGTCAAAGCTTTGGTATGATTCCTAATCTTTTATTGTTAAATTCTCACAATTTTCAAAGCTTTCAAAATTTTCAAAATGTTCGGAATTTTAAAAATTTCCCAAATTATGAAAATTTTCGAAAATGTTTAAAATTTTTCGAAAACTTCCACAAAATTTCAAAAGTTTCCGAACACTTTCGAAAATTTTCAAAAATTTCAAAAATTTTCAAAAAGTCCAAAAATTTTCAAACTTTTCAAAAATTTTGAAAAAATTTCAAACAATTTAAAAAGTTTCAAAAAAGTTCAAAAATTTGCTAAAACTTCCAAAAGTTTCAAGAATTTTCAAAATTTCAAAAAATTTCAAAACTTTCAGAATTTTAAAAATTTTCAAAGTGTCAAAATTTTTTAGAGATTTTCCTAATTTTTACAAATTTTCAGGATTTTTAAATATTTTAAAAACGTCAAGAACTTAAAAAAATCTGCAAATTTTCCAAACTTTTCAAATATTTAAAACATTAAAAAATTAGAAAGTTCTGAAGTTCTATTTGTAAATTTGGACATTTCTACTGAGAATTGTGATTATCTATAAAAGTTTAATTGCGCCTCAGAAATCTAAAATACCTATTGGGAATGCCATCGAAATATATACAGTATGTTTCACGGGAAAACGAAAATACCGCGGGGAAATCAATTCACATCGATTCGACAAGAGTAATAACATGAAAGAGTGACATAAAGAGAGTAAAGAGCTTTAGACATTTAGTCACATGGAAAAATATTAGCTGTATAAAAGTTAGCGTAGTTTGTTATTAAAGTAAAATGCTTCAATTGCGATCTAGACTTCATGTCAAATTTGAAAATTTTGAAAATGTGAAAATTTTGAAAATTTTCAAATTTTAAAAATTTTCAAATTCTGAAAATTTTGAAAATTTTGAAAATTTTGGAAATTTGGAAAATTTGGAAAATTTGAAAAATTTTGAAAATTTTGAAAATTTTGGAAATTTGGAAAATTTGGAAAATTTTGAAAATTCTGAAAATTTTGAAAATTTTGAAAATTTTGGAAATTTGGAAAATTTGGAAAATTTTGGAAATTTGGAAAATTTGGAAAATTTGGAAAATTTGGAAAATTTTGAAAATTTTGAAAATTTTAAAAATTTTGAAAATTTTGAAAATTTTGAAAATTTTGAAAATTTTGAAAATTTTGAAAATTTTGAAAATTTTGAAAATTTTGAAAATTTTGAAAATTTTGAAAATTTTGAAAATTTGAAAATTAAAAAAAAGTGATCTATTTCCATGCTTTGAAAAAAAAAGAATTTCTCAAATAATTTTGTACAATTTTCCCAAAACTAAAAACCTAAATATATCCATTTAAAAAACAATATCCAACTCGTTAATCACATGAAGTCTATCGCATATGAAAATTACATATTTTCGAGTCATTTCGTAACCCCACGTATCTCCCGAAATCTCACACACCGAACGCACTTGAGAGAAATCAATCGAACTCACATAGATCCAAGAATCCGTTCAGCCCGTCATTGGTCGCGTAATGAGGGATGTGCCGGTATACTTCTCTTCTTCATTTTGCGATAACCATCAAACGAAGCAGAGAAATCTAAATGAGAACCGATTTAATAACCGATATTTTTTGTGATTGTGACGGAAACGAGGGGTTTACGGCCGCGAAACCATAGAACTTCGCTTCAGAGCCACAATGACAAACCAGGAATTTATCTCATAACGATGAAAGATGAGATTCAAGCGATGGACAGATTCACATTCACCTGAAAGTGTTCCTGAGTCAAATGTTCTACGTTACTGTATCATTGGCCCGAAAACCGCGATATAACCGAGCGAAGTGCGGTCAGAATCGCATTTTTCAAGGCCTAGTGACATAAAAATCCTTTTTGATCCGCGTGTTATAGTCGCGACACTATAAGAGATCTCTCCCCACCACCGTCGACGCATGCGCGTTGCTGTTCAACCACCGCGCCACCTCTATCAAGGCAATGCGCATGCGTCGGCGGTGGTGGGGAGAGCTCGGCTCGAAATCCAAACACAACTCTCACAGTGGCCCGACTATATATACAATATTTGGTGTCATTCGACTTAAATCCCACATCGTGAGTTAAAAATCCGTGACTTTCAAGTTCTAATTGCATTGAATAGGGACATCGTCTTCCTCTTTTGGGGGATCTCCTTTAGGTTTAGAAAAAATAGGAGAAACGCAGCGACTATCTCAATATCTATGCTCCAGCGCTTCCATTCTGTCATCATCTATTCATCACACGAATTCCATTTCAAAAATGACAATCGTACACTTTCAAGTGAACTTCCACCACTGGCTCTCGACTGAAAATGTCTTGTTATTGGACTCTGGAGAAGGTTCATTCAGCGACTGCTAAGATTCAATTCCAAGTTTGCGATATGTTTCCTTGTCCACTGTAACAAGTCTTCCTTCTACACTCGAACAATCCAGCTCGATGCAGTGCAATCTGGAGCCCCATTCACAGTGATTGTGATCGTTGGGCTTGTAGTACTTTATTTGGAGGCATGTGGTGAGAAAGCCTGATGTTAGAACTCTCATGGCAATAGGTAGCTCCTCCCTATGTCCACGTGCACTCGGCAGTACGTCTTTTGTACTGTAATAAGCGCTGTAAGCGCACGCAGTGCCATCTCGCGCTCGCTCTACCGCTTCCACTGGCTTGCCGCCAATATGTAGTGATCTGGAAGAGGAAAAGGCGTGAGTTATTGGCTAAATCACAATTTTTATATGGCGCCATATGTATTTCGTATTTCATGATAACAAGAATACATATACATGCTTCGATTATCTATAGAATATAATTAATTAACTTCCCGATCTAGGGAAGTTATTGTAATGACCCCGAAAATGAAAGGAGCCAGATCGATGAAATTTTCACGTTTCTCGACGTTTTCCATCATCCTGAAGTGATTTCAGAGAAGTGTGTGTGTGTGTGTGTGTGTGTGTGTGTGTGTGTGTGTGTGTGTTCGTCCGTATGTGGCAAGATTTTTCGTTTACGTTTTCTCGGAAACGGATCGTGCGATTCGATTAATTTTTTTTTCAATCGTTGCGTCTCCGTGTAACTTAGAGCTGATTAGATTTTTGATCGAAACCATCGAGTAGTTCCCCTGTTTTTGAGAAATTCATGTTGAGCAAAAATCGAAAATAGTGATAATGCAGGTTCATTCATACAAAAATGTTGTAATCCAGGTACTCAATGTCACAGTTGAAAGATATAAGCATATTTTATAACTGATTAAATTTTGAGTAAAAGTGGTCCAGTACTTATATTGTTATTAACAATGTCAATTGTTTATAATGTTCTACTGCATAAACTATTAGAGTTAGCGCAAAATTCATATAAGAAAAGTTGTTTGCCATATAAAACTACGTATTTTATGTAGAATGGCTTTTTTCGATAATTTGCATAATTAAGGAGGTATAGCAGTCTCCACAATTATGTATGTAATAAGTGAACGAATGGACCCAGCGCAGTCATGACGGTCCCAATCGAAGCGTTTTCATGCGAAATCGAGCGGATCACATTTTGGATGGCATTTGTGCAGTATATGCAATGTTATTAGCAATTGCAATTGTTTATACTGTTCCACTGGGTAAAATATTAAAGTTTTTGTTTTGCAGCCGCATCCTTATTGGCGTCTCACTCTCACTCAAGTAACACGCATAAGTCTCATCCTCATGCTCACCATGCGTCTACTCAAGTATTCATAATTATCTGCTTCATAAATGAGTCAGTTTGGAATTCTCAAATAGGCATGTTTTCGTTATGATAATAACAGGGCTCACACTGATTAACCGTAGTATATTGAAGGAGAATAAATTTGGTAGGTTGTGCTGGAAAACCAAATCGGGAAGTTTTGTTTGTGCCCCGAGTGGGGCACACACCACTAGTTTGATATTTCATTCAGCCGACTCTTCATATTCGTCTGTGTATAACCTCAATTCAAATTCTCGCGCCGAGTTCAGCTCTTTGCCGCTCCTCATCACGTGGCAGTAGGGGAAGTGAGTTGGCTGTGGTGGGAAGGTAAGAAATCGGAGGTCGATGAGGGGAGATAATGTAAGAAATGGGAGGTTCTACTGTAGTTATTTCTGAGAGTTAAGGTATGTCTGAAACCATTTGAATAGATGTAGGGAAAAGCACGATGGGGAAATTCGGGATTAGGGAAAGCAATCAAATAACCGTTCTCTAAAGTTTTATTCGAGAGCTGTTTTAGCGGCCACTGCCGCACGTTTTTTTTTTTTTTAATATACAAAATTGGAAGATTTATAGAAGGGGTAAATTGTTTAATGTACCGGAAGTACTAATCACGGTCCGAAATTTTTTACCCCCAACGTCTAATTTGTGGGCGGTAGTATTTTTTCGTTTGTGTCATACGCCCCACTCCCGCAGGGAGTATTTACTATTTCTACCCTGAAAAATGAAAAAAGTTTCTCGTCAGTAGGTCAACGGAAAAAAAATCCCATATGAGAAAATACGTAACAGGAACTGCAGAAATTTTCCAAATTTGAAATCTATCAATAATTGAAGGATTCCTAAAAATTGAGAAATTGAAAAAAAATCACACGTCAGATGAAGATCAATTTATTTTTCAAGTATTGGGCAAATATTCCTTCGTCACCTTCTGCTTTTATACGCAAAAATATTGAACAGTTTTGCCACACCAAATTTTTATGTCCCAGTCGGAGTGACCTGATCCCATGATAAAAGTGGGATGAAGAAGGTCAACTTTGGGATTTTTTTTCTCCATTTCTAAACGTCAGAAAATTCTCAAATTATTAGGGAGGATTGACCATATACTCCCCCATGAGCCACAAAAATTTCATCCACTTATATTTATAAGTTTTTCCATAAAAAAAACTTGAAGCAATTCTGGGAAGTTTTTTTTCACCTTCGTTAGTAGGTCAAAAAATGATTTTCAACGCCATTTATCCAAGCTATTTTCTTTACGATAACCAATTTCCAACTCCAATTATATTTACACGCGATCCACGAGCAATGAATTCGTCAGTGGTCGATAGGTACCTCGAAATTCGTTGTAACTTTTACGAGTCATGTGTTCGCGGAGGAAGCGCAAGTTAATATGCTACCATCAAATGCATCCTCCAGTGAGTCATATAATTTGCCACAAAATCAGATCGATATTCAACCCGTGTTCTTACACACTTTCCAATGCTGAATTATTCATTGCCTCCATCAATCGTATGTAGAGAAAAATTTAAGGATGCAATCGATAGGTGTAAAAAATTTAGAAATTCTCTTTATGTCTCAAGGATTGTTATGACATCTGTAGTGTTATTCTGGGCAAAGTTTTGAATTTTTCTCATACAATACTTTGTGACTTCCAACAGGAATTTCCGCATGAATTCAAGTAGAAGTTCCCTGACGAGTTCCTGTAGAAATTGCCACGTGAATTTCCTGTAGGAATTCCGATACGAATTTCTGTAGGATGTCCCAAAGAATTTCCGGGACAGATCCCATACGAATTCCTGTAGGAATTCATGTATGGATTGCTGGGGAAATTCCCATACAAATTCCTGTTGGAATCTCTATTTGAAGTCCTGTAGGAATTCCCATGAGAATTCCTGTAGGAAGTCCCATGCTAATTCCTGTAGGAAGTCCCATGCGAATTCCTGTAGGAACTCCCTTGTGAATTCCTGTAGGAATTCCCACACGAATTCCTGTAGGAATTCCCACACGAATTCCTGTAGGAATTCCCACACGAATTCCTGTAGGAATTCCCATGTGAATTCCGGTATGAATTTCCATGAGAATTCCGGTATGAATTCTCATGAGAATTGCTGTGGGAATTCTTATGCGAATTCCTGTAGGAACTCTCGTGGGAATTCCCATATGAATTCATGTACGAATTCCTGTGGAAATTCCCATAAAAAATCCTGGAGGAATTTCTCTGGGAATTCCCATATGAATTCACGTAAAAATTCGCGTACGGATTCCTGTGGAAATTCCCATACCAATTGCGGTTGGAATTCCTGTTGAAATTCCCGTAAGAATTCCTGTTGGCATTCCCGTCGGAATTCCTGTTGGCATTCTCGTCGGAATTCCTGATGACATTGCTGTTGGAATACTCATAGGAATGCCAATACGAATCCCAATGAGAACTCACGTACGAATTCCTGTCGGAATTCAAGTAACGGATTCCTGTGGTAATTTCCGCCCTAGGGCGGAAAGTGCGAGCTACATAGTCGAATATAATATTGTGGCCGCTGCAATTTTGTTTATCAAGAAAAAATATAAAAAATCACATCAGCATTACGGCTCCAGTGGACGCATCCAATAGACAATATAGAAGCACCAGTCCAATTCTTCTCACATCCCAAACGACAAATTTTCCGTTTGAAATTGATAAATTTTGTATTATTCATTTAACAATATTGAGGAAGGATACTCTGAATTTTATGCGGAAGCAGTACTTGATAGGTTGTAATAAATCTCTTAATGGGATTACTCCGTAAATCTGGACTGCCTCTAAGGTCCGCCATTGCGCCAATTGGCAATTTGCGATGCGACAATTCATCTCTGAAGTTGCGGAAATGGGTGAAACTTTGTGGTGTTAATTACTATTTGCATTTAGCCCCGAAATTGCACTTTGGACACGGACAAATGTCAGCTAAACGATGGTGGCATTATTCGAGATCTAGCGCAATTCGCATGTGTAATAAATATCAATGAGCTGAAGCGTAATTCATACTTGGATGAGCATCACAAGTCAGTTGTAGCGATGCCCGCTGTGGGACAAATGTATGGCATTTTTCATTGAAGGAAATTCCTGATATTTACCAATGAAAGCAGGAGTCGAATTATTTGCTATTTATTATTATATGTGGCATGAAAGCAGCCCTTGTTGTCGCCCATATTGCTATTTGACTGAAATCACGACAAAAATCCCTTTTTTTTTATCAGCCCATTCATAACTAGCACTCTTCTGGCGTCGAATGAGACCTACTGAATCTCATTGTCATAAGTACAAGTCAGAAATTTTCTCTTCGAAAGAAAAACGGAAAACCAGCCGTTGTCGCTCGTTCCAAACAATTAACTTTTTCGAATTATTATCCCACATTCAGTGACTGGCGCAGTTATTACAGGCACACATATTGGCTCCATAGTGTATATCGATCTTCAATTAGATCTGAAGTTTGGTTTCATAGTAGAATTATGTGACAGAAGTAACATTCATGTTGAAAATAAATTACAAATAAATTACATCGCTATATCGATACATCGCTATATCAATACATCGCTATATCGATACATCGCTGTATCGATACATCGCTATATCGATACATCGCTATCTCGATACATCGCTATATCGATACATCGCTATATCGATACATCGCTATATCAATACATCGCTATATCGATACATCGCTATATCGATACATCGCTATATCGATACATCGCTATCTCGATACATCGCTATCTCGATACATCGCTATATCGATACATCGCTATGTCGATACATCGATATATCAATACATCGATATATCGATACATCGATATATCGATACATCGATACATTGCTATGTCGATACATCGCTATGTCGATACATCGCTATATCGATACATCGCTACGTCGATACATCGATATATTGATATATCGATACATCGATGTATCGATGCATATACAATATACATATCACTAGTTCCTTGTCGGTGGCCGCTACGCGGCAACATGTCTTGTCTGTATTCTCGTTTGATTTCGATGGTGTCATCGATAATCGAGATTTTTTTCTTCGACTTTCGAGTTTTCGAATTCGATAATCGATTTATGTTCCTGGCCGAAGCTTTCAATTATGTATATAGATATACATAATGATACAGAATTGTCTGATGTCTTAAATGCAAATTCTGATATCTACCAAAAGAAGAAAAATTTATTTTTAATAAATCAAAGCGTGGCAATGGTTCCACGTGGTCCAAAAAAATCCATAAATGGCAAAGAAAAAATTTGAAGATGTCAAGCCTGGTTTACTGCCAAAATCAAGGAATGACAATCATAATCATAATGTACCGCTGCGTGACCTTCACTAAGCTATATTTGCTCGCTGAATTTGACCTAGCTAGGTCATAAGTTCATTTTTCTTTCTAGGCAGCTGCTACATTTCTCGCGGTTGCCCCATTCTCATGTGGATATATATATAGGAGTACCTGTGAATCTACTAAATGTTCACGATAAGATATAGAGATAGTAAATTTTTTGCACCAAAATGTTTATTGTAGAAATAAGGATTTACACACACACACACACACACACACACACATCCACCCACTCACCCACCCACACGCACACACACAGAGAGCCCTCATTAAAAAAGATCCTGTAGCATATGACAAGTCAGGAAAAGTGAAACTTTCATGGATCTGAAGGCGAATAAAATTTTGCAAAAGTTTGTGAAATTCACAAAATAATATAAAAAAATTGAGATATTGAAATTTCTTTTCTCACTCGGTCTTGCCATCGGCCGCTACATTTCTCGTGATTACCCTTTCCCATCTATATATCTGTATATCTATATACATAAATACCCCCTGATTTAGTGCTAAAATAGAGATAGTGAATGTGTTGCGCGTGAAAATGCATTTAGTGCGATGATCGCGTGATTCCGCCTAACGACTAATTTACCGGTTACGGATGTTGTATACCAGAATACCAGCGAATTTTACAAAAATGTTCGTTTTTGTCGGAGTTTTATATTTTTGAGTGGCGATTAGAAATAGAGATAATGAAATGAAACCTAGATTTAATTTTGTTGTTATTTTTTGGAACCAATATTGGGTCAAAATTGTATTAATATTGGACCAATATTGTATCAATGTCGGACCAATGATACATCAATATTGTACCCATATTGGACCAATATCGCCTCAATACTGGACCAATGATGTATCAATATTGGACCAATGATCCATCAATACTGGGCCAATACTGGACCAATGTTGCATCAATACTGGACCAATATTGCATCAATACTGGATCAATGCTGCACCAATACTGGGCCAATGCTGCATCAATACTGGACCAATGTTGCATCAATACTGGACCAATGTTGTGCCAATACTTGCCGAGTATTGCAACAACGGTGGGCCAATATCCCACAAATGCTGAATCAATGTTGCATAATGCTGGACCAATACCGCGTCAATATTGAACCAATACCGCATCAATATTGGACCAATATTGCATCAATACTGACCGGATATTGCAACATGGTGGGCCAATGGGCCCCAAACACTGGTCCAATGCTGGATCATGCTGGACCAATGTTGCATCAATATTAACATTGCATCACCAAGATACCACCGGACCAATGATGAATTAATACTGGACCAATATTGAAGCAATGCTGGAGCAAAGCGAACCAATATTGGACCAATGTTGATCCAAGGCTTGATCACTACTAAACTAATTAAAAATTTTAAGAATTCCGTAAATTTGAAAAAAAAATAAAAATAAAAAAAGAATTAAAAAATTTCGAAAAACTTCGTCGATCACAAATTCCTCCGGAAAACATTTCCGCGAATAATATTCGATGCTCCCGTTCGGCAGGTAGTTAATACATCGCGAAGTGCGGGAGAACTTGGGATTCCCCGAGCGAAACTTCCCCTTGACAATTGTCCATGCATTCACTCGTAGAATGAATGAAAGAAAAAAAAAAGAAAAAAACCGGGCACAATATCCCAACGATACGGTTATCAGGGGAATTGTTATCTCCCGAAATAATGGCTTAGGTTGATTTTATCTGGGGAATTCCATTCGACGAACTTTAGCTCTGCAGATTTTTTTCTGGTAATTTTTTTCTCGCGCACATTTTTTGGCGGGAAAATTTTCATCGACCATTTTTTTTTGGGGCAATTTCATTCTGGCGATTTTTCACCTGGGGAAATTTTCCTAGAAAAGTTTTTAGAAAATTTTTTCTTCCGGGGTATTTCAGTCTGGGGAATTTTTTTCTGGGGAATTTTTTTTCTGGGGAATTTTTTTTCCGGGAATTTTTTTTCTGGGGCATTTTTTCGGCGAAACTATTTTATAAACATTTTTTTTTCAAAGACACAAACTTCAAGTTCAAAATTTGGCGGGAAAATTTCAACCACAAAATCGCTCCACAAATTAGTGCCATGAATAATGTTATCTGTCTTATCTCCCTTGAACTTCATAAAGTCCTCCTAATTGCAGTTGCCTTTAGAGCGCTCCGCAACCCTCATCAATTTTTCCCCCTCAGATTATCCTTCATGTTTCTTTGAAGTAGCAAAAAAACAAACTTGCTACCTGGCGGAGAATTTAAGTCGCAGAGACGATTAATGGATAAGCATCCTTGATAACCCTACCCTCCTCTGGGTTATCAAGGATGCTCATTTCAGAAACAATTTCAATCAACACTTCGCTGAAGGTTTTGAATATATGAAAAAAAAATATTTTGAGATATTTTCAAATTTTACAATTTGACAAATTTGGATTTTTCAAAAAAAAAATTCTTTTAATTTATAGTTTACTAAATGAGTTAAATTCTTTTTCCGAGATGTGTGTTTATGTGTATGTATGTATATGTATGTATGTATGTGTGTGTGTGTGTGTGTGTGTGTGCGGTGGGGGGTGGGTGGGTGGGTGGGGGTGGGTGGGTGGGTGGGTGGGTGGGGGTGGGTGGGTGGGTGGGTTGGAGGGTGTGGGAGGGTGGGTGGACTGTGTGTGTGTGTATGTGTCTGGCCAAATTTTCAAAATTTAAAAATTCTCCAAAACATCAAAATTTTTGAATAATTTTTTTCTTACTTCCGAAAAAAACAATTCAAATGTTTGTTTCATCCATTCATAAAATTTGTATGTTTTTTTTGTTAACTTCAAATAAAATTGCATGTCTCATGCCAATGACTTTGCCACTCAATTTAAAAATACCAAGACACACAGGCGCGACCCACTGCAACAGTTGTGATGGTTCAAAACTTGATGTCGAATCCATCAAGTACTCTACAGCTCAGCCCTATTTTTAACTGCAGCGTCTCCCTGTTGACCAACTGCCAAGTGTGGAAATTTTTTCAAATACCAAACTTGTTTATGCACTCAAGAATTCATAGCGCAATCATAAAAAATAAATGGGCTGCGGGCCAAAATTATAACTTCCCGATGTCTGCGTGTGTGCACTTTCTTTCCAATCTCTCATTTTTCTCACCACAGAGCTCCCTAATGACTTCAATGGTTTATAACGCTTTAACGCCGAAACGGTTGAAGATACGAAAAAAGTCAGAGGACACAGAATATGTATTTTTTTATAAGGAACAACATTTATTCGACACATTTTTGCGTATCTATAATACTTCGTGAGATACAGCGTTATAACAATTGAAATTGTTAATAACAATAGAAAGCAGGAGACATATATGGAGCAAAAACTAATGAGCTCTGAGTTACGGCAAGACGCCTCGATTGCGTCATACAGGACCTCGATCGGATAATTTGTTCACGAGAAATCGTTAAGGGTAATTTTTGGTTACATACGTACATCGGCACACACACACACACATACAGACATTTTGTTTTAAATAGTCTAGAAAGGCCAGAAATAGCATGAAACGTGGAGATCTGATGGAAAATCGATTTTTCATTTTCGGGGGCAAAACAATAACTTCCCCTATCGGCAAGTTAAAAAAAAATTAAAAAGACGTTATGCAATATATATATATTTCATGATCAGAGGATCTTTGATGTTGCACATAATGAACAGTAATGTCTTCTGTAAAAGAGTAATTCCGTACGGAAATATTATGAGAAAAGGTAATCTCGGTAATAAAAGTCGGACGATTACAGCTCAATTTTTCATGGTGACATTAAACATTTCTGAAAAATAATTCTGATTCTAATAAAAGAGAAATTACAAAACTGGGAGGCGTTTATCGTGTACATGGTGTGTTGATTTTATGAAACCGTGAGTTTGACCCGTGGACCAGCTCATACCAACAACCCGATAGGTTTTGATTGTACATCATTGGATTATTTTTGCTACTTATTTTGCACACACACCCAGAGATCCACCCGCAGATCGGCTCGTTCCGAAAATTCATTAATTTCGTTGATTTTTCTAGCAAAAATTTGCAATATCTCACTAATTATGCGGGGTAGCGTGAAAAGTCATATGGCCTAAAATATGCATTTTTACACGTGAGTGATTCTGCATGGAAATGCTTCGATTGCGACCTTCATGACACCGCTAGTTTCATTCGTTCACCAATTTCATACATAATTCTTCAGACGGCCATACCTCCTTAATTATGCAAATTATGAAAAAAAGTCATCCCGCATAAAATGTGTATTTTTATATGACGAATAACTTTTCTTATATAAATTTTTCGCTAACTCTAATAGTTTATGCAGTAGAACGTTATAAGCAATTGGAATTATTAATAGCAATATATATACTGCACCAATTTAAGGCAAAATCTAATCAGGTCGGAGTTAAGTGAATACCTTTCGATTGGGTCATCGCGGACTTCAATCGCATTATTCGTTCACGAGAAATCGTTGGGCATAATTTTTGACTATATACATACCTAGTAACACACACACACACACATAGAGTCCCTGGATGATGGTACCCCATTGGGACGGCCCAAAAAAATTTCCCGATCTATAATTCCTGGATAAGCCCACGTTTGGGTCCATTGTCTTCAGTAATAGTGCAATTGAATTTGTCAATGTCCCTTTGCATTTGAATTATATCCGCGAAGAGAATAATAATGTCGTTGATAAAGCTTGGATGATCACGGCTCAGTTTCTCCCCTATCATCTCCGGATGCTGCATTTCCTTACAGTTTCCGCCGGTAATGCAAATGCAGCTCTCTCTCCCGCATATCCGAAAATGCCACAGTTCCCTTCCGCACACTACAACGATCATCATGCCTCATCAACAAATTACCGGAAAGCATTGAAAGGTTAAGGAAAAATCTTCACACGGTGAGAAATATCAGAAGAAACATGTGAGATAAACGGGATGTATGTGTGTGTGTGTGAGCGTATGTGTATGTGAACAAAAACCTACCCAACCCCATCCGTCCACCTACCCGCCCATCCACCCACCCACCACCCACCTACCCGCCCGCCCAACCACTCATCCCCCTACCTATCCACCTACTCACCCACACCCACCTAACCGCCCACCTAACCGCTCACCCACTCAACCACACGCACCTAACCGCCCACCCATTCACCCACACCCACCTAACCGCCCACCCACTCGCCCACACCCACCTAACCGCCCACCCACCTAACCGCCCACCCACCTAACCGCTCACCCACTCAACCACACGCACCTAACCGCCCACCCATTCACCCACACACACTAAACCGCCCACCCATTCAGCCACACCCACCTAACCGCCCACCCACTCACCCACACACACTAAACCGCCCACCCACTCACCCACACCCACCTAACCGCCTACCCACTCACCCACACACACTAAACCGCCCACCCACTCACCCACACCCACCTAACCGGCCACCCACTCACACACACACTAAAAACCGCCCACCCACTCACCCACACTCACCTAACCGCCCACCCACTCACCCACACGCACTGAACCGCCCACCCACACCCACCTAACCGCCCACCCACTCACCCACACCCACCCACTCACCCACACCCACCTAACCGCCCACCCACACCCACCCACTCGCCCACACCCACCCACTCACCCACACGCACTAAACCGCCCACCCACTCACCCACACCCACCTAACCGCCCACCCACTCACCCACACACACTAAACCGCCCACCCACTCACCCACACACACTAAACCGCCCACCCACTCACCCACACACACTAAACCGCCCACCCACTCACCCACACATACACTTTTTCAACAACGTATCATATCATATCATAGTATAATGACATCGAATAAAAATTCGGGATCATTACAATCCTTTACACAAGGCGCGACGTTAACAAGGCGGATGGCACTACAATTAGGGAAAAGCTCAGAGAAAAAAAAAATCCTGTTATGCGCATCAAACCTACGATGGAAAACCTTTGCGGCAATAAAGAGACTTCAGGTCAATTACTTATATTAGTTATACTTCGGTTACTCCATTGTGAATCCACGTACAGTGAACTCTGGTGCACTTCCGGAAATTCAGGAAGTCTTATAAAATGTCGAAACATTAAAATTGAAGGAATTTCACGTTCGAAAAATTTGAAATTACAAACATTTTCAACATTTTGGAACTTCTTTTGGTCTTTCTTCCGAAATTCCTAAAATTATATTGACAATTAAATTAAAATTTCCAAAAATACGGAAAATCTGAAAATTTTTCAAAAATTGTGAATTTCCCGATTTTTAAGTTTCAAAATTTTGATTTTTTTTTTAATTCAAAAATTTACGGTAATTTACGGAAATCTGGGAAGAATAATGAAAGAGAAAACCTGAAAAGTTTAAATTAGTAAATTCAAAAACTAAAATTTTAATGGAAAACTTAATTTAACGATTCCCGAAAATCCTCTTTTCTCTTCTCCATTTCTCCAAATTTGCAAAGTGTTGAAAAATTGGAGAATTTTGAAATTTCCAGAAATGCCAATAATCCTTTAAATTCTGTTTTTTTTCATAAATTCTCCAAATTTCTAGGAATTTTTTTATTTCAACAATTTTGGACATGTTAAAATTGTGATCATTTTTTGTTATTTTCACTTTGAGCAAAATTTCAGAATTTTCAAAACCATGACAAATGAATAATTTCGAAATTTTGAAAAAAGTAATAAATGAAAAATTTTGAAATTTTTGAAAATGTAAAAACTGAAAAGTTTTGAATTTTTCAAAAAAAGTAAAAAATAAAACGATGTTAAAATTTGCAAAAAAGAAAGAAAATAAAAAAATTAAAAATATCAGAAACGTTAACCAAAAATCAAGAAATGATTCACCCAAACAATTTTTCGAAAAAAAACATTTAAAAAAATGAGAAAATTCAAAAATTTCACATTCTCTAAACCGATTCAAAAAATGAACACACACTGGCTGTACCTACTGCAACAGTTGCGGCGGTTTGAAACTGATGTCAAGTCGATAGAGTGCTTCGCAGCTCAATTTAACAGTTTTCAGCTGTCTAAATCTGGCAGATGTCTCCATTTTGCAGAATACCGGTCCAGCCCCAGGTTCCTTTCTGACGGACAACGTCACCCGAAAATGTCCTTCGGCACCCATCTAACATTTCTCACAATAATTACACTATTTACCAACAAACACCCTAAGACCACGCTGGTCAACTTGCTGTGGATTGAGGCCAAGTTAAAACCTGCGCCACCGGGGTTGGAACAGTGACTGAGGCTGAGCAACCACACGCGTCCACTTGGGTGCAACTGCGCAACGGCTACTCGCGCAAATCGTTCAACATATTTTTTTTTATTGCAACAAGATTCCTGGAATCGTCAAATGAGAATATTGAAATTGGTGCAGATTTATAGTTTGTATGCTCACACACCCACCCACCCACACATACACACCCACCCACTTACCCATACCCACCCACTTACACATCCGCTTACCCACCCACATACCCACTTACCCACCCACATACCCACTTACCCACCCACATACCCACTTACCCACCCACACACGCACTGCAGATCCAACAGCGCTCAGAAGAAAAGCGAATATGCTTATTATCAAAGAATTGCTCATGCACAACTAAGACAGCCTGATTGCGTAGCTGCTCTTCCGCACTTCTTCGAAAGGGACTCCTGGACACCCATCCATGCGGCTGGGGTCGACTTTCGCTATTTAGGCCATCGTATTTCTAAACACCGGGTAAACCTCCAGAAACCCCTGTGCTACGATGACCGGCGCCTATGATGGAACCCACCCCCCCCCCCCCCCTGCGTCGGGGTAGGTTCCCGCTCGGCCGGGCGGTCTCATTTTATGGGTATCGCCGATAGCACACACGGAATCCATGAGAAAATATTCTCCGGCGGCCGGGCGTGTGTGTGTGTGTGAATTATAAATCGGTAGATTTTTAAGACAAGCAATTGGAAGCATTATTGATCCTATCATATAACGTAGGAAAAAGTAGTGTCCAATAACGGACAATACTTTGAATAAAATATAATGGACCGTTATGTCAAAATCAATCTCTGTTTTCACAGAAAACATTGATTTGTACACCTGATATATGGGTCGAAGCCATTCAAATGGTGCCCATTGAAAAGAGAGTCCAGGCAAGAGATCCTTGAGCAAGATCGACGCTATTAAACATAGAAGCAGAAGAACAGGGGGGGAAAGATGGAAGAGGCAGATGCAGCAGAAGTGCATACGGTTTCCATCGAGACATAAATATAGTTCTCAGAATTTGAAACATCTTCAGTAAAAAACATTGGAGACCGTCAAATGAACAAGGTCTTCGATAAAATTGCTATGGATATTGTACGGCTTCCGCCGAAACCTACATTAAATCATGAATATTTATTGACAGACAAAATCAACTTTCAAAGTATTCGCAGGCAGCACCAGTAGAAAACCAATGAGGACGCTGCTATTCTCTCATCAAACATCACAGCATCAGTTGTGTGTTTAGCTTACCTAAAGTACCGTCACCGCATTAACTTTGCACCTTTATTATAGTACTTTAATGTTGCAAATTTGTAAATGTTTCAAAACTAAACCATTACAAATTAACGCCCTGCATCCGGTACAGGAAAACTTCTTCCCCGGGTCCAATTTCCCGAGGAGAATGAGGTACCAAAAGGAAGAGGTACCAAAGTGTATGGCGAAAAATAGTAAGCGCTTCCAAGTTTCAGTGAATAAGTTGTTTGGGGTGATATGATATTTGAGGAGATTATGTGACAGGATCTTGGAGTTCAGACCGACATATGGCCCCAAACAACTTATCTATCAAAGTGTACAGCATTCTATCTTCAGTTTCCGCGTGCCCGTTCTCCAATCGAGAAATTCAAAGTATTCGAGAGATTCTTGGTCAGCGAAATTGCTCCTCCGGAAGTTCTTGTTGAGGAAATTAGCTTGTCAATGTATATTAATGGTTTTCTTCATTAATTATTTTCTAATAAGAAAATTGTCAATATTAGAAAAAATTGAGAGCGAAAAATATGCAATTCTCTCTCAGTAGTTTCATATATGTATGTAGTCTTCACAAGATAATCTATATATATAACCCAGTGACCGCAGAAGCGAATTAAATAAAACAATTAATAAATAATATAATTGAAATGAAAAAGATATAGGGCGCTGGGATGGCGAAAAGTGGCGGTTTGGCTGGATGTGGGGCCGCGATTTTTGGCCAAATTGGAAAGGTTGAAGGAATGCAATGGGGCGGAAAGTGTAAGAAAGGTGTGGGAGGAATGCTGCGGCAGGCGGGTAAATGAAGGTGTGGGTGGTATGCGGGAAGAGATATCGCGATTACAAGGGGCTGCCCGGAAAATGGAGGTTAGAGTGAGTGACAAAAGAAAGAAGAGAGAGAGAGAGAGAGAGTGAATTTGAGCGGGAAAGGCAAGCGTTGGCGGGGGAAGGCCCAAACATGGCACAGTGAAAGGGGGACGGCCCAAACATGGCACAGTGAAAGGGGGACGGCCCAATGAGGGGACAAGGGGACAGTTGATAGCGGGAAGTATATAAAGGACACAAGGTTGAGAGGAGGTGGTGAAGGGTGAAAGTTTGGGGATGTAAAAGGAGAGAAGTGGTAGGGTTATAACAAATAGGGTGGGGGGGGGGGCAGGAAGGATCGAGAAGGGGGCTCGGGAGAGTGTTGAATGTAAGGCAAAATGTAATACCTTTATAAGGGAAGAGGGGGAGGGAGGGAGGGTGACAAGCTGGAGAGTAAGGCGGAAGCAGAGGAGAAAGAGGGAGGAATAATTGAGTATTTTATTAAATTAGTAACGAGTGGAAGGCTTGTGGAAATGTAAAGCAAAGCAACAACTTTTGTAACATTAAGGAAAATAAATTGAATTGAATTGAATAATTGAAATGAAAAACCACCGGTCAATTAAATACATTGAAAAAAGTTGTCAATGTAGTGATGGAAAGATTAGGTTCTCTAAATGAATAAGTCAAATATATTTCCAGAAGATACACAATTGTTCAGCATAATGCGCACTATTGAATGTTTAGGTGTCGACGTTTGTCAGCTCAAAGGCC
This sequence comes from Asobara japonica, assembly GCA_026005395.1. Lineage (NCBI taxonomy): Eukaryota > Metazoa > Arthropoda > Insecta > Hymenoptera > Braconidae > Asobara > Asobara japonica. The sequence goes on from BQMI01000140.1 coordinate 1,490,932, forward strand.
GAATGCCGCCCCTTCATACTGGTCCCTTGTGGAGCTGCGGAACACCTCCTCTTAATAACTGATAGAGATAGTGAGACGTTTAATAGCTCATTATCTTCGCTTCGAAATTGGCTCTGCTTTTTATTTGACGAATGCGGTGGCGTAGTTCCTTTTTTCGCCGCACAGACTGGTGGCGCGTCGGTGTCAGTCTTACGGTTTTCGATAATTTCGATATGTATCCAGTTTCTTTCGTCTCTCCTTTTTACTATAAAACCCGTTTTGCTGCTCCATAGATGGTTTAGTGGTGGGAGTATTTCGACCAATTAAATTGTTATTAAAAATTGTATGCGACTCATTTTTTGCACTTTTTTGGGGGTGTCCCGCAGCTCTATTAGAGATCTCGTAAGACCCATTCCTCAAAGGAGGCAGACGCAGGTAGTTGTCACGCCTTGGCTATCTTTAATGAGTGTTCTCGTCATGAAGCCTACACCACACAAAGAAAGAAAACGTAAGAAACGTAAATATGATATGTATTTGGAATTTGGAATTGCCTCCAAATCCAGAGGTAATTGAAAAGTAATTGATGAGAGTAACTAAGATCGGAGAGGATAAGAGACGATCTAATTGCGACTGAGATCCGTCGAAATGAACAATTTCTCAGAGGTACATCAGGTTAATTGGTTTATTTCAAAAGCAACGGCTCTCCAAAGTTTCAAGAGATTCGTTATTCTGCAGTGGGAGATGCTCAAAGTTTGCAACATCCCCCTCATGAGATAGAGAAAAAAAATTGAATGAATTTTGCGAAAAGAGATTGCGCAATTGTATTGTATGGAAAGTGGCGTGCGCGTATGGTTTGGACTGAGAGGTACTTTAATGCTACTGATATTAAATTGCGGATGCGGCAGGTTGTAATGACCTCGGAAATGAAATATTTAATATCGATAAAATTTTTATTTTCCTGAACGTTTGGTGTCACTTTGTTATGAAGCATTTCAGATTTGTTTTCCCTCTGTCTCTCTCTCTGCCTCGCTTCTTCTTTCGATCCTTCTCTTGACCTATTCTCTCTCCTCATCGGATCCCTCTGTCCGGATAGAATTAGTCGATGTGCCTGATTCAGGGCCGGTTGAGTTGTGTCATCATACTTTACATTATCTCATTATTCCTTCTCTATTTTCTACTTTTTATTTTCTCCTTTCATTGTTTATTTCTCTAATACTGTTTCTTATTTCGCTTCTACTTACTTAATTATCTTGCTTGCGTAACAGACAATTGAGCTTTTTGTTTCTTTTGTCTTTTCCCATTGCTATTTGGCATTCTGTGGAACTTGCTTGCGTTCTTTTGTACAACATAATATACAGCAATAATTTATTAATCAATCTCTCTTTGAGCTGCGACTCCGGCTCCAAAGACTGCAGAATTCGTGTATCAGATATGTTGGTCTTCAGAGGGATGATCATGTCGCTCCTAGGCGTAAACTTGGCTGCCTCACAACTCACATATATCATGCTATCATGAGGCGTCAGTGAGATTGAAAACTTAGTAAGACTTTACTGCAACCTTGAATTTGAGAACTGCTCCGACAAAGAGGTCGACAAGAAGGTAAACGGAGAGTATTGAGGTTCGCATGAGGTTCAAAAACTCGACTCGGTATGCGACGCATGTATTTCCCTGTCATTTTGATTTATAAAGCACGTCGTATTGGTCAACCAACGTATTTAGCAGAGATTTTTTATGTGCGCCAATCGAGATATCCTGGAAGGGGTGACATTGCGCCAGAGAAAAATTTCGTATGCCCGCCTGTAAGGTCTTTCAGAATACAGGCAGTAAAGTTCTGGGAGAAAGCTCGAGAGCCTTCAGCCAAATGAGTAAGACTTTTTGGACTATTTAGAACATCACTAGTGAGCATATCACAGTGGGCCTGGGAATAGAGCACATTCATGAAAAATATATTAGTACTCGAGACAGTTAGCTCCAGGCTGGACATTTTCTTTTTTTTCTTTTCTTGTACTAACCAGCACTCTGGGAACCCATCGCTTGTATCGTGCAGTATAATTGACTAGTGGCGGGTTTTGGTTCTTATTCTGCATGGTACTCACAGAATTTTTCATCTTCTTTGCACTATTGTTTTATCAGTTTCGTATGTATCGCTCTGACTTTGCCCATACTTTTTGGGGTGGCCCTTGGGTGGTCACCATTCAAGCTGTCATATTTTTTGCCAGTATAAAATCAACCGCGCAAAACACCTCTGCGGTACGCATACACCTTTGACGCAGTAGGCAGAGATGCTACTTGATAATTTCACCATTTATCGAACTTTAAATAAAAAGGAAAAAAGGCCTACAAAAAGTTGAAACAAAAATGCCGAAAATTTGAATAGCAATTAAAGCCGACGAAATGGTAAATTGTGAAATTTTTTTAAATTTCTATCCGGGCCCAACATCCAACACGAGTTCAACTGGAATAATTACCACCCTGTCCTGATTCAATATACTATTCAATTATCACAAGTTCATCCAGAGTGCGAAATTCCCTTTGTCCAGGGCACTGTACATTCAAAATTACCTTTATCAACGACAAGCACCCTTCATCGTAGTCGCTACATACCCCAAAGCGTTTCGAAGCATGTTCCGTGAATCGTCTAACTAACAGTAATTATCATCAGATCCCTAAATTCCAGATTAAATCCAGAAATTGAATGAATTTTTACAAATTGAGAGAGTAAAATTTTCCAGAAATTTAAATTAAACAATGAAAATTCAAATGACAATTGATTGAAAAAAAAAAACAAATTTTTGATTAAATTTCTTGATGTAGGAAACCATTCCAAATTCCACAATATTATATTCGATCACCTCACTTATCGACGAAATTTTCTCTCAAAATTCCGAACTTTGCAGTAAAAATACGTGGCGCAAGTTGAATTTCGGTTGGTTGAATAATTCATTTGTTATAAACAATTGTCGACAGTTGCATCTCTATCGGCAGGTATCGTCAGGGCTCCCTGCGGTGCCAATGGAAATCGACTTTTTTTCCACACTGTACAGCATTCACACAGTTTAAATCAATGAACACAATGGTGAATGGATAAAAAGACTTTTATGGGGCGTATTAACATCATGTGTGCCGCCTGGTCCATGCGCAAATGGCTCAGCGGGACTATACATCCACTCTGACTAGAGGACATTGTAATGTGGTGCGTTGCTGGCGTTATTATTACATTCCTTGGTTTATCCAGTAATTGAAGGGAAATCATGCAGAACCTCAATTTGTACAGCCGTTTCTTTTACGAAATCGCCGTAAAAATTCCACTATACAGTCGACTCTCCCACTAGTGCACTGCGCGGGACCGGACGCTCCACCGCTCTGTCCCATAAGTGACCCTCCCCTACTACTTCCACTCCCGGATGGTAGTAAGCGCAGTGAGGTAGCATTCAAAGTCACGCAGGACCATTTGCACAGTGGTGGGGAGGCGGCGCTTGAGGAGATAGTCGGTGGTGGGGTCATGGCGATATTGACTATAGGGATCCATCAACTTGTGGGACGTGCACTCGTGGGGGAGTTGACTGCACGGGGATTCGATGCGTGGACCTCGTGTGCCAAAGCTCAGCGTGGTCATTACCATCGGTCATAAAACGTTTAGGAAAATCATAAAAATATTTGAGAATTAAAAAAGATTGGTCCAATTTTTAAAAAATTGACAATTTTTAGGGATTGAGAAAATTCGAAATTTCCAGAATTTCACAAAGGTCGAACGTCGAAAACGCAAAAGTTTAAAATTAGAGAACTGTTGTTGACTTCTAATTAAAAAATAATAATTGAAAATTAGGGGGAAAATGTGACCTATGTTTTTTTATACCTCGTTAGCAGTGAAACTAGACTTAATCCATTTACTCGCCTCCAGTCGCTGGCATTCGTTATAATTAATTCGGTTGTGCGAACTCTGCTTATTTGTCTTCAGTGTGCACTAATTTTGATATTTCAGAAATTTCAAAGGTTATAAAGAAAATTAAAAATGGGAAATAATTCAATGAAAGCTTTTTTAATTTGGAGAATTTGAGATTTTGAAAAATGTCGGAAATTTGGGGAACTTGAGACCTGACAAACGTCAGGAATTTCAAAAATTGAAAATGTGCAATCTAATTTTTTCTTTTCAAACCTCGAGAATTCCAAAAAAAATTAACATCTGAAGAGTGAGAAATTGCACAAAACTTTGCTAAATTTTTTCAGATTCAAAATTTCTTTTCGAATTTTACAAATTTTAAGGATATGTGAAAATTTGTAAATTTTAAAGCATTGCTAGGTTCTTGAACATCAAAAGCTCTATGTTTCTAATGGCTTGCATGCAACGTTAATACATTTCCTCGCCTCCAGTCACTGCCATTGATTATCATTAACTTCATTAGTCAATGCAATTCGAACTTTCCTACGAACTCCATTTAATCAGAGTTATCTGTGGATATATGCATTCCAGTTTAACAGATTGATTTTATTATCACGGTTTATACAAATTTCGAGGATTTTGCAAATTCTGACATTTTGAAAAATGATAAAAATTTTCGTAATTTGAAAAATTTAGCAAATTTGGAAAATTTTGAAAACTTGGAAAATTTTGACACTTTTGCAAAATTTGAAAGATGTTAAAAATTTCCAAAAAAAATTCGTTAATTCCAAAAATTAAAGAAATCTTAAAAATTTCAAAATCTGAAGAAAATTAGAAAATTTCAAAAATTTCAAAAAATTTAAAAAATTTCCAAACTTCCAGAACATTCAAAAATTACAAAAATTTCAACAATTTCAATAATTTTGCAAATCTTTCAATCAAGTTGTTCGCTGTCATTAACTTCGCCTACTTAATGCACTTTCATATTTCCTGAGAATCCAAATTCATCCAAAAGATTAGTCAAAACTATTTGAATGGTAGCCGCCGAATGAGCCCAGTGTACCAACAAAATGCATTATTAGTTTGGCTAAAAATAGAATAATCGCAATTTGTACAGAGTGCATTTGTATTATGGGGTGAGTAAATATTTGAAAAACGTCAAGCATTTCGGTAAATACGAAAGTTACTATTTTCAAGCCGCATCGATTCCCCTTGCTCTATATTTATGTTCTCCATTTCCCTTCGCCATTCGTTTGCACTTGTAAAGAGTTATTGGTACAAAAATAAAAATGAAGCTTTCATTCTGAAAAACAATCTGTGGTTTTTTTTTACCTCGCAATATGACGATTAAATTTTTTTTCAATATTATAAATGTTTTTGTTTTCCTTTGGAAATTTTTCCGAATTTTTTAAAAGTTTCAATTTTTTGAAATTTTTGAAATTTTGCAATTTTTAAAATTCAGTTTCCCAATTTTCCTATTTGCTTTCATAAATTCCCAATATCGCTATATCCTGAAATAGTATCCTCGACATTTCACTCCGCTCTCAAACTCCGGACAAGAGGATTACAACAGACGGCAATTATTCTCATCTCCTGTTACGCAAAATTGCGTAATTGTTGGATGACGTAATTTTATGGGAAATCTCCGAGCTGTGGAAGAGAAGTCCATGCTCCGTTTTTTTCCCTTAGCAACCTGTTTCGATACATTTATTTTTCCCGCCAATGTAAAATACCTGTTTGGGTCCGCAGCGTCGCCAATCTCGCATCAAATTGTCGACGCCCGAACGCTCCGTATCAATAAAATTCACTCTCCTAGGTGTTGACCGGCCACGTGCAGACTGAAAAACATTGTGGACTCATCGACGAATACCGAAGCTGGACGTTGAGCTTGATCGCTCACATGGACAAGTCAATTACTATCTAACCCAGATGCTCACAGGAGCCAGGTGCTTTCGGAAATATCTTCACAAATTCAAACATGAAAATTCCCCGAATTGCCCAAAGTGGCAGAGAATTCCTGAAAATGCGGAACATGTTCTTCTCGTATCTCCGCTTTTCAACGTGCAACATTGCATGTGGGAAACCAACGCAGGCAAACTTAACCTTCACGTACGTGGCCGCTGGCGCTCAGGGCCAGTGTGGCGCTCGGAGCTCAATGTTATATGTAGTAAAAATTGACCTTCCGAATGCTTAAAAATTATTCAAAAAATGTAATGTCTTTTTTATTTCTGCAATAATCAAAATAAATTTGGAGGATAATCCTCCACTGCAGTGGACCTTCTTTAGTTGCAACCCTGTTAGTTGACACATTTGCCTCGTTTTGTTTATTTCGGCACCAAGGCGGGGCCCTCTCCTCCGCGTCCAATTCGTGGAAACACGTGCGGGTTACCGGCGGTCCTGTTTTGTTTACATACAGTCACCCGAATGATGTGAAGATTGAACATACAATATTAATAATAATAATAATAATACGGTCTTTATTGCAAGAAATCTTACAAACGGCCATCGCCCTAGGGCCTTCAGCCAGGTATATACAGTTTTTTTACATTTGGATATAATAAGAAAATAATATAAGACAATTAAATAGAAAAAAGGCATAATAATAACGTTAATGATAATAATAATAATAATACTAATAATGATAATCATTTCTACTATAAAATAATAAATAATAATTATTAAGAATAATAATAATTCAGGAGTGGGGTAACTTTTTAGTTGCAACGCTCCAAGTTTTACCTCTCCCCTACTGTCGTAATCATGTTGCAACTAACGAAGGTTCACTGTAGTTACCGAGATGGTCTTTTCTATTTGTTTTGTTTATAATAATAGTGATAGAGTGGCTGATCGTGGAGAACATGAATGAGCAGAAGACAGTTATACGTAAATTTAGGTTATTAGCTTGATTAAGCCGGTTGTTAACTGAACAGTGGTAGACGTTGAAGTAGTTGAATCCAAGTATAGTCGGACTGGTAATAGAGTGTCTCTGGAGCATGCGTATTAACGTGGGGGGGGGGGCAGAGGCTATGCAGAAACTCCACCACCAGTCCAACTCTAATGGAAGTCCCACTGAAATATAACTATACAGTATAGTTATATTTCAGTGGGAAGTCCCGACGTGACCGGCTCGCGCCTGCGCACACCACAACTCAATCACGTGGCTACGACCGAATGTAACTGGCCTGGCAACCGGTGTCGTATATATCTAATTCTGGTGACCGTTATCGCACATTTGAATTTATCTATGCCCATACAATCATACTCTACTATGTTGATATCCGTACACACACATTCGTTCCGACAATATTCCGTAACTTCCGTGAAACAGAATTGAGGAGCCACATTTTCTCGCCATTCTCGCTCTCATGAGAGTGCACTTGCTCGAAAGACTTCCTACGCTACTCAATAGATAGCAATAAATAGCAATAATGATCAAATTTGCAAACGGTTTGTGCCATTCGATAAATGAGACTTCAGAGTACTAGATTGAATTATTTAAGAACTTTTGGCACAAAATTTTTCCGATAAACGAGATGGTTCAAGATATATGCAGAAAAAGTTCTACCTCAAAAGGCAATGAACACACTAAGAACACAAATTTGATTTAGCTTCAATAGTTTTCGAGAAAATTGCTAATGAACAGACCGCTGTGATCGGTACGACATACCGTGCCACCGACTTCGGCCGATGAGGCAGGAAACCCCCCCGGTATACGTATACCCCGTACGGGAAGGATTAAGACTGACAATCTTGTGGAAGTTGCGCCGCGAGTAGTAACTTAGGAAAAATCCAGATTGAACGGAGGATGTTCCTGCCGTGATTGACCCGGACAAATCTGCTGCTGAATAAGCCGCGGCTATAGTCCCTATAGACAACGAAGTATTACTTTGCGTGTGTCCCGATAGAGGGAAGTTATTGTAATGGCCCCGAAAACCGATTTTGAAAGAAATTCATGCACTAGTTCCCGGTTTTTTTGCAACATGAAGCATGAATATGGCCAAAAGCTTTAATCAATCATTATTTACGAAGGAAAGGTGTGATCAATCTCATCAATGTCGCAATCGGAGTGTCTCGGCGTACCTTAGCTTTGGTCAAAATTTGGCTCACTTTCATATAGTGATTTATTCGTTATTGGTTAATTTTGAGTGGCGCGAAATTTTAATGACTATTCAAACTTTCATATTCGGTCTAGATCCCAAGTTGTCCGACTACCGCCGGCGCATGCGTGGTTGCCCGCATTTGCACAGGAGAGTCTGAATGCGCGATGCGCAGTGTGATTGGTCAGTGCGTCACGTGACATAGTCGCAGGTAGCGACACCTGTTGTATTCCAGTATTCATAATTTCATGATTCCTATTTTTTTCTCTGAAACCAGTCTTTGAACATTTAATTGGTGTGTTGGAAAATCTGGAAATGGGAAACAGAAATTAGAAATTGGAAAGTTTGCTCCCAACGGGGGCAAACACACTTCCATTCCACTAGTTCTTAGTTTGTTTACAATAACGATGTAGAATTCCAATTTTGATGTATAGCCTCTTCAAGTATTTCAGGTTGTTCTGCATGTGAGGAAAGGGGTAATTGTTGGCGTCGGAAAGGCTCAAGACCACCGGCCGTGTTCGAGCACATCGCGTGCTGCATTTGCGCTTGGTTCACAGATTTATTTATATACCACGGTGTGGCTCAGGGGTAGAACAGAGGATTCAATCACTGGGTTATAGATCAAGAACATTAAAGAGGGCTGACTGCTGTGAGGTTTAAATATCAAGAGTCAAGGAAAAGTTTTGCGACGTGAATGTTTTTTCAATGTTGCAAAATTTTGAGAATTTTTGTAATTAAAAAATATTCAAATGATTCAATAATTTTTGATTAATCAATCAATTTTTTTTTTAGTATGAAGTAATTTTAATCAACAGGAGAACTCTCCTGAGCTTTGAGTATAACAAAGTACTGATAATTATTGTGACAAAAAAAAATAAAGAATTAATTTCACCAACTCATAACATTATGAACATGGTCAAAATTTTTGGCGCTCAAATTTGAAATATCGAAAATTTGAAAAAAATCAACCGGCAATTTGAACAACAAAATTGTCACAAGGGATGCATTTTTATAATATCACAAGTCCGATTACACTTCGAAATTTGAAGTAACAATATCTTTTCCGAAGTTGAAAATACTGTTAATCATTGATTCCGAAAAACTGAGAGCTTTCAATTTTCCAATTTGGAGCAAGCCTCGTTGGTTTTTTCTGTAATTATCGCGTACATATAAAATTTGTCAATACTGGACAGAATATGTAAAACACTCGAAACTTAATAAATTAACAGAGCCTCAAAAAATATTCTGTGTATATCATTTTCAATAACTACATAAGTTATGACAAGTTGAACAATTGTCATACTTTTGAAAACTAAACCCGAATCGATATCCCAAATATCGATGTTTATCGACGCACATGCGATTACCAACCAACTTGACGATGTTATCTGACTAATCTGATCAAGCAATAAATGAATCACGATTGAAAAATAAATTATGACAGACCAATAAGGAATCGTCTTACGACTTTCGACTCCGACGATGTTCATTTTCAATTCACTATTTTGATCTCGGAAGTTTTCGAAAACTTTCCAAAATTTAGAATTTCAATATATTTTAAAAAATTGAGATTTCATAAGAAACATTTCATGTCATTTTACCATATTTTTTTCGATTATAACTTCGGTCCCACATCTATTCGCAAAACAAACTCATCACAAACCAATTCTACACATGGTAATTGCAACACGCGATAACTCGTCACAAAAGTTAATGGGGCACAAAATTATGAATAGAGAAAATAAAAAAATTAAGAATATGTTTGGACAAACACATGTTCACACAAAAATCACGTACGTAACAATATTTATTTATGCGCTGGGTGTAGAGGGCGGGGGGGGGGGGGATGAGTAACCAAATCGTACTTTTTCACATTTGTGCTTGTAAAAGTTCCTCTTCCGTTCCCATTTTCAGATTCTAACATGGTACTGTTCGTAACTTTTCATTACAAGCGTCGATATTGCGAGTTATTCTCTCTAAAGTAAAAGGGAGAGACCAAAGAAAACGGTATATATTCGAAATTATCGAAATGCGTGAGACCGCAGCCGACGCGCCACCAGTCAGTGCGGCGGAAAAAGGAAATGCGCCACCGGATTCGTCAAATAAAAAGCTTGTGCCAAGCTTGGCTCAATCTTAGCGTCCCTAGCGTTGGTCCACCGGCAGAATCCAAGCTACGTCCAATATTGGATACATACATACATCCAAGCTTACTAAAATCATCCAAACCCAAGCTTCAGAAACCATGTTGTGCTAAGCTTGGTCCGAGCTCAGCTTTGTTAGCTTCGAATCTTAGCTTGAACAAGCATGAATCCCAGATTGCTCATACCATCTAAACCCAAACTTCTGAACTAAGGTTGAACTAAACTGGATTGAAGTATATTTTTCCTAGCTTCGATTTACCGGCTTCAGCGAAACTCTGCTTAATATTGGATTCATATATAAATCCAGGATTGCTGCACCACCTACACCCAAGCTTGGAAAGGAATGTTCAACTAAGCTTGGTCCAACCTCAATGTTCCTATCTTCGAAGTTTGAACCAAGATAAATTTTGTATTTTGTATCTTTTATTTCTTTCAGAATTTCAGAGAAGCTCACCAATATCCTCCCTACTTCAGGTATTCTCTTCTCAATTTTGACACATCGAGTTCCTTTTACGAAAGTCACCTCTCGTAAACGAAACCTCTCTACCATTACTATACACACTTCATGAATGAAGCTACTTTCGCCCGCGAAACTCGACGCGTTAAAGTCGAGAATAGTATCCCGGCTCAATAGAACAGACTGGAATATTATGAAAGAATGAATGGAATTTTTTTAAGCGAAGATTTTTTACGAACGGTCGGTGGGTCACGTATAAAACTTATTCAAAAAGATGGGGAGTGAACCGAAAAAATGTGAAATCGTCACCGTCACCATACCGTTAACTTCCCCCTCCATGGCGCACTTGGAACATGGGGAGTGAACCGACAAAAAGTGAAATCGGTACCGTCACCGTGCCGTTAACTCCCCCCTCCATTGGACCCAAGTGACGCTGCACACAGCGCCGCAGACGCGTGCGCAACAGAGATCTCTCTCAGTTTTTGATCTTGCTCTCTCTCTCTCTCTGTCGCTCAGCGTAGAAGCGTTATATGCGGTCCATGCCAATAAACATTTGCTAACGTATATATCGTGGTGAAAAATAAAAAGAAACAGAAGATTACACCTGACTTTCCAAATTAATATGTATGTATATATGTATAGCGAGAGAGGAACGGAGAGATTAATCGAATGACAGTGCACTATGGAAAATTAAAATGAATTTAAAATAGGCCGCCACGTGACACGGACCAATACGTAAAAGCTTCGCTTCTTTCGGCCGTCCTACGACGGCTCCAAGGTTTTTTAATTAGTTTCCATCCGTAGCTCGGCTCGATTAAAAATTGATTAATTTTGTTGATTTTTTTAGCAACAATTTGCAATATCTCACTAATTATGCGAGATAGCGTGAAAAGTCATACGACCTAAAATATCCATTTTTACACGTGGATCAACTTTTGTTATACACATTTTTTTGACTCTCCAACGTTACACACACACACCTATGTACACCATCTTAAAAACGTCCCAAAATGCTTCGGGCGGTCATGAAACGTGAAGATATGACGAATTTGGGACCGCGACTTTTTGAAGGAGTTACAATAGCTTTTCCCATTGGGGGGGGGGGGGGGGGGGGTGCAAATTGCAAAAGCAACAATACTTGCAGATTTGAGAATTTCAAACGATCCCATTCATCAAGCAGATAATTCGATCAGATTGCTTCATAAATATTCATTTGTTTGAGTAGCACCATAATTTTTTTCACATTATTTTTATCACTCAGCACTTCGTTCAAGGCCACCGGTAATTTCAAGTTGTTCCTAATCTGGGCGAATGTTGGGCATTCCTGTAGAATATGCTTGGCCGACGTCGTCCCTTGACATCCAGTGCATATTGGTGGAGTATCTTTTGTGAGTAAGTAGCTGTGAGTCAGGTTAGTATGGCCGATCCTCAACCTGGTTATGATCACTTGTTCTCTTCTGTTGTTTCCATTCTGTGGCGTTTTTACCATCTAGGTTGTTTCGCGGTTCGTGGAGTTTCGTTTTAGTAATTTGGTTCCTCCATTGTGAGCTCCAGTGGTCTTGTTTGAGCTGTTTGATCCAATTTTTCATCTCGCTCAGATCTAAGTCGATCTGACTAGAATCTGTAGCCAGATTAATTCCTTCCTTGGCTGCCGTGTCTGCTCGTTCGCTTCCGTCGATGCCTTGAACCGGACGCCAATAGGTGTGCGACCGCTCGAGGGTTAAACCCGTCATACCTCCTTAATTATGAAAATTATGGAAAAAGTCATAAACAATTAAATGTGCATTTTCACTTACAGAGCAAGTTCTGTTTAACACTTTTTGCCGTATCTCTCGCTGTTTTTGCAATAGAGCGTTGTGAACAATTCGTTCGATCCGTTCGTGAGAAATCGGTAACTAAAAATTGCGGTTCCACACAGACGAACATACACACACACAAGTTTGAAAAAAAGGGGTAACGGGGGAAATTAAGCAGGTCAGTGGAACCTTCCTGAAGGTAGTCCAATGTTGACGTGGCTCGTCTAAACCTGGGTCGAAGTTGCATAGTCAATTATTTATTATTGTGAGGTAGCCATGAAGTTGCGTCGCGCCCGATTTATTATAAGTAATAAAGCCCAGGGCGGTCGTAATTAATCGATAAATGAGGTTCTCCGTTCACAAGGTTTGCGATAGAGAGCAGCTAAACACTTTCTCGGAAAGCTTTGCAATGGTTCTATATTCAGTTTATTTTTCTATTTTTAGAAACAAAATATGGAATTTAGATGGAGAACTGGGTATAACGCTTTAGTGAACCACGCGCGAAACTAATTGGGTTTTTTAAATATTGCCATTCGGCAAGGCAGGTAATTTTAGATCAGTTATAATTTTATGCTAAATTCGGAACATTTTAAAAGAATTTAGAAAAATTTGGAAAATGTAGAGCATTTTGGAGATTCAAAAGTTTGCGATGGTTGGAGAGTTTTAGAAATTGAAATGAGAAATTGTACAATTTCACAATATTGAAAGTTTTTGAAATTTCAACTTTGACAAATTTTCAAAATTTCAAATCTTCAAAATTCCAAATTTTCAAAATTTCAAAATTTCAAATTTTCAAAATTTCAAATTTTCAAAATTTCAAATTTTCAAAATTTCAAATTTTCAAAATTTCAAATTTACAAAATTTCAAATTTACAAAATTTCAAATTTACAAAATTTCAAATTTACAAAATTTCAAATTTTCAAAATTTCAAGATTTCAAGATTTCAAGATTTCAAAATTTCAAGATTTCAAATTTTCAAAATTTTAAGATTTGAAGATTTCAAAATTTCAAGATTTCAAAATTTCAAAATTTCAAAATTTTAAATTTCAAAATTTCAAAATTTCAAAATTTTAAATTTCAAAAATTTCAAATTTCAAATTTCAAAAATTTCAAATTTCAAAAATTTCAAATTTCAAAAATTTCAAATTTTAAAAATTACAAATTTCAAATTTCAAAAATTTCAAATTTCAAAAATTTCAAATTTCAAAAATTTCAAATTTCAAAAATTTCAAATTTCAAAAATTTCAAATTTCAAAAATTTCAAATTTCAAAAATTTCAAATTTCAAAAATTTCAAATTTCAAATATTTCAAATTTTCAAAATTTCAAATTTTCAAATTTTCAAAATTTCAAATTTTCAAAATTTCAAATTTCAAAAATTTCAAATTTCAAAAATTTCAAATTTCGAAAATTTCAAATTTCAAAAATTTCCAATTTCAAAAATTTCAAATTTCAAAAATTTCAAATTTCAAAAATTTCAAATTTCAAAAATTTCAAATTTCAAAAATTTCAAATTTCAAAAATTTCAAATTTCAAAAATTTCAAATTTCAAAAATTTCAAATTTCAAAAATTTCAAATTTCAAAAATTTGGAATTTTCAAAATTTCAAATTTTCAAATTTTCAAAATTTCAAATTTTCAAAATTTTAAGATTTGAAGATTTCAAAATTTCAAGATTTCAAAATTTCAAAATTTCAAAATTTCAAAATTTTAAATTTCAAAATTTCAAAATTTCAAAATTTTAAATTTCAAAAATTTCAAATTTCAAAAATTTCAAATTTTAAAAATTTCAAATTTCAAATTTCAAATTTCAAAAATTTAAAATTTCAAAAATTTCAAATTTCAAAAATTTCAAATTTCAAAAATTTCAAATTTTAAAAATTACAAATTTCAAATTTCAAAAATTTCAAATTTCAAAAATTTCAAATTTCAAAAATTTCAAATTTCAAAAATTTCAAATTTCAAAAATTTCAAATTTCAAAAATTTCAAATTTCAAAAATTTCAAATTTCAAAAATTTCAAATTTCAAAAATTTCAAATTTCAAAAATTTCAAATTTCAAAAATTTCAAATTTCAAAAATTTCAAATTTCAAAAATTTCAAATTTCAAAAATTTCAAATTTCAAAAATTTGGAATTTTCAAAATTTCAAATTTTCAAATTTTCAAAATTTCAAATTTTCAAAATTTTAAGATTTGAAGATTTCAAAATTTCAAGATTTCAAAATTTCAAAATTTCAAAATTTCAAAATTTCAAAATTTTAAATTTCAAAATTTCAAAATTTCAAAATTTTAAATTTCAAAAATTTCAAATTTCAAAAATTTCAAATTTTAAAAATTTCAAATTTCAAATTTCAAATTTCAAAAATTTCAAATTTCAAAAATTTCAAATTTCAAAAATTTCAAATTTCAAAAAGTTCAAATTTCAAAAATTTCAAATTTCAAAAATTTCAAATTTTAAAAATTACAAATTTCAAATTTCGAAAATTTCAAATTTCAAAAATTTCAAATTTCAAAAATTTCAAATTTCAAAAATTTCAAATTTCAAAAATTTCAAATTTCAAAAATTTCAAATTTCAAAAATTTCAAATTTCAAAAATTTCAAATTTCAAAAATTTCAAATTTCAAAAATTTCAAATTTCAAAAATTTCAAATTTCAAAAATTTCAAATTTCAAAAATTTCAAATTTCAAAAATTTCAAATTTCAAAAATTTCAAATTTCAAAAATTTCAAATTTCAAAAATTTCAAATTTCAAAAATTTCAAATTTCAAATATTTCAATTTTTCAAAATTTCAAATTTTCAAATTTTCAAAATTTCAAATTTTCAAAATTTCAAATTTCAAAAATTTCAAATTTCAAAAATTTCAAATTTCGAAAATTTCAAATTTCAAAAATTTCCAATTTCAAAAATTTCCAATTTCAAAAATTTCAAATTTCAAAAATTTCAAATTTCAAAAATTTCAAATTTCAAAAATTTCAAATTTCAAAAATTTCAAATTTCAAAAATTTCAAATTTCAAAAATTTCAAATTTCAAAAATTTCAAATTTCAAATATTTCAAATTTTCAAAATTTCAAATTTTCAAATTTTCAAAATTTCAAATTTTCAAAATTTCAAATTTCAAAAATTTCAAATTTCAAAAATTTCAAATTTCGAAAATTTCAAATTTCAAAAATTTCCAATTTCAAAAATTTCAAATTTCAAAAATTTCAAATTTCAAAAATTTCAAATTTCAAAAATTTCAAATTTCAAAAATTTCAAATTTCAAAAATTTCAAATTTCAAAAATTTCAAATTTCAAAAATTTCAAATTTCAAAAATTTCAAATTTCAAAAATTTCAAATTTCAAAAATTTGGAATTTTCAAAATTTCAAATTTTCAAATTTTCAAAATTTCAAATTTTAAAAATTTCAAATTTCAAATTTCAAATTTCAAAAATTTAAAATTTCAAAAATTTCAAATTTCAAAAATTTCAAATTTCAAAAATTTCAAATTTCAAAAATTTCAAATTTTAAAAATTACAAATTTCAAATTTCAAAAATTTCAAATTTCAAAAATTTCAAATTTCAAAAATTTCAAATTTCAAAAATTTCAAATTTCAAAAATTTCAAATTTCAAAAATTTCAAATTTCAAAAATTTCAAATTTCAAAAATTTCAAATTTCAAAAATTTCAAATTTCAAAAATTTCAAATTTCAAAAATTTCAAATTTCAAAAATTTCAAATTTCAAAAATTTCAAATTTCAAAAATTTCAAATTTCAAAAATTTCAAATTTCAAAAATTTGGAATTTTCAAAATTTCAAAGTTTCAAATTTTCAAAATTTCAAATTTTCAAAATTTTAAGATTTGAAGATTTCAAAATTTCAAGATTTCAAAATTTCAAAATTTCAAAATTTCAAAATTTCAAAATTTTAAATTTCAAAATTTCAAAATTTCAAAATTTTAAATTTCAAAAATTTCGAATTTCAAAAATTTCAAATTTTAAAAATTTCAAATTTCAAATTTCAAATTTCAAAAATTTCAAATTTCAAAAATTTCAAATTTCAAAAATTTCAAATTTCAAAAAGTTCAAATTTCAAAAATTTCAAATTTCAAAAATTTCAAATTTTAAAAATTACAAATTTCAAATTTCGAAAATTTCAAATTTCAAAAATTTCAAATTTCAAAAATTTCAAATTTCAAAAATTTCAAATTTCAAAAATTTCAAATTTCAAAAATTTCAAATTTCAAAAATTTCAAATTTCAAAAATTTCAAATTTCAAAATTTCAAATTTCAAAAATTTCAAATTTCAAAAATTTCAAATTTCAAAATTTCAAATTTCAAAAATTTCAAATTTCAAAAATTTCAAATTTCAAAAATTTCAAATTTCAAAAATTTCAAATTTCAAAAATTTCAAATTTCAAATATTTCAAATTTCAAAAATTTCAAATTTCAAATATTTCAATTTTTCAAAATTTCAAATTTTCAAATTTTCAAATTTTCAAATTTTCAAAATTTCAAATTTCAAAAATTTCAAATTTCAAAAATTTCAAATTTCGAAAATTTCAAATTTCAAAAATTTCCAATTTCAAAAATTTCAAATTTCAAAAATTTCAAATTTCAAAAATTTCAAATTTCAAAAATTTCAAATTTCAAAAATTTCAAATTTCAAAAATTTCAAATTTCAAAAATTTCAAATTTCAAAAATTTCAAATTTCAAAAATTTCAAATTTCAAAAATTTCAAATTTCAAAAATTTCAAATTTCAAAAATTTCAAATTTCAAAAATTTCAAATTTCAAAAATTTCAAATTTCAAAAATTTCAAATTTCAAAAATTTGGAATTTTCAAAATTTCAAATTTTCAAATTTTCAAAATTTCAAATTTTCAAAATTTCTAATTTTCAAAGTTTCCAATTTTCAAAATTTCAAATTTACAAAATTTCAAATTTTCAAAATTTCAAGATTTCAAAATTTCAAGATTTCAAGATTTCAAGATTTCAAGATTTCAAAATTTCAAAATTTCAAAATTTCAAAATTTCAAAATTTTAAATTTCAAAAATTTCAAATTTCAAAAATTTCAAATTTCAAAAATTTCAAATTTCAAAAATTTCAAATTTTAAAAATTTCAAATTTCAAAAATTTCAAATTTCAAAAATTTCAAATTTCAAAAATTTCAAATTTCAAAAATTTCAAATTTCAAAAATTTCGAATTTCAAAAATTTTAAATTTCAAAAATTTCAAATTTCAAAAATTTCAAATTTCAAAAATTTCAAATTTCAAAAATTTCAAATTTCAAAAATTTCAAATTTCAAAAATTTCAAATTTCAAAAATTTCAAATTTCAAAAATTTCAAATTTCAAAAATTTCAAATTTCAAAATTTCAAATTTCAAAATTTCAAATTTTAAAAATTACAAATTTCAAATTTCAAAAATTTCAAATTTCAAAAATTTCAAATTTCAAAAATTTCAAATTTCAAAAATTTCAAATTTCAAAAATTTCAAATTTCAAAAATTTCAAATTTCAAAAATTTCAAATTTCAAAAATTTCAAATTTCAAAAATTTGGAATTTTCAAAATTTCAAATTTTCAAATTTTCAAAATTTCCAATTTTCAAAATTTTAAGATTTGAAGATTTCAAAATTTCAAGATTTCAAAATTTCAAAATTTCAAAATTTCAAAATTTTAAATTTCAAAACTTCAAAATTTCAAAATTTTAAATTTCAAAAATTTCAAATTTCAAAAATTTCAAATTTTAAAATTTCAAATTTCAAATTTCAAATTTCAAAAATTTCAAATTTCAAAAATTTCAAATTTCAAAAATTTCAAATTTCAAAAATTTCAAATTTTAAAAATTACAAATTTCAAATTTCAAAAATTTCAAATTTCAAAAATTTCAAATTTCAAAAATTTCAAATTTCAAAATTTCAAATTTCAAAAATTTCAAATTTCAAAAATTTCAAATTTCAAAAATTTCAAATTTCAAAAATTTCAAATTTCAAAAATTTCAAATTTCAAAAATTTCAAATTTCAAAAATTTCAAATTTCAAAAATTTCAAATTTCAAAAATTTCAAATTTCAAAAATTTCAAATTTCAAAAATTTCAAATTTCAAAAATTTCAAATTTCAAAAATTTCAAATTTCAAAAATTTCAAATTTCAAAAATTTCAAATTTCAAAAATTTCAAATTTCAAAAATTTCAAATTTCAAAAATTTCAAATTTCAAAAATTTCAAATTTCAAAAATTTCAAATTTCAAAAATTTCAAATTTCAAAAATTTCAAATTTCAAAAATTTCAAATTTCAAAAATTTCAAATTTCAAAAATTTCAAATTTCAAAAATTTCAAATTTCAAAAATTTCAAATTTCAAAAATTTCAAATTTCAAAATTTCAAATTTTCAAAAATTACAAATTTCAAATTTTTAAAATTTCAAATTTCAAAAATTTCAAATTTCAAAAATTTCAAATTTCAAAAATTTCAAATTTCAAAAATTTCAAATTTCAAAAATTTCAAATTTCAAAAATTTCAAATTTCAAAAATTTCAAATTTCAAAAATTTCAAATTTCAAAAATTTCAAATTTCAAAAATTTCAAATTTCAAAAATTTCAAATTTCAAAAATTTCAAATTTCAAAAATTTCAAATTTCAAAAATTTCAAATTTCAAAAATTTCAAATTTCAAAAATTTCAAATTTCAAAAATTTCAAATTTCAAAAATTTCAAATTTCAAAAATTTCAAATTTCAAAAATTTCAAATTTCAAAAATTTCAAATTTCAAAAATTTCAAATTTCAAAAATTTCAAATTTCAAAAATTTCAAATTTCAAATATTTCAAATTTTCAAAATTTCAAATTTTCAAATTTTCAAAATTTCAAATTTTCAAAATTTCAAATTTCAAAAATTTCAAATTTCAAAAATTTCAAATTTCGAAAATTTCAAATTTCAAAAATTTCCAATTTCAAAAATTTCAAATTTCAAAAATTTCAAATTTCAAATTTCAAAAATTTCAAATTTCAAAAATTTCAAATTTCAAAAATTTCAAATTTCAAAAATTTCAAATTTCAAAAATTTCAAATTTCAAAAATTTCAAATTTCAAAAATTTCAAATTTCAAAAATTTCAAATTTCAAAAATTTCAAATTTCAAAAATTTCAAATTTCAAAAATTTCAAATTTCAAAAATTTCAAATTTCAAAAATTTCAAATTTCAAAAATTTCAAATTTCAAAAATTTCAAATTTCAAAAATTTCAAATTTCAAAAATTTCAAATTTCAAAAATTTCAAATTTCAAAAATTTCAAATTTCAAAAATTTCAAATTTCAAAAATTTCAAATTTCAAAAATTTCAAATTTCAAATATTTCAATTTTTCAAAATTTCAAATTTTCAAATTTTCAAATTTTCAAATTTTCAAAATTTCAAATTTCAAAAATTTCAAATTTCAAAAATTTCAAATTTCGAAAATTTCAAATTTCAAAAATTTCCAATTTCAAAAATTTCAAATTTCAAAAATTTCAAATTTCAAAAATTTCAAATTTCAAAAATTTCAAATTTCAAAAATTTCAAATTTCAAAAATTTCAAATTTCAAAAATTTCAAATTTCAAAAATTTCAAATTTCAAAAATTTCAAATTTCAAAAATTTCAAATTTCAAAAATTTCAAATTTCAAAAATTTCAAATTTCAAAAATTTCAAATTTCAAAAATTTCAAATTTCAAAAATTTCAAATTTCAAAAATTTGGAATTTTCAAAATTTCAAATTTTCAAATTTTCAAAATTTCAAATTTTCAAAATTTCTAATTTTCAAAGTTTCCAATTTTCAAAATTTCAAATTTACAAAATTTCAAATTTTCAAAATTTCAAGATTTCAAAATTTCAAGATTTCAAAATTTCAAGATTTCAAAATTTCAAAATTTCAAAATTTCAAAATTTTAAATTTCAAAATTTCAAAATTTCAAAATTTTAAATTTCAAAAATTTCAAATTTCAAAAATTTCAAATTTCAAAAATTTCAAATTTCAAAAATTTCAAATTTCAAAAATTTCAAATTTCAAAAATTTCAAATTTCAAAAATTTCAAATTTCAAAAATTTCAAATTTCAAAAATTTCAAATTTCAAAAATTTGGAATTTTCAAAATTTCAAATTTTCAAATTTTCAAAATTTCAAATTTTCAAAATTTTAAGATTTGAAGATTTCAAAATTTCAAGATTTCAAAATTTCAAAATTTCAAAATTTCAAAATTTTAAATTTCAAAATTTCAAAATTTCAAAATTTTAAATTTCAAAAATTTCAAATTTCAAAAATTTCAAATTTTAAAAATTTCAAATTTCAAATTTCAAATTTCAAAAATTTAAAATTTCAAAAATTTCAAATTTCAAAAATTTCAAATTTCAAAAATTTCAAATTTTAAAAATTACAAATTTCAAATTTCAAAAATTTCAAATTTCAAAAATTTAAAATTTCAAAAATTTCAAATTTCAAAAATTTCAAATTTCAAAAATTTCAAATTTCAAAAATTTCAAATTTCAAAAATTTCAAATTTCAAAAATTTCAAATTTCAAAAATTTCAAATTTCAAAAATTTCAAATTTCAAAAATTTCAAATTTCAAAAATTTCAAATTTCAAAAATTTCAAATTTCAAAAATTTGGAATTTTCAAAATTTCAAATTTTCAAATTTTCAAAATTTCCAATTTTCAAAATTTTAAGATTTGAAGATTTCAAAATTTCAAGATTTCAAAATTTCAAAATTTCAAAATTTCAAAATTTTAAATTTCAAAACTTCAAAATTTCAAAATTTTAAATTTCAAAAATTTCAAATTTCAAAAATTTCAAATTTTAAAAATTTCAAATTTCAAATTTCAAATTTCAAAAATTTCAAATTTCAAAAATTTCAAATTTCAAAAATTTCAAATTTCAAAAATTTCAAATTTTAAAAATTACAAATTTCAAATTTCAAAAATTTCAAATTTCAAAAATTTCAAATTTCAAAAATTTCAAATTTCAAAAATTTCAAATTTCAAAAATTTCAAATTTCAAAAATTTCAAATTTCAAAAATTTCAAATTTCAAAAATTTCAAATTTCAAAAATTTCAAATTTCAAAAATTTCAAATTTCAAAAATTTCAAATTTCAAAAATTTCAAATTTCAAAAATTTCAAATTTCAAAAATTTCAAATTTCAAAAATTTCAAATTTCAAAAATTTCAAATTTCAAAAATTTCAAATTTCAAAAATTTCAAATTTCAAAAATTTCAAATTTCAAAAATTTCAAATTTCAAAAATTTCAAATTTCAAAAATTTCAAATTTCAAAAATTTCAAATTTCAAAAATTTCAAATTTCAAAAATTTCAAATTTCAAAAATTTCAAATTTCAAAAATTTCAAATTTTAAAAATTACAAATTTCAAATTTCAAAAATTTCAAATTTCAAAAATTTCAAATTTCAAAAATTTCAAATTTCAAAAATTTCAAATTTCAAAAATTTCAAATTTCAAAAATTTCAAATTTCAAAAATTTCAAATTTCAAAAATTTCAAATTTCAAAAATTTCAAATTTCAAAAATTTCAAATTTCAAAAATTTCAAATTTCAAAAATTTCAAATTTCAAAAATTTCAAATTTCAAAAATTTCAAATTTCAAAAATTTCAAATTTCAAAAATTTCAAATTTCAAAAATTTCAAATTTCAAAAATTTCAAATTTCAAAAATTTCAAATTTCAAAAATTTCAAATTTCAAAAATTTCAAATTTCAAAAATTTCAAATTTCAAAAATTTCAAATTTCAAAAATTTCAAATTTCAAAAATTTCAAATTTCAAAAATTTCAAATTTCAAATATTTCAAATTTTCAAAATTTCAAATTTTCAAATTTTCAAAATTTCAAATTTTCAAAATTTCAAATTTCAAAAATTTCAAATTTCAAAAATTTCAAATTTCGAAAATTTCAAATTTCAAAAATTTCCAATTTCAAAAATTTCAAATTTCAAAAATTTCAAATTTCAAAAATTTCAAATTTCAAAAATTTCAAATTTCAAAAATTTCAAATTTCAAAAATTTCAAATTTCAAAAATTTCAAATTTCAAATTTCAAAAATTTAAAATTTCAAAAATTTCAAATTTCAAAAATTTCAAATTTCAAAAATTTCAAATTTTAAAAATTACAAATTTCAAATTTCAAAAATTTCAAATTTCAAAAATTTCAAATTTCAAAAATTTCAAATTTCAAAAATTTCAAATTTCAAAAATTTCAAATTTCAAAAATTTCAAATTTCAAAAATTTCAAATTTCAAAAATTTCAAATTTCAAAAATTTCAAATTTCAAAAATTTCAAATTTCAAAAATTTCAAATTTCAAAAATTTCAAATTTCAAAAATTTCAAATTTCAAAAATTTCAAATTTCAAAAATTTGGAATTTTCAAAATTTCAAATTTTCAAATTTTCAAAATTTCAAATTTTCAAAATTTTAAGATTTGAAGATTTCAAAATTTCAAGATTTCAAAATTTCAAAATTTCAAAATTTCAAAATTTCAAAATTTTAAATTTCAAAATTTCAAAATTTCAAAATTTTAAATTTCAAAAATTTCAAATTTCAAAAATTTCAAATTTTAAAAATTTCAAATTTCAAATTTCAAATTTCAAAAATTTCAAATTTCAAAAATTTCAAATTTCAAAAATTTCAAATTTCAAAAAGTTCAAATTTCAAAAATTTCAAATTTCAAAAATTTCAAATTTTAAAAATTACAAATTTCAAATTTCGAAAATTTCAAATTTCAAAAATTTCAAATTTCAAAAATTTCAAATTTCAAAATTTCAAATTTCAAAAATTTCAAATTTCAAAAATTTCAAATTTCAAAAATTTCAAATTTCAAAATTCAAATTTCAAAAATTTCAAAATTTCAAATTTCAAATTTCAAAAATTTCAAATTTCAAAAATTTCAAATTTCAAAAATTTCAAATTTCAAAAATTTCAAATTTCAAATATTTCAATTTTTCAAAATTTCAAATTTTCAAATTTTCAAAATTTCAAATGTTCAAAATTTCAAATTTCAAAATTTCAAATTTCAAAAATTTCAAATTTCAAAAATTTCAAATTTCAAAAATTTCAAATTTCAAAAATTTCAAATTTCAAAAATTTCAAATTTCAAAAATTTCAAATTTCAAATATTTCAAATTTCAAAAATTTCAAATTTCAAATATTTCAATTTTTCAAAATTTCAAATTTCAAATTTTCAAATTTTCAAATTTCAAATTTTCAAATTTTCAAAATTTCAAATTTCAAAAATTTCAAATTTCAAAAATTTCAAATTTCGAAAATTTCAAATTTCAAAAATTTCCAATTTCAAAAATTTCAAATTTCAAAAATTTCAAATTTCAAAAATTTCAAATTTCAAAATTTCAATTTCAAAAATTTCAAAAATTTCAAATTTCAAAAATTTCAAATTTCAAAAATTTCAAATTTCAAAAATTTCAAATTTCAAAAATTTCAAATTTCAAAAATTTCAAATTTCAAAAATTTCAAATTTCAAAAATTTCAAATTTCAAAAATTTCAAATTTCAAAAATTTCAAATTTCAAAAATTTCAAATTTCAAAAATTTCAAATTTCAAATATTTCAAATTTTCAAAATTTCAAATTTTCAAATTTTCAAAATTTCAAATTTTCAAAATTTCAAATTTCAAAAATTTCAAATTTCAAAAATTTCAAATTTCGAAAATTTCAAATTTCAAAAATTTCCAATTTCAAAAATTTCAAATTTCAAAAATTTCAAATTTCAAAAATTTCAAATTTCAAAAATTTCAAATTTCAAAAATTTCAAATTTCAAAAATTTCAAATTTCAAAAATTTCAAATTTCAAAAATTTCAAATTTCAAAAATTTCAAATTTCAAAAATTTGGAATTTTCAAAATTTCAAATTTTCAAATTTTCAAAATTTCAAATTTTCAAAATTTTAAGATTTGAAGATTTCAAAATTTCAAGATTTCAAAATTTCAAAATTTCAAAATTTCAAAATTTTAAATTTCAAAATTTCAAAATTTCAAAATTTTAAATTTCAAAAATTTCAAATTTCAAAAATTTCAAATTTTAAAAATTTCAAATTTCAAATTTCAAATTTCAAAAATTTAAAATTTCAAAAATTTCAAATTTCAAAAATTTCAAATTTCAAAAATTTCAAATTTTAAAAATTACAAATTTCAAATTTCAAAAATTTCAAATTTCAAAAATTTCAAATTTCAAAAATTTCAAATTTCAAAAATTTCAAATTTCAAAAATTTCAAATTTCAAAAATTTCAAATTTCAAAAATTTCAAATTTCAAAAATTTCAAATTTCAAAAATTTCAAATTTCAAAAATTTCAAATTTCAAAAATTTCAAATTTCAAAAATTTCAAATTTCAAAAATTTCAAATTTCAAAAATTTCAAATTTCAAAAATTTGGAATTTTCAAAATTTCAAATTTTCAAATTTTCAAAATTTCAAATTTTCAAAATTTTAAGATTTGAAGATTTCAAAATTTCAAGATTTCAAAATTTCAAAATTTCAAAATTTCAAAATTTCAAAATTTTAAATTTCAAAATTTCAAAATTTCAAAATTTTAAATTTCAAAAATTTCAAATTTCAAAAATTTCAAATTTTAAAAAATTTCAAATTTCAAATTTCAAATTTCAAAAATTTCAAATTTCAAAAATTTCAAATTTCAAAAATTTCAAATTTCAAAAAGTTCAAATTTCAAAAATTTCAAATTTCAAAAATTTCAAATTTTAAAAATTACAAATTTCAAATTTCGAAAATTTCAAATTTCAAAATTTCAAATTTCAAAAATTTCAAATTTCAAAAATTTCAAATTTCAAAAATTTCAAATTTCAAAAATTTCAAATTTCAAAAATTTCAAATTTCAAAAATTTCAAATTTCAAAAATTTCAAATTTCAAAAATTTCAAATTTCAAAAATTTCAAATTTCAAAAAATTTCAAATTTCAAAAATTTCAAATTTCAAAAATTTCAAATTTCAAAAATTTCAAATTTCAAAAATTTCAAATTTCAAAAATTTCAAATTTCAAAAATTTCAAATTTCAAATATTTCAATTTTCAAAATTTCAAATTTTCAAATTTTCAAATTTCAAATTTTCAAAATTTCAAATTTCAAAAATTTCAAATTTCAAAATTTCAAATTTCGAAAATTTCAAATTTCAAAAATTTCCAATTTCAAAAATTTCCAATTTCAAAAATTTCAAATTTCAAAAATTTCAAATTTCAAAAATTTCAAATTTCAAAAATTTCAAATTTCAAAAATTACAAATTTCAAATTCAAATTTCAAATTTCAAAAATTTCAAATTTCAAAAATTTCAAATTTCAAAAATTTCAAATTTCAAAAATTTCAAATTTCAAAAATTTCAAATTTCAAAAATTTCAAATTTCAAAAATTTCAAATTTCAAAAATTTCAAATTTCAAAAATTTCAAAATTTCAATTAAAATTTCAAATTTCAAAAATTTCAAATTTCAAAAATTTCAAATTTCAAAAATTTCAAATTTCAAAAATTTCAAATTTCAAAAATTTCAAATTTCAAAAATTTCAAATTTCAAAAATTTCAAATTTCAAAAATTTCAAATTTCAAAAATTTCAAATTTCAAAAATTTCAAATTTCAAAAATTTCAAATTTCAAAAATTTCAAATTTCAAAAATTTCAAATTTCAAAAATTTCAAATTTCAAATATTTCAAATTTTCAAATTTTCAAATTTTCAAATTTTCAAATTTTCAAAATTTCAAATTTCAAAAATTTCAAATTTCAAAAATTTCAAATTTCGAAAATTTCAAATTTCAAAAATTTCCAATTTCAAAAATTTCAAATTTCAAAAATTTCAAATTTCAAATTTCAAAAATTTCAAATTTCAAAAATTTCAAATTTCAAAAATTTCAAATTTCAAAAATTTCAAATTTCAAAAATTTCAAATTTCAAAAATTTCAAATTTCAAAAATTTCAAATTTCAAAAATTTCAAATTTCAAAAATTTCAAATTTCAAAAATTTCAAATTTCAAAAATTTCAAATTTCAAAAATTTCAAATTTCAAAAATTTCAAATTTCAAAATTTCAAATTTCAAAAATTTCAAATTTCAAAAATTTCAAATTTCAAAAATTTGGAATTTTCAAAATTTCAAATTTTCAAATTTTCAAAATTTCAAATTTTCAAAATTTCTAATTTTCAAAGTTTCCAATTTTCAAAATTTCAAATTTACAAAATTTCAAATTTTCAAAATTTCAAGATTTCAAAATTTCAAGATTTCAAGATTTCAAGATTTCAAGATTTCAAAATTTCAAAATTTCAAAATTTCAAAATTTCAAAATTTTAAATTTCAAAAATTTCAAATTTCAAAAATTTCAAATTTCAAAAATTTCAAATTTCAAAAATTTCAAATTTTAAAAATTTCAAATTTCAAAAATTTCAAATTTCAAAAATTTCAAATTTCAAAAATTTCAAATTTCAAAAATTTCAAATTTCAAAAATTTCGAATTTCAAAAATTTTAAATTTCAAAAATTTCAAATTTCAAAAATTTCAAATTTCAAAAATTTCAAATTTCAAAAATTTCAAATTTCAAAAATTTCAAATTTCAAAAATTTCAAATTTCAAAAATTTCAAATTTCAAAAATTTCAAATTTCAAAAATTTCAAATTTCAAAAATTTCAAATTTTAAAAATTACAAATTTCAAATTTCAAAAATTTCAAATTTCAAAAATTTCAAATTTCAAAAATTTCAAATTTCAAAAATTTCAAATTTCAAAAATTTCAAATTTCAAAAATTTCAAATTTCAAAAATTTCAAATTTCAAAAATTTCAAATTTCAAAAATTTCAAATTTCAAAAATTTCAAATTTCAAAAATTTCAAATTTCAAAAATTTGGAATTTTCAAAATTTCAAATTTTCAAATTTTCAAAATTTCCAATTTTCAAAATTTTAAGATTTGAAGATTTCAAAATTTCAAGATTTCAAAATTTCAAAATTTCAAAATTTCAAAATTTTAAATTTCAAAACTTCAAAATTTCAAAATTTTAAATTTCAAAAATTTCAAATTTCAAAAATTTCAAATTTTAAAAATTTCAAATTTCAAATTTCAAATTTCAAAAATTTCAAATTTCAAAAATTTCAAATTTCAAAAATTTCAAATTTCAAAAATTTCAAATTTTAAAAATTACAAATTTCAAATTTCAAATTAAATTTCAAATTTCAAAATTTCAAATTTCAAAAATTTCAAATTTCAAAAATTTCAAATTTCAAAAATTTCAAATTTCAAAAATTTCAAATTTCAAAAATTTCAAATTTCAAAAATTTCAAATTTCAAAAATTTCAAATTTCAAAAATTTCAAATTTCAAAAATTTCAAATTTCAAAAATTTCAAATTTCAAAAATTTCAAATTTCAAAAATTTCAAATTTCAAAAATTTCAAATTTCAAAAATTTCAAATTTCAAAAATTTCAAATTTCAAAAATTTCAAATTTCAAAAATTTCAAATTTCAAAAATTTCAAATTTCAAAAATTTCAAATTTCAAAAATTTCAAATTTCAAAAATTTCAAATTTCAAAAATTTCAAATTTCAAAAATTTCAAATTTCAAAAATTTCAAATTTCAAAAATTTCAAATTTTAAAAATTACAAATTTCAAATTTCAAAATTTCAAATTTCAAAAATTTCAAATTTCAAAAATTTCAAATTTCAAAAATTTCAAATTTCAAAAATTTCAAATTTCAAAAATTTCAAATTTCAAAAATTTCAAATTTCAAAAATTTCAAATTTCAAAAATTTCAAATTTCAAAAATTTCAAATTTCAAAAATTTCAAATTTCAAAAATTTCAAATTTCAAAAATTTCAAATTTCAAAAATTTCAAATTTCAAAAATTTCAAATTTCAAAAATTTCAAATTTCAAAAATTTCAAATTTCAAAATTTCAAATTTCAAAAATTTCAAATTTCAAAAATTTCAAATTTCAAAAATTTCAAATTTCAAAAATTTCAAATTTCAAAAATTTCAAATTTCAAAAATTTCAAATTTCAAAAATTTCAAATTTCAAAATTTCAAATTTCAAAATTTCAAATTTCAAAATTTCAAATTTTCAAATTTTCAAAATTTCAAATTTTCAAAATTTCAAATTTCAAAATTTCAAATTTCAAAAATTTCAAATTTCGAAAATTTCAAATTTCAAAAATTTCCAATTTCAAAAATTTCAAATTTCAAAAATTTCAAATTTCAAAAATTTCAAATTTCAAAAATTTCAAATTTCAAAAATTTCAAATTTCAAAAATTTCAAATTTCAAAAATTTCAAATTTCAAAAATTTCAAATTTCAAAAATTTCAAATTTCAAAAATTTCAAATTTCAAAAATTTCAAATTTCAAAAATTTCAAATTTCAAAAATTTCAAATTTTAAAAATTACAAATTTCAAATTTCAAAAATTTCAAATTTCAAAAATTTCAAATTTCAAAAATTTCAAATTTCAAAAATTTCAAATTTCAAAAATTTCAAATTTCAAAAATTTCAAATTTCAAAAATTTCAAATTTCAAAAATTTCAAATTTCAAAAATTTCAAATTTCAAAAATTTCAAATTTCAAAAATTTCAAATTTCAAAAATTTCAAATTTCAAAAATTTCAAATTTCAAAAATTTCAAATTTCAAAAATTTCAAATTTCAAAAATTTCAAATTTCAAAAATTTCAAATTTCAAAAATTTCAAATTTCAAAAATTTCAAATTTCAAAAATTTCAAATTTCAAAAATTTCAAATTTCAAAAATTTCAAATTTCAAATATTTCAAATTTTCAAAATTTCAAATTTTCAAATTTTCAAAATTTCAAATTTTCAAAATTTCAAATTTCAAAAATTTCAAATTTCAAAAATTTCAAATTTCAAAAATTTCAAATTTCAAAAATTTCAAATTTCAAATTTCAAAAATTTCAAATTTCAAAAATTTCAAATTTCAAAAATTTCAAATTTCAAAAATTTCAAATTTCAAAAATTTCAAGTTTCAAAAATTTCAAATTTCAAAAATTTCAAATTTCAAAAATTTCAAATTTCAAAAATTTGGAATTTTCAAAATTTCAAATTTTCAAATTTTCAAAATTTCAAATTTTCAAAATTTTAAGATTTGAAGATTTCAAAATTTCAAGATTTCAAAATTTCAAAATTTCAAAATTTCAAAATTTTAAATTTCAAAATTTCAAAATTTCAAAATTTTAAATTTCAAAAATTTCAAATTTCAAAAATTTCAAATTTCAAAAATTTCAAATTTCAAAAATTTCAAATTTCAAAAATTTCAAATTTCAAAAATTTCAAATTTCAAAAATTTCAAATTTCAAAAATTTCAAATTTCAAAAATTTCAAATTTCAAAAATTTCAAATTTCAAAAATTTCAAATTTCAAAAATTTCAAAAATTTCAAATTTCAAAAATTTCAAATTTCAAAAATTTCAAATTTCAAAATTTCAAATTTCAAAAATTTCAAATTTCAAAAATTTCAAATTTCAAAAATTTCAAATTTTCAAAATTTCAAATTTTCAAATTTTCAAAATTTCAAATTTTCAAAATTTCAAATTTCAAAAATTTCAAATTTCAAATTTCAAAAATTTCAAATTTCAAAAATTTCAAATTTCAAAAATTTCAAATTTCAAAAATTTGGAATTTTCAAAATTTCAAATTTCAAAAATTTCAAATTTCAAATTTCAAAAATTTCAAATTTCAAAAATTTCAAATTTCAAAAATTTCAAATTTCAAAAATTTCAAATTTCAAAAATTTCAAATTTCAAAAATTTCAAATTTTCAAAATTTCAAATTTTCAAATTTTCAAAATTTCAAATTTCAAAAATTTCAAATTTCAAAAATTTCAAATTTCAAAAATTTCAAATTTCAAAAATTTCAAGTTTCAAAAATTTCAAATTTCAAAAATTTCAAATTTCAAAAATTTCAAATTTCAAAAATTTCAAATTTTCAAAATTTCAAATTTTCAAATTTTCAAAATTTCAAATTTTCAAATTTTCAAAATTTCAAATTTTCAAAATTTCTAATTTTCAAAATTTCCAATTTTCAAAATTTCAAATTTACAAAATTTCAAATTTTCAAAATTTCAAGATTTCAAAATTTCAAGATTTCAAGATTTCAAGATTTCAAGATTTCAAGATTTCAAAATTTCAAAATTTCAAAATTTTAAATTTCAAAATTTTAAATTTCAAAAATTTCAAATTTCAAAAATTTCAAATTTCAAAAATTTCAAATTTCAAAAATTGCAAATTTCAAAAATTTCAAATTTCAAAAATTTCAAATTTCAAAAATTTCAAATTTCAAAAATTTCGAATTTCAAAAATTTTAAATTTCAAAAATTTCAAATTTTAAAAATTTTGAATTTCAAAAATTTCAAATTTCAAAAATTTCAAATTTCAAAAATTTCAAATTTCAAAAATTTCAAATTTCAAAAATTTCAAATTTCAAAAATTTCAAATTTCAAAAATTTCAAATTTCAAAAATTTCAAATTTCAAAAATTTCAAATTTCAAAAATTTCAAATTTCAAAAATTTCAAATTTCAAAAATTTCAAATTTCAAAAATTTCAAATTTCAAAAATTTCAAATTTCAAAAATTTCAAATTTCAAAAATTTCAAATTTCAAAAATTTCAAATTTCAAAAATTTCAAATTTCAAAAATTTCAAATTTCAAAAATTTCAAATTTCAAAAATTTCAAATTTCAAAAATTTCAAATTTCAAAAATTTCAAATTTCAAAAATTTCAAATTTCAAAAATTTCAAATTTCAAAAATTTCAAATTTCAAAAATTTCAAATTTCAAAAATTTCAAATTTCAAAAATTTCAAATTTCAAAAATTTCAAATTTCAAAAATTTCAAATTTCAAAAATTTCAAATTTCAAAAATTTCAAATTTCAAAAATTTCAAATTTCAAAAATTTCAAATTTCAAAAATTTCAAATTTCAAAAATTTCAAATTTCAAAAATTTCAAATTTCAAAAAGTTCAAATTTCAAAAATTTCAAAATATCAAATTTTACATATTGTTACTATTTGTCGAAACAAAATATGTAATATAAATGCAAACGTGGATGAGGAAGCTTCAGTGAACCGCGAGCGAGACTTAATTGGATTTTTAACAAATGGAAATTCAGCACTGTTCAAAATTACATTCACACATATTTTCAACAATTTTATCCAAAAATTTTTAAAAATGTGAAAATTTCAGAAATTTTAAAAATGCTGAGAATTTCAAAAATTCAAATAGGAACTTTAACCATTTTGAAATGTCGAAAATTTTCAAAATTTCAGTACTCAAAAATTTTGCAATTCCAGAAATTTTGCAATTCCAAAAATTTTGAAATTGTTAAAAATTTGCAAAATTTCAAAAAAAAAATTGGGAAAATTCTAAATCCCCCCCAAAATCTTAATAAAATTAAATATTTTCCAAACTTCAAATATAAAGCCTTGGAGCCATGTATTGAGTTACTTTAAAGTCAGCGCCTAGAAGTCGCGACTTGCAACCATTTCATTACTGTCGTGACGATATATCATGTCGAGAGTTGATTACATGTTCACTGATTGTGATAATACATTTTCTTCAAGTCCTTGGGTCATGGGCAGCACTTCTGCATTGCATTTAGAAAAACGCTTCTATCACGTGACTGAGTTGCATGATTCTCGGAGAACATTAGCGGGCAACAATTAGGTGATGCAGTGTATATTAAAAATGTATATTTATTCTAAAAACGACGCATTTTTCGAACTTCAAACATTTCCAAAACTCTAGAAATGATATTTTTGTTTTCAAAAATTTCATAAATTTCGATTTGAAAAAATAAAAAATTTTGAATTTTTTTTGTTATTTAAACAAAATTTCAAAGATCTGAAATTTTTTAAATTTTGTGAATTTTCAGACTTTGCAAAAATTCCAAAATTATTTTGGAAATTCGAAAAATTCCATCTATACTGATAGTTTTCAAAAAACAAAAATTGTGAGGATTTGCCCAAAAAATTGAAATTTTGCAAGCAACACGATAATTTCATTCGTTTCAAAAGATTTCTTTAAACATTCAGAAAAGTTAAAAGGTTTTCGTTAATAAAAAAAATTTGTTAAATTAAAAATAAAAAGTTTTCAAAACCCTAAATGTTTTGCAAAATTTTCTGAATTTTTACACTCCTTGAAATCTGTACTATTTTGAAAATGTTCTGATAAAAGATCGCTCAATTACATAATTTCTAGGGAATTTTGGAGGACACTAATTAAATGGACATTTAAACATTAAACAATATATATTTACAGCGTTCAATACAGACTTTCAGCGTAGTAAAACTAGTATTTCTTTATACAAAAATCTAATTTTTATGTGAACAATTTTTTTCAATTTCTCAAGCCATAAAGTTACATTAATAACTTTAACTGACTAATTTTTGTTTCAAAAGTTAAAAGAAAAAAGAACGGAATAAAAAAGAAAAATCCACATTTTGAGAATTTTAGAACGACTGAAAATTTTCATAAATTTTCAAGATCTCAAAAATATGGAACAGAAGACTTTCAAAAATTATCGAAAATTTTGACATTCTTTAAAACCTAAAAAATGAAGAAAAGTGAAATTCAAAGCCTCAGTTGCAATGATTTTTTTTCAATTTCAAAATTTGAAAAGTTTCGAAATTTCTAACGATTTTGAATAGTTCAAAAATTCTACAATTTTTAATATTCAACGATTTCATAAATTTGGAAAAATGGTGAAAATTGAGGAAAACGAATCTTCGAAAATTGGAATAAAAATCAAAATTAATGAATTTCAAAAATTTTGAATTTTCCAAAAATCTTTCAAAAGTTTCAAAAATTTTCACGAAATAAAAAAAAACAAGTTTAAGGAATATTTAAGAGGATTTGAAAAAGATTAAATTTTTTGCAAAACTAAGGTTTCGAAATTTTGAAGATCGTTAAAAAAAAAGTTGAAAATATCATTTTCAAATATTTAATAAATTGGTAACATTGTATACATATTTCCGGTGTAATAAAAGTCTCATTTTCTTACAAGGAAAAAACAGTAACCGCAACATTTCATCCATGCATTTTCGTATGTTTTCAAACCCCCATTTTTGAGCGTTAAATTATTGAAAATAAAATCAGATTCATCAGTTCAATATCTACGATTTTTCTCCACTTCATACGAGGCATTTTCAAATCATGTATTTGAATGAGCTGACAAAAAAAGTCCCCATAACGTCTTTGAATTTATGTACAGCTTTCGAAATATTTAGCAGAGACTGAGCCGAGAAATATGGTAGGCTATCCTAATTTACCACTCTGTTTTTTGTGACTTTTTAGAACTTTGGAGAATTTCAACATATTTGAAATTTTTTTGAATTTCAAAAAGTTTTAATAATTTCAAACATGAGAGCAAAATATTATTTTGGAAATGTCGGTTGAAATCCCAACGCATGTGTGCCAGGTACCATTTGAACACATTCATCGATATTGGTCGCAATTTACAATCTTTCATCTTCTGAGGCTAATAATTCACTCAAGAGGTCACTCAAAAATTTTAAAAAGGAAATTTGTAAAAGTTTCACAGAAAGAAAAATGTTGGAATACCTCAAAAAATTTGAACGAAATTAATAATTTAAGGAAATTTGGGCATTAAAAAACGTGAAAATTTACAAAATTTTCTGTATCCGAAAATATGAAAGATAGGAATCTTAAGAAAATTTGAAAAAATTTCAAATCCACAATTTTCAGTTTTCTGGAAATGGACATATAATTTTTTTAAAATTTCAGAAAATGCAAATCGATCAAAATATTCACAAAATTGTTGAATTTCGCGATTGCTAAAATTTTCCAAATTCAAAAATTCCAAAAAAATTCAAAAACTCAAGATTCAAAAAATTGTAAACTTTAAAAACTTAAATTGACATTTCCAAAATTTTTCCAGTTTTTTCAAAATTCCCCAAATGTTGGAAATTTATTTATTGATTTACTTCCGAGAATTCAAAGAAAAAAAAATTGAAGAAAAATAGAAAAAAAAAATCGAAATTAAAAAAAAAGAATAAAAAAAAATTGAAATTTTTCAAAAACATCCAAAAATGTGAAAAATCACGAATTTTGAAAAATTGAACAATTGCAATGATCTAAAAAACTAAAGCTAAAAATCCTAATTCAGACATATGCACTAGGCACAATAATTTTCACACTCTCTTCAATGCACCGTTCCAAATTTACAATTTTCGATCTCCTGTATCCAACAATTTCTTCAGCGAGTGCCTGCCCCATTTTTATGGGTTGTCCAACATTCACGGAGCACTCAAAATTCTGGGGTGCCTCAAAAAGTAATACGATGGTGGATCCCATTCTGAATTCGCCAAAAAGCTCTCCTTTTTTCACATGTGCAGAGTTGAGACTGGCCTCATCCCAATTTTTCGATTTGGGCCATTTACGTTCATTGGTCGCTAGGGTCTTATCACAGTAGACTTTTATGGATCCTACGTTGGTAGCACCAACAGCTGCATAAGCCATAAAACCACCTGCCCATTCTCCAAGGTACACAACTCTTTCATTCAAAGAAAATAAATTGGGCATCCAACTTGCTACCTTCGGATTGACACTCAGCAGTTTTCCTAGAATCAAAATGAAATTCATTAAAGTTTAACATTTGAAATTTGAGGGGCTATTTAACTTTGGTAGTCGAGTCAAAAACTTTAATCTGATTATTTTTTAATTTATAAAAATTTAATGGTGAAAATTCTGAAGAACATAAAAATTTTTGTAAATGGCAAAAATTCGAAAAATTTGAAAAATTAAAAAAAAAGAAAGCTTTGGAAAATTTTTGCAATTTCGAAAAATTCTGAATTTAAAATCAGAGTTGGAAAATTTAGAAAAAAAAATATTCTCAATGTCACAACTTCTTTAAAAAATTGAAAAATATGTTTTCGGTTTTTTTAGAAATTTTGTGTCATTTTTTATGAATCTCAGAAAAATGGAACAAACCTTGGAAATGTTTTCTCGTGTTAATTGTCCAATCAGTTGGACTGTGAAATCGATGATAATCTCCGGGCGCTAGGTATATTGTGAGCTGATATAGTTTATTATCAGGATTTTTTAGAAGTGATTTCACGTAATGATCACTCTCGTCAATTGTGCATCCAATTGTCTTCGTTTGGGGATGCCGCGTGTCACCTAAGAAGTGCCTCAGATCGTATGTCATGCCCTTGACTTGTTCCACTCGGCAAGAAGTGACTGGACCACAATGTAACACTCTGCCATCTGAGGGAGAGACCTACCCTTCAATTATTCATGAATTATTCTTTAGCTGAAAACACTTTGAAATTTTTTGATTTGTTTTTTTTTCAATTTTCCAATTTTTGAAGTATTGAAAATGTTTGGACTCTTTGAAATTTTTGAATTTTTTTTTTCAATTTTTGGAATTTTCAAGATTGTTATTTGTTTCAAAATTGTCAAAATTTTGTGAATTTACGGAAATTACTGAAATTGTTGAAATTTTTGAACCTTTTTTGCATTGTTTGAATTTTTTTTAATTCCTGAAATTCATAAATTTTCAAATTTCCGAAATTCTCAAATATTTGACCGCCCGAGTAAATTCTTCACAAAAGTTGTCATAGACTGAAATATCGCCTGATTACAAAAATAGCATGAAAGTCAATTCAACGACTAACTTACAATATTGGTATTCTGGGCGATGGGTCGTGCATCGTCTTTCAACGATCTGATGAAGAAATCTACGAGAGTGGGAAAGGACGTAAGGTCACCATCGATTTCTTTCAAATTAGCGTGAAAAGTTTTCGCGTAAAGGTTGAATACAAATGGCCTGAAGCCCTTGGGTAATTCTACACTTGCGAACCACCCAAATACTCGGCTGGTGATTCTGAGTGGTAAACAACAGTAGCACTCCACCTGTAAAAAAAACAAATTAAATAAGACTGTAGAAAAAAATACAGATTAAATAACGTGCCATTATGGTTCCATAAAAATCTATGTAAAAGTTGCATGCAAATCTGATGTTTAATTATCTCACTATTTCACCTTAATTTGCTATTTTTTATCTTCATTTTTTTTCTTATTTTTTCTTTTTTTTTTCTCTAATTTCAAGTTCAAGTCTTAACGTTCTGTATTCCAAGTTCTCAATAACAAACAAAAAATACCAGATAATATGGATATGAACGTATATCTATGCATATTTTCATAATGTTCGAAAGTTGAGTTCAGACATGACCAAAAGTTTTATATGGGCTTACATAGTTGTTGATAAGTTGATGGTGGTACGATAGAATATGTAATGAGTAGAAAGCATACAGAGCAGTGCTTATATAGAACTATGAGTCTGTCCTCCCCAGGCCTCGTTACCATATTGTTCAATACGAATTGCTTTCCTACTTTTGAACCTTTTCACAAAGCAGACAAAACTTTTGATCTGTTTATCAGAATTTTTTATTTCTTCAGCTTTATTCAAAGTTTCCAAATCTTGCAATTTTTTTCTCTGCAGAAGTTCAAATTTTTTTAGTGCCATGGAAAACAAAATAATGTTTTTGAATTTTTTTTTGAAAATCTTGTGAAAGTCTCAGAAAATTTTCTTTCATATGTGTGAAAAAAAAAGTGATAGGTAGTTATTGAGTTGTGATTAATGGAGTAAAAAAATCACACCATTAAATCACTTAGGGGTCCCTGGACCACATCTCCATCAACGGTGTAAGGGTGTTTTCTCAAGTGTCTCCATTGGAGGGCAGCAATCAGAGAAACTCCAACACCAACAGGTACAGTCAGCCTCCATCTTTTCGTCAAATTCCAGAGACCATTGAGTTTATCGGTATTAGCAGTCGTACCATGGTTCCTAAGTGTAATCAAGCATCGCCATTAATTACCAAGTATATGTTATGTTTATGTAAATATGCAGAAAACATATCTATTACATAAATACCACCAAATGAAAAACACATTTCTAAATTCAAATGCACATTTCATAAAATGTATTGATAAAATTGAAAATAAATAAATAATTTTTGTCAAAAATAAAATTGAATTTGTGATCGTTTGCTTTTTTTTAATGTTCAAAAGTTTTGGAGTCTTTGAATTTTTTAAATTATTCTGAATTTTTGCAACATATAAAATTGTGTATTCTTCTCATTTAATAATTTTATTGGCCTTTTAAAGTTTGCAAATCTTGATTTTTTTTAATTCAATATTTTTAGAATTTTTTGAGGTTTTTTGATATATGCTCAAAATTATTTTGCCATTTTTTTAAAATTTTGTTTTGGTAAAACCTTCGACGTTTTTGGAGTGTTTTTTTATATTATAGCAATTTTTAGAATTAAATTTTTCTTTGAGTTCTTTGGTGTTGCAAATTTTCCAAGATTTTACTCTAAACATTTTTAAATATTCTGGGAAACTTTTCGCTTTTTTCTAGAAATTATAAAATTATGGGAAATTTTGAATGTGAAAATTTTTGGAACAAACTCAGAAAACTTTGAGGAAATTCGAAAATTGCTGAAATTTTGGACATTCTCAAAATTCGTAGAAAAATTCATATTAACTCTTGTAATTTTTTTTTCGCTCTTTTTAGATCGGATTTTCAAAAATTCTTCTACAAAACCGATTCAGCCTTTTTTCAAAATTTCTAGTCAACTAGGCTCATTCAATTTCTCTCAATATTGCATGAGAAAACCACAAAATTGTGGTCTCAAATTGCATCAGAAAACATCGATAGAAAAAATTGCCAAAATTTACGGAAATCTCAAAAAGTCCCCAATTTCAAATTTCAATTTCAAAAAATTTGAAAAACACTAAAACAAAAATATAGCCAAAATTCTGTAAAATTTTTCAAAACCCACATAAAAATTTGGCCCAGCAACAACTTCGAAACTCAAAAATTCGAACTATTGCAAGACTCCAAAAAATTTCAAAATTGCAAAACAAAAATTTCAGAATATGAAAAAAAAAAAAATTAATTATAAAAACAAAAAAATTTTAAAAAATACCTGATGTCAACAAATTCTTTGCACTTTTTCCTCGTCACCACTTCTCGAAATCGTGTTCCCCTGAAAATATCAATAACAAATTACTCCAAATTCCGCAAATACTAAAGCACACAAACACCGCAAAATCTTCATAAAAAATGGGTAAATACTAACCGCACATGTCGTGTAAATCGAAGAATTCTAAAAATGGACATATTAAGTAGAAAAAATCCACTTTGCCTAATTGGATTTGATTAGATCAGGATCAACGTGGAAATGCCCAATAGTTTTGAGGTTATGTTATCAGCTGTTCTTGTTTCGCCGCTCTGTCGATACATTTTCCAATAAAAAAGCACCGATGAAGCCTGACCAGCCTGACAAACATTCAAGGACAAATTACAATGACAATTAGCACGTGCACAATAAAATGCGGGGGGATTTGAATCGGTGGGAGAAAACATTTTCAGACAATTGTGGAAAATGTCAGGCACTATGTATATGGCGGTTTATTCGAAGCGCATGTTCATGAAAAACGTATATGGAACAATCCATGACCTACTTCGACATATATAGAGTTTTTTCGATCAATCACTTATAGTATTTGTTTTGTACATAATAAGTCTAGTAATTATACTCTACCCACTCGAATTTGTATATCATTGCAAAAAAGAAAATCGGCGAAACCGCTACAATTTGAAACTTTGAGTGAAAGTGCGGGAACCGGAAGTAACTATGAGAACACGAAAATTCGCAAATTGTCCCTTGTTGAATCGATCACATAGTATTTGTGTACATAATACGTATAGTACTTGTACACTATATACCCTAATTTATATATGGCTTCAAAAAAAAACACTGAGCGAAACTGCGAAAGTTTGAAATTTTTAGTTAAAATGTGGAAACCGGAAGTAACTATCGCAACAAAAATACTGACCAAATGTCAATCATATAGTATTTGTTGTGTAGATAATAAATTACTAGTGTTTAGTAATTATACTCTACCCATTCGAATCTGTATAGTATTATAAAAAAGCAAATCCGCGAACGCGCCAAATTTTGAAATTTCGAGTTAAAATACGGAAACCGGAAGTAACAGGAAAACCAAAACTCGGAATGGGAGACATTTTGGATCAGTCGCATAATATTTGTTGTATATATAGTGTGTATAGTAAATATGTTTTTATATATTCGACCTTATATATCACTGCAAAAGACCAAATGCCCGAAAGCCCGATATTTCCAATTTTGAGGTAGAACGGGGAAGCCGAAAGTATTTGCGAACATAGAAATTCGAAATCTGTCACTTTTTTGTTTAAGCGCTCTTCGCAGCAGGTATGCGCCTTTGATTCTGAGGTGACGATATTTTCTTTATAATAGTAAATATAAAATTTTGAAATTTTTAGAATGATTCATATATACATGCGCGCGCAGCACTTTTCGGGCGCGCTAAATTCAAGTTTATTTTTTATTGCGGTTTAAGGTTACAAATTAGTTATCACCCAATGAGTATGTCACAACTAGAGGCGTGTTTGAATCCATTGTCGATAACATTTGCAAGCAATTGCGGAAAATGTCAGCACTGCGTTACGGGTACATACGTGGAGTACATGTTATCATGAAATAGTAATTGGAGCAATCCATGACCTACTTCGGCAAACAAAATGGTTTGGATCAATCCCGCAATACTTGTGTATACAATAATTCTAAGAACTATACATACCCGAATCTATATGCCATTGCAAAAAGCAAAAGGCAGAAGCGCCAAAATTCGAAATTTAGAGTTAATGGCCCAAACCGGAAGTAGCTGTGAAAAGAACTTTGATATTTTCAATGTTTGAGGATATTATGGCTCATTTCCACTTTTTCGAAAAATCTTTTGCTTTTCGAAAAATTTTCAATGTCTTCCTCAAGTTTTCACAATTGTTAGTTATAATGTGTGATTTTTTATTTCATTTTGTAAAGACTTTTGTAATGTTGGAAACCTTCATCGAACTCCATTTGCTTTTCTTATCATAAGTTAACCTCGAGAATTAAGAATTGTTAAACGTAATAGAACTTTATAGCGCTTTCTATAAATTTCAACTCAATTTTTCGAATTCTGCGCATTGCTGATTATAAGTTGCCACAGCTTTTATTATGACTGGCGTTATGATGATCGTTAGCAATTCGGCAGCCATGTTGTTTTCGAAATGCCGGGAACCGGAACCCATTTTTTTCCAATATCATCCATTATACTAATGGAATATCAATCGTACATTAGTATTGTGCATTGATTCCCAATATCGTGACCTTTTATGACATAACTTTGCTGATATTTCACGTAATATCTCTGGCGATTGAGGTTCACGTAACCTCTACACTGTCATACACGGGCGAAAATCCCAGGATCTTTGGCCCGGTAACCGGAAACTCTGCCCAGTGTACATAAAAGACTTAGCATGCGAGGGAACATATAAGACTTCAACGATTTGTTACCGATGTCTGATGAATTAAATGTAATCCTTAATAGCCCATTGTAAACAAACGGAGGGGAGGGTCTCGTGCTGTTGAGTTACACGGGAACATGTCAATTGACATATATAAGAGGCATTAATTGCGCGTTGAGTTCAAGCCGAAATTTTGTGGAAACAAAATTACTGTGGATCCGGGGGGGGGGGAGGAGAAGGGCAACGTATTATTAGAATGCATATATAAAAATTCAAAATTTTTGAAATTTGAAATTTTTGAAATTTGAAATTTTTGAAATTTGAAATTTTTGAAATTTGAAATTTTTGAAATTTGAAATTTTTGAAATTTGAAATTTTTGAAATTTGAAATTTTTGAAATTTGAAATTTTTGAAATTTGAAATTTTTGAAATTTGAAATTTTTGAAATTTGAAATTTTTGAAATTTGAAATTTTTGAAATTTGAAATTTTTGAAATTTGAAATTTTTGAAATTTGAAATTTTTGAAATTTGAAATTTTTGAAATTTGAAATTTTTGAAATTTGAAATTTTTGAAATTTGAAATTTTTGAAATTTGAAATTTTTGAAATTTGAAATTTTTGAAATTTGAAATTTTTGAAATTTGAAATTTTTGAAATTCGAAATTTTTGAAATTTGAAATTTTTGAAATTTGAAATTTTTGAAATTTGAAATTTTTGAAATTTAAAATTTGAAATTTTTGAAATTTGAAATTTTCGAAATTTCACATTTTTAAAATTTTTAAATCTCTGCAAGTGGAGATCCCAAAAATTTGTAATTACGAATATATAGATAGATAATCGTGAATAAATAGCTGAAAAGTGCGCATATATGATGGACCCATCAATCATCGACCAGGACCTCAACTTTTCCGCTTTCACCGATAACTCCTCACAAACTGTCCTCTGCCATCTAAATAACCCGTCCACCCTGCCACACAAATGTACACACACACTATTTCCATATCTCCTTTGTATATTCAAAATAAAGAAAACAGCATTCTGCGCATGTCAACGCGCATCATTACATGCAGCAAAAATTTTTGAATACTCTAGTATATAATTGCTCGTTAATCAAAAGGTACAAGGTATCATTACATGTACCTGCAATCCTAATCCGAACTGTCATTTGACACCTCCTCTCCCCCCCCCCCCCCCAAGTAGACCACTGGCAGACAGTGAGGCGTCCGAATCGGCCTCCAACGACCCGACTTGGTCTCCTCTACTCCACAACAGGTGGCTCCACATCCCAGGCAGGTGATTTAGTCTCGCATCCGACACGAGCGCGTTCTGTTCTCATTGTTTCCATGTGTCCTTTATCTCATCTCCCCCAGTCTCCCCTTTCACAACTTCATCATCATTTTCAATGGTAAATTACCTTAAAAAAATCTGAACCTGGACCACTCGAATAAATCACACAAATTTTAAAACTTGTGAAATTGCAAAAAAAAAAAAACATTTTCTCCCCTGTGAAACTTGTGCTATTGACAGAAATCGATTTGTCCCAATTTTTTCCCTGGACCCGATCTACACTGGTCCAGGATGCTGCGCATGGACCAGTTATTGCCCTAGAACGAAATTAGGGAATTCAAGAATTCTGGATGAATTGAATTCTATATAGTGTTAACTACTGGTGGTGATTTACGCGCTAGCGTATTGGGCCAAAATTTGAATTGTTTGGAATTTTGGCGGGGGGGAAGGACAAGTGGAGGGGGCGGGGCAAACGAGTTTTTAGCGTAGATGAAGGAAAAGAATTTTATAATGCCACCGTCATCACATTCAAATTGGACAAAACCGCTGCTCAAGGGCGGACAAATGATGCAAATGCAGGTGAAACGCGCCACTGGTAATGTCAGACAGAACAATAACATTCAGGAGCAAGTTGGACAACTTGATAGGCGGATTAAGGTTGTACTTGTGGGTGATGGTGCTGTTGGGAAGACGAGTCTTGTTGTTTCTTATTCAACTAATGGATTTCCGAGTGAATATGTACCAACTGCTTTTGATAATTACAATGGTATGTGAATTTAGGTTTTCTTTTTTGCGCGCTTTTTTCCGATGGGTAAATAAAATTGTGGGGGAGATGAGGGCACGCTGGGTGCCGCTCATGGGCAGTCGGCCGTAGACCCGTACAGTCGCGGAGGAAAATTTTGCGGGATCAATGGCAATTTTTGTTGGAGGTTTTTTGGGCAAATGGAAGGCCTCTTTCAAAGTGGATTTAAAAAAATATATATATATATATTTCAGATTGGATTGCGCAGAAGGGCGCACGTGCGTCTTGCGCAGCTTTCCTGGGTGCTTTGGCATTTTGACAATCTTTTATAGCTCTGCAAATATTTGGAGTTTTTGAAGAAAAAATGTGTGAATTTTTGGGACGAACTTGGGCGAAAGATTGGTGCAAGGTTTTTTAGAAATTCTGGGAGAGTTTTTGAATTATGCCGCCTTTTTTAAGGGTTTGGAGAAAATTCGCGACAATGTTCGAAAGTGGAATAGTATATAAAATTTGACGGAAATGGATGTCCCGTAAATTTCGAAACTGACGAAAATTACAAAGTTCCAAGGATTATAAAAATATGACAAAAATTACAAAAAATTACAGAAATTACAAAAATGGCAAAACCTACAAAAATGACAAAAATTAGAACGAATGCAGAAATTTAAATACTGCAGCCATTTCTTTAATTCGAGAAATGCCAAACATGTCTAAATTGTTGATTTTCAAATTACGTTTCCAAAGTTGGAAAATAAACTTTGAACATTTAGAAATTTGCAAAAGAAATGATTTGCCTCTTTCAATATGTGGAATTTCGAAAAGTTGGGAGAAAATTCAAAAATCCCGCCTTTTCCAGATAATCCGATATCTCAAGTAACTATATACAAAAATTGACTTCTTGCATTTTGGTTCACAACTTGCTTTCGTCAATGAATTATTGAAATATTGGCTCGAGATGTTGCTCTTATCTATCCATAGTTTCTGACTAATGACATTATTATCTGTTTACTCAATGATGACTCAGTAATCGTGGTTTTTGTTTTTTGCGGTCTAGAGATTAGAGAATGAGAATGAGCTTTTTTTTAGATTGACTAAAATTAGCGATGTAAAAATAATTTCAAAAATTAGGAAACGAAATAATTGATGAAATAAATTTCGTAAAATGCGGACTTTTTTTTAAATTTTCAAACCCAAAATAAGTTGCGAATTAAAAAACAATTGACAATTAAAAAATTTTTGATAGAAAATTGAAAATATATATAAAAAAAAACAAATAAAAAATAAAACAAATAAGTTTTGAATAAAAAAAAAAAACAAATTCAAAATAAAAATTGCTCAGTGAAAATTTCATTGATCTAATATTTCACTCTTGCGGTCATTACAATAACTTTCCCTATCGGTAAAAAAAAAAAAAAATTCTGACGAGTCATTCAACTTTTCGTTTCTTTGATTATGCGGTACAGAGATTAGAAAATGAGAGGAAATTGTTTTTTGGCCGGACTGTACTGCACCAAGGTAGACAGACAGGGCAACAGGTGAGAGTATCCCGCCACTGGCTATAGCTTGTATCGCTTGTATGGCTTGCAAAGAAAGAGGAGGATGCCCCTTGTATATCTATATAGATAGTAATTCACCAAGGGATTGGATTACTCTAGGCGAAAAATCGGAAATAGAAATTCCGGGTAGACCAGTTGCGGCTTAAGCCAATTTTTGAAATTTCTCAAATTCCCAAAAAAAAAAAAAAAAAAATGCAAATTTGAGCAAAAAAATCAAATTATAGAAAAATTTCATATTTTACACAATTTCACAAGTTTCAAAAGAATTTTCAAATTCCAAAATTTTTC
Organism: Asobara japonica; assembly: GCA_026005395.1. Lineage (NCBI taxonomy): Eukaryota > Metazoa > Arthropoda > Insecta > Hymenoptera > Braconidae > Asobara > Asobara japonica. Next base: position 1,535,506 of record BQMI01000140.1, read on the forward strand.
GAACGAATTTTTTGTTTTTTTCAAATTATAAGAAAATATTCAAATAAATGGTTTTCTTCGAATTAGAAAAAAATTAGTCTTTAAAAAATTTCACAAATTTAAAAAACATTTTAAATTTTTGCAATTCTTAAAATTTTTCTTTTTTGCATTGTGAAGTTCAAATTTTTTTTCGAAAATTGAGTCTTCTGCAAATTTTGCAATTTTACGCTGGGACATATATATATGTCCCGCTGGGTATATATATATATAACGTAAACTGGCTATGGTCGGTATCATTTGTAGGGCTTGCCCTGAGAGGATGCCTCTTGTATCTATATCTATGTAGCTACTAGCTTACGAAAGGATTGGGTTACGGTAGTTGAAAAATCGGGCACAGGAAATTCCAGGTATTTGGTGGACCGGTTGAGCCCTGACTCAATAGGGCTTGTCCGTTTCTCTAATGATTTTTTTATTGGCAGTATATAATCTACAATTGGAGAAATGCTCGTGAACAATTTTTTTTTAACTTCCCGATAGGGAAGTTATAGTAATCGACCCGAAATCGAACTTTTTCGTTTCGGCCAGTAACTAGGGTTTTAAGTATACCAAAATGATCCCCAACGAATTCTGAACAAATGTCTGTGTGTGTGTGTCTGTGTGTGTGTGTGTGTGTGTGTGTGTGCACAAAAGTTTGATCCCAGCTTTCTCGCGAACGAATGAAGCTATTGAGGTTTTCAAGGTCGCAATCGAAACATCTCCATGCAGAATCGAGGGGATTAGATTTTGGATCAAATTGATGCACTATATAGATTGTTATTAACAATTTCAATTGTTTATAACGTTCTACTGCCTAAACTATCAAAGTTAGCGAAAAATTTCTGAGAGAAAAGTTATTCCTCATGCAACAGTACACATTTTATGTAGTATAACATTTTTTCTTAATTTGCATAATTAAGGAGGTGTGGGCGTTTGAAAAAATTATGTATCTAATAAGTGAAAGAATGAAGCCATGCCGACCATTAGGGTCTGAATCGGAGTGTTCTAATGTAACTCGGAGAGGATTAGATTTTGAATGCAATTGACTGTATATATATATTGTCATAAACAATTCCAATTGTTTATAACGCTCTATGGCGAAAATCGTATCAGCTAGCGGAATGATCACTGAACAGTAGTTGTTCTGCCTGCAAAAATACACATTTTATGTTGAATGAATTTTTTCCGTAATTCGCATATTTAAGGAGGTATGTCCGTTTAACCAATTACGTACATCATATGAGAAGAAAGAACGTAGCTGTTCATAACTTCTCAATGAACCAATGACAAAACCGAATCATTATGTCCTTTTTTTCGAATGATACTGGTAAGCTTGTGTATAAAACTAGTGTAAGTGAATTTTTCAATTGCTAGAATTGAACTCGGATTTTTGATATCGTCGTTGCGTTTGCACATCACCATGGTTGCGTTCTCATGCTATGCTTAAATACCAAATCGGGAAGTTTTGTTTGTGCCCTGCATGGGGCACACATATTTGCACATCACTAGTTTCAAACGTTTTTAGCATCACTTGAGTGGATCCATCCGAATCTCTCCCAGGAGTTCACCAAGATCCTCTAGAAGTTCTCCCGAGCGTCGCACGTGCATTTCCTTTTTCCGCCGCATGGACTGATGGCGCGTCGGTGTCGGTCTTACGCTTTTCGATAATTTCGATCTATATCGATATTGCGAGCGATATTGCCTCTCGCCCCATCTTTTTACGATACGAGGAGTTCGGACGCGCATTTCCTCTTTCCGCCGCACCAAGTGGTGGCGCGTCGGTTTCGGTTTTACGCTTTTCGATAATTTCGATCTATTTCGATATTTTCTTGGGTCTTCCTCTTTTACTATAGGACTAGTGCCTTACCGGTGGCCGACACGCGGCCACATGTCTTTCCACGTCGTACGATTTTGAGTTCGATTTGTATTGCGACATCGATGATCGAGATTTTTCCCTCGAGAATCGATTTATTACGCTTCTGATTCGATTCGTGGTCGAAGTTTAAAATTATATTATAGGAAGATTCTTTCTAATTTTCTAATTTTCTAATTACTAGTAATGCGGGTCAAATGGTTGGGGCCGAAAACAGCGGATGCCGCTTTTATACACTAATTCAAGAAGGGATTGAATTACAGTAGTCGAAAAATTGGGATCAGAAAATTCCGGGTATCTACTGGACCACTTGTGGCTTCGGATTGGGTTTCAGAGATTTGAATCAGAAGAAGGAAAAGAACATTATCAACTCATGCGAAATAAGCAATTGGATTTTGGAAATGAACAAATCAGCACTTGAAATGATGAACTATATTCATTATTGACTTCCCGATAGGGAAAGTTACTGTAGTGACCCCGAAAATGAAAAGTGTCAGATCGATGAAATTTTCACTTTTCTCGACGTTTGGCATCATCCTGACACGTTTTCAATGAAATGTGTGTGTGCGTGTGTGCGTATGTATATGTACTTATGTGAGCATTTTTTTGTGACACGGTTTCTCCTGAACAGCTGGACCGATTTGAACTTCTTTTTTTCAAAAATTACATCTAGCCGTTGCGGAGAGCAGAAAGGAGTGTCAAGTGTAAAACACAATTCCTCCAATTGTTATTAACAATTTTAATTGTTTAAAACGTTGTATTACAAAAACCGTGGGAGATAGAGGAAAAAGTTTCCAACGAATGTTGTTCCCCACATGAAGATACATATTTCATGTTTAATGACTTTTTTCCATAATTGCGCTAATTTACGAGATATCGCTTGATTAACAATTTTCATTGTTTATAACGCTGTATTTCGAGAACGATGACAGATACGAGAAAAAGTATCAAACAAAAGTTGTTCCGCTCGTGAAACTACGTATTTCATGTTATATTACTTTTTTTGCTAGGCATTATATTTTACGAGATATCGATAAAAAATCGTCATAATCGATTAATAGTTGAATTTGTGCAAAACACACACACACTATCGAGAAGTTATAAATGCGACCCGTCACACTCGCATCCCATTTATTTATATTTATATTTCTCAATTTTTCAAAAGAGCTTTTTGATCATTGACTCTAGTTTTTATCTGCAGTCTATTAATTTCTGATTAGTAAAGTTTCTCTTATGTCTCGGCTTCATTGTAGATGAATTGTTTGCAAGTAATACTTTTTTTTTTTATAAAAAATGACGCAGATGAACCCTTGTAACGCGTGTGAACGAGAGCTACGACGCAGGAGTGAGTGAGTGAACTGCTGGGCACAGAAGGACAGTAACTGTGATGTCGCGAAGACTGCCGCCGATAGTGTGTGTGTGTGTGTGTATGCGTGACCAACGAAAATTCTTTTCATTGTGCCCGTAGACATCCGGACGGCATGGAGAATCGGTGCTTTCCACTCCCACGTGCTAGGTTGCCATCCGACGCGAGACCGCGGATGGCAAACTCGCGGAGGAGGGCGATTCCAACACAATTATGGATTTATCTCGAGAGTGAGGCGGCGTACAAACATTTGATACTGAACTTTTTTGTCAGAAATCAAATTATCTACAAAAAATGTTCTATGAGATTTTTCATTAAAACCACTTGGTGAGAAGCTAGTTGAATTTAAAAACAAACTAGTGGTGTGCAAATGTGTGTGCCCCATACGGGGCACAAACAAAACTTCCCGATTTGGTATTTCAGCACTGCATAAGAACGCAACCATGGTGATGAGCAAATCCAACAATGATATCAATAATTGAACTTGTGACTAATAATTACTGCCCGCGATCGATTAGGTTTGATTTTTAAGCCCCATAAAAATATTCAACTGGAATTCGTTCGCATAGTTGCCCTCTCTACTTCTGTACTTTCTGAATTATCCCGCTCTTTGACATCCTTCCCGCAATTGCCGACATATTCATGCGGCAAAATATTCTAGTTTAACTCGCGATATGTTCCAACCTATATTGAAAAAAGTTATATTGAATGTGCATTTTTCTATAAGGAACAACCCTGGTGATATGCATTGCTCCCGTATTTCAAATTGCTCAGACGACCATACCTCCTTAATTATCCAAATTATGGAAAAAAGTCATTGCACATAAAAGGTGAACTTTCATATAAGGAATAATTCTCTTTTGAGAAGTTTCCCGCTAACTTTAATATTTTACCCAGTGGAACAGTATAAACAATTACAACTGTTAATAACATTGCATATACTGCACGAATCCCATCCAAAGTGTAATCCGCTCGATTTTGCCCGGAAACGCTTCGATTGGGACCGTCATGACAGGGCTGAGTTCATTCGTTCACTCATTACATACATAATTCTTCAGACGGTCATACCTCCTTAATTATGCAAATTATCGAAAAAAGGCATTCTATATAAAATATGTATTTTTATATGGGGAACAACTTTTCTTATATAAATTTTACGCTAACTCTAATAGTTTATGCAATAGAACATTATAAACAATTGAAATTGTTTATAACAATATATAGACTGTACGGATTTTATTCAAAATCTATTCAGCTCTAAGTTACATGGAAACGCTTCGACTCCGACGTCAATAATCTCGATGGCAGCATTCGTTCGTGAGAAACTTATGATCAAAATTTGGCGACACACGTTCATACACTCACACACACACACACATCGACTAAAAATTTTCTTGGGTGTCATTTTGGTATACTTAAAACACCAGTCACAAGACGAAACAAAAAACTTCGATTTCGGGGTCATTACAATAACTTCCAAAAAATCGGGAATTTAATAAATGAGCAATTTTTTGTGCACTCACCTTCTCACATTTTTCATATGAATTTTTGAAGGAATTTTTATTATATCGAGGACAAATTTCATCAAAATAGAGGAATGAAAAAAAATTAAATTTATTCTCCTATCTTCATATTGATTGATTACGTGTACCCGATATTTCAATTACTTTTTAACGATGATGAGAAATTCCCACGCTAAAGTACACAGTCCAGTAGGCTTGGGAATAAATATTGAAATTATTGTGAAATGTTAGAGATACACATGGGTCACTCGGTTTAGCTGGCGGTAAAGGTTTCCATTTGCTTTTACATAACAACAATATTTATGATCTATTGTTGTACGGGTGTACTAGTTTATTAATAACATGGGCATTTTTAGCGATGGTTAATGTCGACGCACTCGCGTTCAATGATTCATAATTTTTTTTTCCTGTTTTTTTTTGCAACTTTGACATTTGTGAGGTACATTTTTTTTCAATTTTTTTCAACTTTTAACTTTAACTTAATTTTTCCAACTCCTTAAGATTTATAAAATTCATAATTTTTTTTTATAGAAATTTTGTCAATTTTTGGAATCAGTTGTTAATTATTGGAACGCACAACATATTCAAAATTTTATATACTTATCAAATATTTTTATGTATGCAGCCGATTGGCGTGAAATGAATAAATGAATACATAAATGAATAACTAAATAAATAAATATTGTAATTTTAAAAAATATATTAAATGTTCGATTTTCGCATTCCAAATTCCACGTCTTTTTTACCGGAAATCGTAAATTGATATTTTTCACAATGCTATATGCATTCGTAATTTTCTGAATTTTTCATTTTAACAATAGCGCAGAATTCCTGGAAATTTATATCACTTTTACGTGAGAACGATCTCTACGATCTATTCTTGTAACGCTTGTAGTCATATTTAAATAAATATAAAAATTATAAAATATTTCTACACGCCGTTGGCCGTTTCAAGTTTTTTTTTGCTTCCGAATGGAAGCAGTGCAATCGGTCAGTTTTCACTTTCGCTAATTATGCTTGTAAACGATATATAATGGTTTGGAATATAAAAATACGAAGTCTGAGCATAGTGTCTGTATGTATCAATTTTTTTCGAAAATCTTCACTTACAAAATTGAACATAAATGCAAAAATTGAGATAGAAACATGAAATTTGAACCAGAGGCCCCTTTTGTTGTGGTGAAGAACCCTGTCAAATCGCGATTTGATCGTGTCATTAATTTTCTAGATTTTAATTTTTTTCATTTTTACGGTTTTTATTTTATTTCTCGACAATTATTGAACCGATTTTTTTGTTTTTTTTTCAAAATGTGTGCCTTAACGAGATCTATGATATGGCTGAAAAACATTGAGTCAATTATTTTGGGTGATATGAGATATTTTTTTGCGTTTGTTCGCACTCTCCGTCCGCAAAAATTGTCATAAAAACTTGAAATTTGGAACAAAGGTTCCTCTTGTTGTGGTGAAGAACCCTATTGAATGGCGATTTGGTCGTATCATTAGTTTTCTAGATTTCAATTTTTTCGTTTTCACGGGTTTTATTTTATTTCTCAATAATTATTCAACCGATTTTGTTTTTTTTTTTTCAAAATGGGTGCCTTGACGAGATCTATGATATAGTTGAAAAACATTGAGTCTATTAGTTTGGGTAATATGAGATATTCCTATTTTTCAATTTTTGACTTTGGTTGTTCTTTTTGGTGTTTGTTCGCACTTTAGCGTTCGCAAAAATTGAGATAAAAACTTGAAATTCGAAACAGAGGTTCCGTTTGTTATGGCGAAGAACCCTATTTAATGGCGATTCAATCGCATCATTAATTTTCTAGATTTCAATTTTTTCATATTTACGGTTCTTTTATTACTTCATTCTCGATAAGTATTCATCCCATTTTATTTACAAAATATGGGCCTTAGCGAGATCTATGAACTGGTTGAACAACATTGAGTCTATTACTTTGGGTAATATGAAATATACCTGTTTTTGTTTCCGCTCGTCTGGAAAAAAGTCTTTCAATACTGGAACATTTTGATTTGGTGTGCAATCGGACCATTCGGAAGCTTACCACCAATGAAATTGGGGGAAATAAACAAAAAACGGTGACATATTTGTCCCAGTCGAATGGAGGACCCGAGGACCGCCGGCTTGCTTTATATTTCCGACATGTTTAAGTTCTTCTAAAAATCCATCGAACTTGGAAGACTTAGAAATTGCGTATTATGTGATTGAGATGCTCTATTGCGCAATCGAAGCATCTTTGTGGCCTTCAAAGCTGATTAGGTTTTGTTTGCAATTGGTTTTGTAGTTTTTTCATATTCCCGAAAAAACTAGCGTTTTACATAAAAAAAGGAGGAGAATCTTCCCGTTTCAAATAGTTTCTATTTGGAACGTTTGTGACAACGTAATATTCGATTTTGAAAACGTTTTTATTCCAATTTTGTCAAGTTTTCCGGGAATAATGGCAAAACAAGTTAACACAATTTTTTTAAGTTACGCGCCGCGCAGTGTGATTGGTCAGTGCGTCACGTGACATATTCGCATGTAGCGACACCTGTCGTATGTCAGTATTCCAAATCAAATGATTCCTATTTTTTCCCCTGAACGAGACCGGTGGCGCGTGCTTCGCATGCGCATTTCCTCTTTCCGCCGCAGTGACGGGTGTCGCGTCGGTCTCGGTCTTACGGTTTTCGATAATTTTGATATATATCGATAGTCTCTTTCGTTTCTCCTTTTCACTATAGGAACCAGCCTTTAAACATTTAATTGACGTGTCGGCGTTTTAATGAACTTTAATAAATCCACCCGAATCGTAATGTATAGTGCTTGAGTTGTCTATATTATTCCTCTACAAAACCCCCAAACATAACAAGTATTGTAATAATATTGTTGTTTTCAGTGGTCGTTAACGTCGATGGACTGCCGTTGAACGTTCAGTTGTGCGATACAGCGGGACAGGATGATTTTGATCCATTAAGATCGCTGTGTTATCCGGAGACTGATGTCTTCCTTGTTTGCTTCAGCGTCGTTTGTCCGTCATCTTATCACAGCGTCACTTCGCGCTGGGTGGATGAGGTCAGGAAGTACTGTCCCCACGCGCCGATTATCATTGTGAGTTGGTTCAAGTATGGGAATTGGATTTTAATGCTTCCAAATTTTGCGGAGCTATAGCTTCTCCAATAACTGACAATTTACAGTTTTTTTAACCTTATTTTAAAAATTTTTGGCGCCAAAATTTTTTTCCAAAATTTCGAAAATTTGACTTTTTAGACATTTTGAAAATTTGAGTTTGGATTTGAGAAATAAAATGACACTCAGGAAATTAATGGACAAATTGAAATGTGAAACGTTTTTGAGGAAAATTTTTATTTCTAGGAAATTGATGATTTTTGAAAATTTGAAAATTTTGAAAATTTTGAAAATTTTGAAAATTTTGAAAATTTTGAAAATTTTGAAAATTTTGAAAATTTTGAATGGTTTGAAGATTTTAAATTTTTTTTAAATGTTAAAAGATTGTCAAAACTTCCCAAAATTTAACAAAGGTTTCAAAATTCTAAAAAGTTCAAAAAAAATTTCGAAATTCGAAAAAAATTGAAAGTTAAAAGGATTTTTTTAAAATTTGGGAAATTCGAAAAAATTTAAAAGTTTCAAGGATTTTTTCAAAATTTGAAAACCCCCGAAAATTTAAAAAGAAATTGACAATTAAATAAATTGCAAAACATTGTAAAAACTAAAATAAATATCGGATATTGATAATTGTCTTCAATGAATTGAGTTAATTACAAAGAATGTTAATTTGCAGATTGGTACAAAGAGCGACCTTCGATCGGACGTGCGGTTGATGCTACAATTGGCTAGGTACGGTCAAGCACCGATAACGACGGCTCAGGGTCACCAGCTGGCCCAAAGGTTAGGGGCTGTTTCCTACGTCGAGACATCGGCATTGACTCAGCACGATCTCAAAGAAGCCTTCGATCAAGCCATTGTCAGCGCATTGAGCACAAGGCGTGGTGGCGCCAATTTACTGTCACGCCGACCCAAACCGCCTCCACTTTGGCGAAGATGGTTGTGCTGTTGGGAAAGACCGCCTTCATCCGCACCATAAAGAAAAAAACAAATATTTTTAGATGTAAGGCGCTCGCGGGTTCCTTGAAAAATCGCTAAATCTCGAAATGGCCATTCAAGTTTTTTGCATTTTAAATTTAGAAATTTTGAGTAAGTTTGAACATCTGAGACTACCAAATTTCAACGAGTTTTGTAATTTTTTTTTTTTTTTTTTTTTGAAATTTGTAAAATTTTAAAATTTGAAATTTCTTGAAACCTGAATTTTTCGACATTTAATTTTTCTATTTTCTGATATGTTTATATATTAGGGACATTTTTTGGTTTCTAAAAAAATGAAAAAATATCAGATTTTTTAGCTGGAATTTTTGAGTTTTTGTAAATTGCGAAATTTTTTGACCCCCTTGAAATTTGACAATTGCTCCAAATTATGAGGATTTTGCAATTTTTTATCTTTTAGATTTTTTTTCTTTATTTTGGATTTTTTGAAATTGGAAACATTTGCAGAATTTTGAAAAAAATCAAGGAACCTCAATAGTTTTGAATTTTCTGAAAATTTTATTGATTAAAAAAAGAAAGACTTCAGTTTTTCATAAATTGAAAAATATTAGAAGATTCACAGATTCAAAGAAAAGAAAAAGCATTGAAAAGATCTTTTTTAAAAATCTTATTTTCATGTTTTTCTTTTTTGAAAAATTTTACAAAAATTAGAATTTCTGATTTCAAGTAAATTGAATTTTCTACAAAAGTTCACAAACTCCAAAAAACTTTCAAAATCTTCCAAAAATTTCTTCAATTTCGGAAATTTAAAAAATGTCAAGTTTCAAAAATTTAAATTGGTTAAAACATTCTGCAAAATAAAACAAAAATTAAAAACTTCAAATTTCCGCAAAATTTGAAGTTTCGAAAATTTCACCATTTTCCAAATTTCGGATTCTAAAATTCTACAAAAATCGAGATTTGAAATTGCAAAAAAAAAAAACAAAAATTTGTAAAATCTAATTTTTTTTTGAATTGTACATAACACTAGAACTCTGAAACTGGCTCGAGATAAGGCGTTTTTTTTTAGGAACCATCGGCTAAACCTAACATTTTTGTTAACTCTCAATTCGTCGAATTCGTGTGGGGTTAAATTCAATCGTTTGTTTTTTTTTCCACTCATTCCAAACGGATGACGAGAGAAGTGTACATTTATTTATATTAAAGGCTGAGTTAGCAAAACGGCTAATATAGATTTGACGTGGGCGACCAGACAATATTATAATCAACTCACTTGATGTCTTGCCAAGTTCCACTACTGTTAGTAAAAGTAATTCAGTACTTGTCCCTCTGGTAAGGGTTAAAATCAAAATGATTTTGGATAATTACGATCAATTCTGCATTAAATAATTAAATTGAGATAACGTCATGGGGATACTTGTTCAGCCTCAAAGATCTTAAATTGAGAAAATTTTTTCACGAAATTCAGATAACTCGAATTAAGAAATTGAAACAATTTTTGAGATTTTTTAAATTGAAAAAAAAAAAACAAAATCGAAAATTTTGAAAGTTTTCGATATTTTCTCTATTTTACACAATTTTTAAGTTGAGGAATTTTTGAAACTGTCTCAGTTGTCATGTTTTTGGAATTTCACGTTTTTCAGAATATTCACAATTTTTGGAATTTCCATTTTATCTTCGTAATTCTTCGGAAATTTAAAATGTTTATGATTATATTTTTTGGGTTAATTTTGAAAGCGTTTTGGAACTATTGCGAGGTCTGGAATTTTCGAAATTTTTTTTGATACTGAAAAATTGGAAATTTTGAGGTTTTAAAATTCCCAAAATTTCCAAAATTTTTGAAATGAACAGTGGGAAGATTTTTGGAATACCCGAAAATTTCCAAAATTCTGCAATATTGTCCATGAAAACTCAAAAACTTTCAAAAATTTTGAAATTTCTGAAATTATTACAATCTTGCAAAACACGAAAATTTTCGAAATTTTACTATTTGCCAAAATTATAAAAACTCGTAAAATTCCAAAAATGTTAAAAGCTGATCCCATTTTCCAATTCACAAAATCCTTCACATTGTTGAATTTTCTTGACTTATCAAAAATATTTAGAAAATTTTCAAGTTAGAAGAAAACTCAAAACTGAATTTTTATAAACTTTCCAACTTTTTATTTTTTGAGAAAAAAATCAACAAAAATCACCTCTTCTAATATTATTAAAAAAAACTCAAAAATCAGGTACACCCCCTCAAGGTATATCGATACGTTGGTAATGTGAGTTCCCAAATTTGTTGCATGCTTAAATTTGTTTTTTGTGATAAAAAGTAGTTCAAGCTAATTCAATAATTAATTATGATCGCAAAAAAAAAAACAAAAAATGTGAGCTGTCACCCAAGATGAAATGGGACACACCAACAATTATTATATACATATATATTTATATATATTTTTTATTGAGGTCTAAAAATTATAGAAGACGACTGCAAAATCTCTCGATAATTTCGCTTTACAATTGCACAATTTGTTAAAAGAATATCTTCTGAAGATGTTTCACTGTGGTACATTTTTGTTTGGGAACCACGTGACATTTTGCATGAGCCACGTGCTTGGGTCTCAATTTTTCAACTTGACACTTACATTGTCAATTAATTATTTTTGCCTCACCATGATGCAAAAACGATGCAAAAATGATGACCAAAAAATGTGATAACGTTTTACATAAAAAAAGAGGAATCTCCCAGGATGGGTCCAAGCACGTGGACCCTCCACCTATAGCTATACCTTGACTGAACCGTGAGCATTGAACACTTATCCCACTAACTGCGAAAAATCTCCAAAAAAATCATGATCTCATTTTTATGGAAAGCAGAAATGAACGGAAATCGAATATTCTTATTACATTCGCAAAAACACGTAAATGTAGTATAGATAAGACTTCGTATATCTGATAACAAAGTATAAAAAAATTGAAGCGCGTGTTAATGGACCATATTACAGTAAATAGGAATTGCCGAATTTTTGTAACAATTATTTATTGATAATATTGGGGGACTAGGTTCACGTATGAAAAAAAAATTATGGTAATTCTATGGAGTATGTCGTGGGAAAGACTGGATGAGTCTTGTAGAAATATTAGGAATTTTTCTTAGGGTTCAAATGGGTCGAGCTCTGAGAACAATTTTTGGAGAATTTTTCTTCATATAGGATTGCTATAGAATTTTCTACTGGGATTTTCTTCATTTTCTATAGCAATCTTATATAGATATGTCTTTCGTATAGGCAGTTTGCAGGGGCAAAATTCTAGGGAACAGATCTATTGGAATTTTTAGGGGCATTTTATGGGATATTTTATAGAAATTTCTGGTAGAGCCTCTAGTGGAATCTTATGGGAATTTCATAGGTTTTTTTTCATACGTGTTGGTGTTAGGAGTGTGCGAATAATTATTGATAGAGAGTAAGTCGAGGAGGGGAATTGATGGAGAATTTTCTGTCAAATATTAGTTGTTCAAAGGAAAGAGATGGCATTACCATTTTTTTCTTTAATTTGGGGAATTATTTGAAAGTCAACGTGGGAAAATTTATTTTGAAAAGTTTGAAGTTTTCAAGATTTTTTTCCGAAGTTCTCATTTTTTATTTTCAAATTTCAAAAATTTTGAACTGTTGGGAATTATGGGACTTTTGCATAATTGTGCATAGTGGTGGAAAGCACTTTGAAGAAATTCCTTCGGTATTAACAATTTGGGAAAATTTCAAATGCTTGTAATTTTTTGAAGTTCATTTTTTTTAATTGGCCAGTTTTTGAGTGTCGGAAATTTTGAAATTTTCGAAAAACTAAAGTGCGGAAAAAATGTAAATATCAATTTTTGAGTTTTTTTTTTTTATAAATTTCAAAATTTTAAAAATTTATACATTCAAAAAATTTCGAAAATTCTTGCCATTTTCGATTATTTTGTGACATCGGAAATTTTCAAAATTTTCGCTTTTGAAATTTCTGGAACTTTTTTTGGAAACAAAATTGGAGATTTGAAAATTTTCTAAAAAAATTTTAGGTTTCTTCGTTTTTTTCTCTCTTCCCATTTTTATACGCATTAAAAAATTCCAAGTTTTCGAAATTTTTTGACCATTTCAAAATTGAACAATTTTTTCGAAATCGTTGAAATTTCCCAAACAATTCAAAAAATCCCAAAAATTGTGGATTTTTTTTCAAATCTTTTTGTTTACTCTAAAATATCCAAATATTTTGTTTTACTGAATTTTCCTGGAAAATACCAAACTGCGCGTTCCAATTCTGGATAATTCAAATAATTCATACCATCCTCGTATTTGATCTATTAATTTTGTCCTCATTTATTCATCCAGTAAATAACACAAATTTACGCGCCACATTCATTCTCTCTGAAACTATATTCGCCCACTCCTATTAATTATTATTATAGTATTTTGTTCGCCACTCGCTGGTTGTGATTACTTTTTTAATTGTTTTAACTCCATTCAGTCGTGTTAAGTGTTTTTTTTTAATCCAAAAAATATGATATTTTGCCGTACATGCAAATGAAAATTAAATTATTCATTGAAATTTGGTTGTGATTTATTGGCTCAATTAATTTTTTCCATTAATTTATACGTATTTCATCAACAGTAGGTAGATTAAAATTTAAGACTAAGCCTAAATAATGTGAAAGCATTCAAAATATGAGTATGTTACTTTTTAAGGTAGCTCCATAGCTAAATAGGATGATATTGGTGCAAGTTTTCTAAAAACTCGATTATTATGTTACCTAGTTCTCCTACAGAAAAATGTGATAAAATCTTTTAGATAGGGAATTTCAAACTCAACAAAAAAGTTTTATATGATTTTTCTCTAAATTCCCTCGTTTACGAGGTAAATATAAAGTGTCAATATTTTTTTTAACTTCACTCAAATATTTCGATTTTTGAGGTTAGTCACATCATAAGTGTTCGCTTTTCAGATAAGACGCTACGGCCATTTGTGGCTTAAAATTCACTTTGAAATTAACTTAAAATTTTTGGAAAACACTGGAGCGTTGAATTGATGAAGAAAGATTGATCAAACGGCATTTCGAATTGAAACTTCATTTAACTTTCCGCCTAATAACAGCTGATCGTGATCGCGCCGCCATTTTGAATCCTGTGTCGGTTTGCCGCCATTTGATTTCATCTTCCGTTTGCCGCCAATTTTTACTGATCATGATTAATATGAGCAAAGCCCTACAAAAAATCGCAATAGAACGATTGTCCATGTTTTTACCAGTTTTTTACAACGTTTTTAATTAATTTTACGGTGAAATTTAGGGAGAGTTCTTCACTATACAATTATTGATTTTTCAGGTGGACGCTAGGTTAGATCTCCAATCAACATCAATGCAAAATTATTGTTACAAATTTTTTTTTTTAGCTATGGAGCTACTTTAAAATACAAAAATGAATGTAAAATATAGCGAACATCACGAGTTATGAAAATGTTACTGTTTAATTATTTTTAATTGAAAGTTTAGGTAAATTAATTCGTAGGTGGAATTTTAATTCATTAATGATGATGAAGCTAATTTTATAGTTAGGTGATGACCGGCCTGTATAATAATTGATTTTCGCTTTTGTATATAGATAGGATTATTGCAATAATTTGACATCTAATTTGGAGTTCGGAATTAGATGTTTATTAGGTTCATGAATTAATAGTATTACATACGCTTACTCCAAGTAATAAAATTGGTGGTATTTTTTTAAGAAAATTTTTGTGGTTTCAGTACTTACCCTTTAATTTTTTTTAAACTGATACTAGGTTGCTATAGCCATATAATATGTATATTGAGAATCTTTGGGTTCAAATTTGAGATATTTGAAAATTGCAAAATTTGTAAAATTGTAAAGCAAGTTTTTTTTGTAATTTAGTGATTTTTTAAGAGCATTTTAAAATTTTTTGAAAATTGTGAAATTTAAGTTCTAGACTGATGGAAATTCTTAAAATATTTGGGAATTTGAAAATCTTTAAAATTGAAACGTCGTCGACTTTTTGAAAAAATTTTTGCTCTTCTGAATTTTGAAATTTCAATTTTTTGTTAACGAAATATTAGTAAATTTTGGGAGAGAAATTGGATTTTGGGAAACAATAAATTTTTGAATTTTTTTGGGCCCAAAATTTTTTCAATTAATTTCTTCTTCTTGTTTCACATTTTTCGTTTTTGCAAAATTTCGAAATTTTTGAAATTTTTGAAATTTTTGAAACTTTTGAAATTTTTGAAATTTTTGAAATTTCTGAAAATTTTTCGAAACTTGTTCAAATTATCAGAACATTTTTTAAATAGTGGTGATTGAGAAGAAAACGCCCTCATGAATCATTGGCAATTTTTCTTTCATTATTATTATGTATTAAGCAAATTAAAAGGCGAATTATTTCCACGTTCTGATGTAGATAAATGCAATGAGTATTTTCCTCCCAATAATTCAATAATTGATTTTCACTTTCCTCATGGATGACGTAAGTGAGATCAAAGATCAAAGCTTTGATAATTATAATGCATATAATTCATAGAATTTATGGACATCAATTACAAAGTTGACATTTCTTATCCCTACTTTATGCTTCGCCTATAACACTTACTAATTGCAATACCCACGCGATTCTCATAGGATTCTTTATTTTATTTTTTTATAGTTCGCAGCAAATGTCAATTTTCAAATGGTTCGAAATTTCAGATTTTTTAAAAACCCATTTATTCGGAATGCCAAATTCGCTAAAATTGATTCGGCAGTGGTGGCGTTAGTTTCTCTGTTACATCCTAGTCAATTTCACAAATTTTTTTCACCTTCAAGGTTCATTATATTTTCATCGGAATTAAAGATCGGTGAAACATACTGGCATAAGTGTTATTAACTAACGATTCCCATCATTACCAAACGTTTCTGAGCGTTACCAAAAGTTTCTAAACATTACCAAACGTTTCTAAACGTTACCAAACGTTTCTAAACGTTACCAAACGTTTCTAAACGTTACCAAACGTTTCTAAACGTTACCAAACGTTTCTAAACCTTACCAAACGTTTCTAAACGTTACCAAACGTTTCTAAATGTTACCAAACGTTAAATAATCTACCATTTTGTTTCGGCATCATATATCGATAGATGAAAGACATACATTTCAATTTCTCTCAAAATCCCATTCATTTTCCTGAAACTTAATCCAAAACTCGAATCAAATTTGAGAATGTAAAGTCTCCCTGGGCCCCGGAGTCTCGGGTTTGAATCCCCATCGGGACTATCGGAATTTCTTCCGAATGATGGCGCTGGTTGTTCATAAATGGCGCGCTACCGAGTTGCGCGCGCAACTGAGAAACTTAGTTAACTTGTATAAATAATTTTCGCGCCCACTTGAACAATTGTTTAAACTAAGAGACTTACTTGAGGCATCACCACCTCAAGTACGGGGTCTATATGACATCTGGATCTTCACTTCCTGCTGGCCGCAGGGACCCTTCGCGACGCCCGGTCCGGGCCTGAACAGGTTTCCCCATAACGCCGTAACCGTCACACGAAATGCTCAACAGCCGCCATTCGAAGGATCCACCAAAGAAAACTATTTCCCGCGCAAAAGTTAACGTCAGATTTCGAGATCGCAAATCGCGACAATAACAGGAAATCGGTTCGATAAATTCTAGATACGTTGATTCTTTTCCCCGACCAAGGAAGAAGGAATTGACAGAGGAAAGATTTAACGTACAGAATTTTCGAAATTCAAACAAAAATTTACGAAATTTGTAAAACCTTATAGACTTCACATTTAAGTGACTTCATTTGAAAAATTTGAGGATTCTACTTGATGGTTGATCCCCACGGAAATAGACGAGGTTGCACGGGTTTTGACGGATTCCTCTTTCCCGCCAATTTTCAAATTCGCGCCAGTTCTGTCATTGGATATTCACAGTTTTGGGGAATAAATTTAGAAAACTCAAAACTTCTGAATGCGGAATCGTGGGAAGTTTTCCCCCCACGGAAAAACACGAGGTTGCACGAAGTTTGACGGATTGCACTTTCCCGCCAATTTTCAAATGCACGCCAGTTCTGTCATTGGATATTCACAGTTTTGGAGGAAGAAATTTAGAAAACTGAAAACTTCTGAATGCGGAATCGTGGGAATTTTTCCCCCACGGAAAAACACGAGGTTGCACGAAGTTGACGGATTCCACTTTCCCGCCAATTTTCAAATGCACGCCAGTTCTGTCATTGGATATTCACAGTTTTGGAGGAATAAATTTAGAAAACTCAAAACTTCTGAATGCGGAATCGTGGGAAGTTTTCCCCACGGAAAAACACGAGGTTGCACGAAGTTTGACGGATTGCACTTTCCCGCCAATTTTCAAATGCACGCCAGCTCTGTCATTGGATATTCACAGTTTTGGAGGAATAATTTACAAAACTCAAAACTTCTGAATGCGGAATCGTGGGAAGTTTTCCCCACGGAAAAACACGAGGTTGCACGAAGTTTGACGGATTGCACTTTTCCCGCCAATTTTCAAATGCACGCCAGTTCTGTCATTGGATATTCACAGTTTTGGAGGAATAAATTTAGAAAACTCAAAACCTCTGAATGCGGAATCGTGGCAATTTTTCCCCCACGGAAAAACACGAGGTTGCACGAGTATTGACGGAGTCCACTTTCCCGCCAATTTTCAAATGCACGCCAGTTCTGTCATTGGATATTCACAGTTTTGGAGGAATAAATTTAGAAAACTCAAAACTTCTGAATGCGGAATCGTGGGAAGTTTTCCCCCACGGAAAACACGAGGTTGCACGAAGTTTGACGGATTGCACTTTCCCGCCAATTTTCAAATGCACGCCAGCTCTGTCATTGGATATTCACAGTTTTGGAGGAATAAATTTACAAAACTCAAAACTCTGAATGCGGAATCGTGGGAAGTTTTCCCCCACGGAAAAAACACGAGGTTGCACGAAGTTTGACGGATTGCACTTTCCCGCCAATTTTCAAATGCACGCCAGCTCTGTCATTGGATATTCACAGTTTTGGAGGAATAAATTTACAAAACTCAAAACTTCTGAATGCGGAATCGTGGGAAGTTTTCCCCCACGGAAAAACACGAGGTTGCACGAAGTTTGACGGATTGCACTTTCCCGCCAATTTTCAAATGCACGCCAGCTCTGTCATTGGATATTCACAGTTTTGGAGGAATAAATTTACAAAACTCAAAACTTCTGAATGCGGAATCGTGGGAAGTTTTCCCCCACGGAAAAACACGAGGTTGCACGAAGTTTGACGGATTGCACTTTCCCGCCAATTTTCAAATGCACGCCAGTTCTGTCATTGGATATTCACAGTTTTGGAGGAATAAATTTAGAAAACTCAAAACCTCTGAATGCGGAATCGTGGCAATTTTTCCCCCACGGAAAAACACGAGGTTGCACGAGTTATGACGGAGTCCACTTTCCCGCCAATTTTCAAATGCACGCCAGTTCTGTCATTGGATATTCACAGTTTTGGAGGAATAATTTAGAAAACTCAAACTTCTGAATGCGGAATCGTGGAAGTTTTCCCCCACGGAAAAAACACGAGGTTGCCACGAAGTTTGACGGATTGCACTTTCCCGCCAATTTTCAAATGCACGCCAGCTCTGTCATTGGATATTCACAGTTTTGGAGAATAAATTTACAAAACTCAAAACTTCTGAATGCGGAATCGTGGGAAGTTTTCCCCCACGGAAAAACACGAGGTTGCACGAAGTTTGACGGATTGCACTTTCCCGCCAATTTTCAAATGCACGCCAGCTCTGTCATTGGATATTCACAGTTTTGGAGGAATAAATTTACAAAACTCAAAACTTCTGAATGCGGAATCGTGGAAGTTTTCCCCCACGGAAAAAACACGAGGTTGCACGAAGTTTGACGGATTGCACTTTCCCGCCAATTTTCAAATGCACGCCAGTTCTGTCATTGGATATTCACAGTTTGGAGGAATAAATTTAGAAAACTCAAAACTTCTGAATGCGGAATCGTGGGAAGTTTTCCCCCACGGAAAAACACGAGGTTGCACGAAGTTTGACGGATTGCACTTTCCCGCCAATTTTCAAATGCACGCCAGCTCTGTCATTGGATATTCACAGTTTTGGAGGAATAAATTTACAAAACTCAAAACTTCTGAATGCGGAATCGTGGAAGTTTTCCCCCACGGAAAAACACGAGGTTGCACGAAGTTTGACGGATTGCACTTTCCCGCCAATTTTCAAATGCACGCCAGTTCTGTCATTGGATATTCACAGTTTTGGAGGATAAATTTAGAAAACTCAAAACCTCTGAATGCGGAATCGTGGCAATTTTTCCCCCACGGAAAAACACGAGGTTGCACGAGTATTGACGGAGTCCACTTTCCCGCCAATTTTCAAATGCACGCCAGTTCTGTCATTGGATATTCACAGTTTTGGAGGAATAAATTTAGAAAACTCAAAACTTCTGAATGCGGAATCGTGGGAAGTTTTCCCCCACGGAAAAACACGAGGTTGCACGAAGTTTGACGGATTGCCACTTTCCCGCCAATTTTCAAATGCACGCCAGTTCTGTCATTGGATATTCACAGTTTTGGAGGAATAAATTTACAAAACTCAAAACTTCTGAATGCGGAATCGTGGGAAGTTTTCCCCCACGGAAAAACACGAGGTTGCACGAAGTTTGACGGATTGCACTTTCCCGCCAATTTTCAAATGCACGCCAGCTCTGTCATTGGATATTCACAGTTTTGGAGGAATAAATTTACAAAACTCAAAACTTCTGAATGCGGAATCGTGGGAAGTTTTCCCCCACGGAAAAACACGAGGTTGCACGAAGTTTGACGGATTGCCACTTTCCCGCCAATTTTCAAATGCACGCCAGTTCTGTCATTGGATATTCACAGTTTTGGAGGAATAAATTTAGAAAACTCAAAACTTCTGAATGCGGAATCGTGGGAAGTTTTCCCCCACGGAAAAACACGAGGTTGCACGAAGTTTGACGGATTGCACTTTCCCGCCAATTTTCAAATGCACGCCAGTTCTGTCATTGGATATTCACAGTTTTGGAGGAATAAATTTAGAAAACTCAAAACTTCTGAATGCGGAATCGTGGCAATTTTTCCCCCACGGAAAACACGAGGTTGCACGAGTATTGACGGAGTCCACTTTCCCGCCAATTTTCAAATGCACGCCAGTTCTGTCATTGGATATTCACAGTTTGGAGGAATAAATTTAGAAAACTCAAAACTTCTGAATGCGGAATCGTGGAAGTTTTCCCCCACGGAAAAACACGAGGTTGCACGAAGTTTGACGGATTGCACTTTCCCGCCAATTTTCAAATGCACGCCAGCTCTGTCATTGGATATTCACAGTTTTGGAGGAATAAATTTACAAAACTCAAAACTTCTGAATGCGGAATCGTGGGAAGTTTTCCCCCACGGAAAAACACGAGGTTGCACGAAGTTTGACGGATTGCACTTTCCGCCAATTTTCAAATGCACGCCAGTTCTGTCATTGGATATTCACAGTTTTGGAGGAATAAATTTAGAAAACTCAAAACTTCTGAATGCGGAATCGTGGGAAGTTTTCCCCCACGGAAAAACACGAGGTTGCACGAAGTTTGACGGATTGCACTTTCCCGCCAATTTTCAAATGCACGCCAGTTCTGTCATTGGATATTCACAGTTTGGAGGAATAAATTTAGAAAACTCAAAACTTCTGAATGCGGAATCGTGGGAAGTTTTCCCCCACGGAAAAACACGAGGTTGCACGAAGTATTGACGGATTCCACTTTCCCGCCAATTTTCAAATGCACGCCAGTTCTGTCATTGGATATTCACAGTTTTGGAGGAATAAATTTAGAAAACTCAAAACTTCTGAATGCGGAATCGTGGGAATTTTTTCCCCCACGGAAAAACACGAGGTTGCACGAAGTTTGACGGATTCCACTTTCCCGCCAATTTTCAAATGCACGCCATTTCTGTCATTGGATATTCACAGTATTGGCAGTATAAATTTGGAAAACTCAAAACTTCTGAATGCGGAATCGTGGAAGTTTTCCCCCACGGAAAAACACGAGGTTGCACGAAGTTTGACGGAGTACACTTTCCCGCCAATTTTCAAATGCACGCCAGTTCTGTCATTGGATATTCACAGTATTGGCAGTATAAATTTGGAAAACTCAAAACTTCTGAATGCGGAATCGTGGCAATTTTTCCCCCACGGAAAAACACGAGGTTGCACGAAGTTTGATGGATTCCACTTTCCCGCCAATTTTCAAATGCACGCCAGTTCTGTCCTTGGATATTCAGTTTTTGGAGGAATAAATTTAGAAAACTCAAAACTTCTGAATGCGGAATCGTGGGAATTTCTTCCCCCACGGAAAAACACGAGGTTGCACGAAGTTTGACGGATTCCACTTTCCCGCCAATTTTCAAATGCACGCCATTTCTGTCATTGGATATTCACAGTATTGGCAGAATAAATTTAGAAAACTCAAAACTTCTGAATGCGGAATCGTGGGAGGTTTTCCCCCACGGAAAAACACGAGGTTGCACGAAGTTTGACCGGATTCCACTTTCCCACCAATTTTCAAATGCGCGCCAGCTTTGTCATTGGTTGCATGTTGCCGTTTTGGATGATTTAACGTACAGAATTTTCGAAATTCAAACAAAAATTTACGAAATTTGTAAAACCTTATAGACTTCACATTTAAGTGACTTCATTTGAAAAATTTGAGGATTCTACTTGATGGTTGATCCCCACGGAAATAGACGAGGTTGCACGGGTTTTGACGGATTCCTCTTTCCCGCCAATTTTCAAATTCGCGCCAGTTGCGTCATTGGGTATTCACAGCTTTGGAGGAATAAATTTAAAGAACTTAAAAGAGCTCAAAAAATTATGGAAAACTCTTAATTTTTTTGGAAATTACAAACATTTGCATTTCGGGATTTTCGAGCGCCAAAAATCCTTTGCAATCGGTGCAGTTTGGATCTGCACATGCGCCGCCATTTTTAAGTAGCGGTCCTGTATTATAACATCAAAATGGTGTTTCAAAATTTTCCAAAAATTTTGGCAATGTTAAAAAGTTAGGAAGAACTACTTTTTTAGAGTTGCATAATGCCAGTTAATTAATTACAGCGTTTATTTGGGGTATTTACTTACAGAAGTAAATGTAAAGCTCTGTCTATCGGTTTCCCCTCGAGAGTCGGCTCCAATGTGTGCTTTCGTATTTGATCATCAGTCTAAAAAAATACTTTTTTACACGTTGAACATTTTGGAGGGTTTTATACCGACGCACTCGGAGATCACTCAGCATCGGCCGGTCCAGCTGTAGGCTCGCAAAGTCGTCCAACTGCATGTCGATTATTTGCGCGCTCATTGGGGTCAATTGTGGGGGATTGTGGGCGCATGGGGCACATTGGGTTAAAGTGATCCAAGTTCATCCAATCGAGTGAAATTGACAGCTAAAACACTTGAATGAGGTGGAGGTATTGGTTCATTTAAAGGCGCGATTTCGGGGAGAGACTTGAACTTTGAAATTTGAAAAGTTAAGGAAATTTTAGAGTGCGAGATTTGGGATATTTGGAAAATAAAAATTCAAATGAAAAGTTGAGAGGTGAAAATGAGAATTTTGTGAATTATAGAAATTTTGATGCTCAGAAATGTTGAGGAAAAAAATGAAAATTTTCAAAATTTTGGAAAGTTGAAAATTTTTTTTTATTCAAAATTTTTTGGGTATTTTGAGAGCTTTGAGTGCTTTGATGGTCGATTATGGTTGATTGGAAAAATTGGGAAATTTAGCAACTTTGGAAAAAGTTGGAATATGAAGTTTTGGATTTTTTTCTGGGAAAAGGAGAATTGGAAAATTTTGAGTTTATATCATAAAAATTTTTTGATTAAAATTTAGAAGCATGACATTTTTTGAGAATGTGGAAGAACATAACATGAGGGAAATGGAAGATTGTTAACAAAATTGTGAATTTGGGAAATTTGAAAAGTTGGAAAATTTGAAAGTTTGGAAAATTTGAAAATTTGAAAAATTTGAAAAATTTGAAAATTTGAAAAGTTTGAAAAATTTGAAAAATTTGAAAAATTTGAAAAAATTGAAAAATTTGAAAAATTGAAAAAATTTGAAAAATTTGAAAAATTTTAACAATTTGAAAAATCTGAAAAAATTGAAAATATTGAAAAATTTGAAAATAATTGTGACAAGCCGCCAAGTACAAATTGATTCCAAAATGAGTCCAACATTAACCATCTGCAAAGTTTTCAAAATTTTCAAAATTCTCAAAAAGCCTTTAAAATAGCTTCTCTCAGATTTTCTACTCTTCAGAAAACGAAAAATCCTGGCGTTGAGAAATCAAAAAACTCACGCCAACCTTAAACTCCTCCCTCAACTACCTTAATTACCCCCACCCCAAGGTCCCACTAAAACCACAAAGCCCACACGTCTGTAATCATAAATTCATTTATTCAATGTATACTTCGATATTAAAAATAAAAATAATAAAAATAGTTATCATGCTCCTATATACATCGCAAAGACCACCATCTTTTCCTTACCCTACATCCCCTCAAACAAACGGGGATCTCCCATTCCTCGATTAAGAAAAAAAATGGTAAAAATTAGTGTCATGTCTACTGAATTTCATTTTAGAGCTCTCTTAAATTAAACTATTAAAGTATGAACTAATCGAAGTATCCTGAAGAACACTCCCAACATTGGCAATGTCTCCCCTCCCCAAACTCAATACAGAAATTTCGGGGATTCCCCCTTTTCCCTATTTCACAATTTACTTAGTCTTATGGAAGCACCCAGAAACTAAATGTACATCGTTATCCTTACAACACTCTAAAATCATAAAAAAAAATATATAAATCAGCTGAGTAAATAACACACCAGCATTGTTCAATTAAAGACAACGATTAACAATAATTCAGACTAGGTGTAAATAACCATTAACCCTAAGATTCTAAATTTCCATAATTTCGTAATAAAATTATTGTTAAAGAGAGGATGAATACGTTAATCAACATAATTCACCAGGCCATTGAGCGAATAATTTATTGGTTTATGCCGTTCTCTCTTTTCCCCTGAATAGTCCTTTTCTACATCAATTCAATCAATTGGATCAATTAAATTGAATTGTTAACAAATGCTAACATATCGTGGATTATAACTGCTTGTAATATATAAAATTTACCATAAAAAATTGATATTACAATTTAGTTCAAGTTAAAATTCAGAATGTTACAATTGCTGGTAAGAGAGTAATCTAATTTACCGATCGCAAGTAAAATAGGCAAATTAGATATCTACTTTACCAAAAACTGTATCGTTAGTTTTCTGCCTTACCCATCGTGGATTATCCAACGAATCAATATTCAATGCTCTTCACTTTTGCTTTTCCCATTCTGTATCTTTAATAATAATAATAAAAAAAATTGTGTCTTCAATAGAGAGTCAAATAATCAAATGCATTGAGTCAATGTTCTGACCAGGGCAGTTCTTTGTAGGCGCTTGTTCTTGAAATTGTAAATTTGGATAAATGTTCGGGAAATTCCTTTGCACTTGTCTGTGCCTTCACCAAGCCACTCCTTCCCCACCGAATAACTCAGAAGAAACAAGAGCTGGAGAGAACTTCATATAGAACTTTTTGTAGAGGCGCTCGAGCTCTACAAAAAAGTTCCTACAAAGATTGTTCCAGTTCCCCTAGAATTCGAGTTGCTCCTCGAAAACCGAGCAAGCCTCCCAAGCCTGGCTTCATCAAGAAATTGAGCTGGCTCATTAAATCTACCATCTAATACACCTGTAGAACAATGTTTATGGCCCCTTACACATAACTCTCATCATCAACGATAGACCTAGTATACCCCAGATGCCTAGTGGTGATGGGTGCCCTGGGCTGAGGTGGTGGTCTATATGGTGGTGGTGGTGGCAATGACTTGGATCTCCCCGCAATCTTGTGTCTCTCCTCAAGACTCATATGCACTGGTGGCAGATGCTTGAGCCTGGGTGGCAAAGGTGGTGGCACATCAGCCCAACCAGCAGTCTCCTCCTCACTAGTCTCCACTTGCTTAAAATTGTAAACATCACTCCTCTCATAACTATCAACATTATCTCTAGTCCCATAAATATTGTCACTTCGCTCGTTCTCGTATCGACTGGACTCCTTGCTCACAATATACACCTCACTCTTCACCTTCTTGAACTCATAAATATCCGAATTGTAGCTTGCATTCTGGGAAACTGGAGATCTCGATGTGCCATAGATCTCCGCAGCTCGCTTCTTGAAATCCATCATCTCACTCTTCTTCCCAAAGTCGTAACGATCTGATGCCAGTGATTCAGAATGATCAGAATCTTGGATTGACTCAGACATTGCCTTCTGGTGATAAGCAGCATCGTGCACTGACTGCACCTCCCCATCATCCCGCATCATCTTGGATTGCCTGAAGACAATCTCCTTGCAACTATCAATATTGTCCTTCAACCTGTAGTTGCTTGTGTAAATTTCTTTATCATCAAATCTCCCTTCTTTTCTCGTCTCATCATCAGCTTTTGTATTTCTCGATGTGCGCTTTAAACTGTGCCCTCAACCAATCCTGCCTCTGGAAATTTGGATTTGTATTTGGTGTTATTTTTTCTTCACGATAATTGTGATCGGTTTGAGATGAGAAGGTCGAATGTAATCGCTCATCCCATCCAGTATTGTAGACTCTAACGTAGGACTTTATGGTTTTGTCCTTGTCTGGCTTTTCAAAATTTGGGGTGGATGTGTTGGAGAGTTCGTCAGAGCCAACTGGTGATTCTGGGATGAATAGTTGACAATCAGAGAGAGTTAGGCCTGAGTCGCGGGAGAGGGACATGTGGTCTTTTCTGGGTGGCTCGGTGAGGTCTAGACTGTCCAAGGATAGTCCACCTGAGTGCAGGCTGTCTGTGCTCTCCTCAGCGCCACTGTCACTTCGCTCTTCGCCCAGTAATTGGGTGACACCATCTCCAAATAGCACTTCACAGTTTCTAATGAGTAGCTCGGTGATTGCTGGCACTGCTCGACTCTGGTTGACTGTTGGGCTGGATGACCACAGCAAACTTGGGCCACAGCAACACCGAGATTACTTGCACACATTAGGTTGTGCTTGGCTCTTCTTGCTATGTGGTGGAGGACGCAGATCAGGTGGGATAGTAGGCTGTAATTTGCTTTTGGCAGTCTGTTGAGAATTGTTTTGATTGTTTGGACTGAATTAGTGGTTTCTAGGGCTGCCATCCACAGGGGGAATAAGTGGGAGGTTAGGAGGGGATCTGGTAGAGAGCGCAGGAAGTCTTTTAGGAGGGCTGCCACTGCTATTATTGGCGCGTCCTCCAGGCATGTTGGGTCACCAGACGCCTCTATCTGATCCCGACGACCACGAACTATTCGAACGTTGGCGGATTTACGGAAGATTCCTTGGATGAATGGACCTGCAGAGAAAGACATTGTCAGTTCAAGGTGTTAGGTGTTTCAGAAATTTAAAAAAACTAGTGGTGTGTCCATGTGTGTGCTCCACTCGGGGCACAAACACAACTGCCCGATTTGGTTTTTCAGGACAAATTACTAAATTTATTCTTCTCCAATATACTACGGTTAATCAGTGTGAGCCCTGTTATTATCATAACGAAAACATGCCTATTTGAGAATTCCAAACTGACTCATTTATGAAGCAGATAGTTATGAATACTTGAGTAGACGCATGGTGAACATGAGGATGAGACTTATGCGTATTACTTGAGTGAGAGTGAGACACCAATAAGGATGCGGCTGCAAAACAAAAACTTTAATATTTTACCCAGTGGAACAGTATAAACAATTGCAATTGCTAATAACATTGCAGATACTGCACAAATGCCATCCAAAATGTGATCCGCTCGATTTTGCATGAAAACGCTTCGATTGGGAGCGTCATGACAGCGCTGGGTCCATTCGTTCACTTATTACATACATAATTGTGGAGACTGCTATACCTCCTTAATTATGCAAATTATCGAAAAAAGGCATTCTACATAAAATACGTATTTTTATATGGCAAACAACTTTTCTCATATGAATTTTGCGCTAACTCTAATAGTTTATGCAGTAGAACATTATAAACAATTGACATTGTTAATAACAATATAAGTACTGGACCACTTACTCAAAATTTAATCAGTTATAAAATATGACTGATTATATCTTTCAACTGTGACATTGAGTACCTGGATTACAACATTTTTGTGTGAATGAACGTTCATTATCACTATTTTCGATTTTTGCTCAACATGAATTTCTCACAAACAGGGGAACTACTCGATGGATTCGATCGAAAATCTAATCAGCTATAAGTTACACGGAGACGCAACGATTGAAAAAAAAAATTAATCGAATCGCACGATCCGTTTCCCAGAAAACGTAAACGAACAATTTGGCCACATACGGACGAACACACACACACACATACAGACACTTCTCTGAAAACCCTTCAGCATGATGCAAAACGATCGTGAAAATTTCATCGATCGGAAAAAAAACGAGATGTGTTACCTTTTGCAAATAGTTGCTGCAACATCACGAGCACAGGCTTAGGCAGACCATTTTCATCCAGTCGGGAGAGATTTACTCCGAAAATGTTGGGGTTGAGGGATAGAGAGCGGCGGAGAAGTCCAGTTATTTTGGACTTGGATTTTTTGAGCGGGGACTTCAGGATTGGACGGAGGATGAAGTGACAGGTGTCGTGGCCACTCTTGTTGCAGTGCTCCAGGTCGAAACCCTCGTCCGTTGATAGGGTGTGACGGAGGTTTGAGAGCTTTATGGCGAATGGACGCTCCTGGCCTATCAGCGGGTAGGGCGCCTCGTCCAGGGAGGTGCGAGCCCACAGCTGGAAGGAACCTTGGAGGTCCAGGAGACGGGTGGCGAGATTCACGCAGGCGGAGGCTGTCATCTCGGAGGGGACCATTATTCTTTTACACTAGAAATTGAAAATTACTGTGAATTGTATTCATATTTTTTGGAAATTCTGGGCATTTTGCAAAATTACTCTCTTAAAAATTTTGAAAATTTTCAAAATTTCAACAAATTCAAAATTTTCAAAAAACTAAAAAAATTCAAATTTTCATAAAAATCAAATTTAAAAAAAAATCAAAGTTTTTCCAAAAAATCCATTTTTTCAAAAATCAATTTTTCAAAAAATTCAAAAAACCAAAAATTTCAAAAATAAAAAAAACGGAGAATTAAGAAAAAATTGAAAAACTAAAAAAATTCAAAAATTTCAAAAATTTCAAAAATTTCAAAATTTCAAAATTTCCAAAATTTAAAAATCTTGAAAATTTTCCAAATTTTCAAAATTTGTAAAATTTCCGAAATTTCCAAAACTTTCCAAAAACTTCCAAAGATTTCAAGAATTTGAAAACAATTATCAATTTTTAAAATCATAATAATTTCGAAAACTTCAAGAATTTTCAAAACGTGTTAAATGAATAAGGAAAATCCAACTTATCAGAAACAGAAAAAAAAAATTTAGTTAAAAAAAAAAGAAATTTATTTGAAAAAAATTCTGAAGTTTTCCGATTTCTGCAGTCAATTTAATTCACAAAATCGCGAATGACGCATCATTTTCTTTCAGTAAGTTTCATCTCAGAGCTTTGAAAATTGGACTTACGTATTCAGTGTTGGTTTCGTTATCGTGATACACAACTTGTATATTGGTGTCGGATGGCTCTTTGATGCTCTCCCCCTGTATAATTTCAGTCAGCTTTGTCCACCAGAGATCCCGAGCTGCTGCAGTCCTATAAAGCAAACAATAGTGAAGGACTCAACAATGCTGACTAGCTCTTTGTAACGAATTGCCAATTCTAAGAGAAAATTGTTGTCATAATCTGCGCATGACGCAGGTCTCGCAAGCTAAGTTAATTCGGGAAACTCTTGGAAAATTTTTGAAAAAGTCGATTTTTTTAAACATAAAAAAATGTCAAAAATGTTTAAAAAATCTCAATTTTTGACAATTTGGCGAAAGCTCTAAAAATTTTGCAAATTTCGAATAAGTTTTTTTTTTCATTAAATATTTTTTTGAGATTTTGAAAATCTCGGAAATTTGAAAAATAAAAAAAATGGAAAAATAGAGAAAAGGGGAAACTTAAATTTTTTGCAATTTTACACGAAGTTTGACGGTTGCACGAAGTTTGACGGATTCCACGTTCCCGCCAATTTTCAAATGCACGCCAGTTCTGTCATTGGATATTCACAGTTTTGGAGGAATAAATTTAGAAAACTCAAAACCTCTGAATGCGGAATCGTGGCAATTTTTCCCCCACGGAAAAACACGAGGTTGCACGAGTATTGACGGATTCCACTTTCCCGCCAATTTTCAAATGCACGCCAGTTCTGTCATTGGATATTCACAGTTTTGGAGGAATAAATTTAGAAAACTCAAAACTTCTGAATGCGGAATCGTGGCAATTTTTCCCCCACGGAAAAACACGAGGTTGCACGAGTATTGACGGAGTCCACTTTCCCGCCAATTTTCAAATGCACGCCAGTTCTGTCATTGGATATTCACAGTATTGGCAGAATAAATTTAGAAAACTCAAAACTTCTGAATGCGGAATCGTGGGAATTTTTCCCCCACGGAAAAACACGAGGTTGCACGAAGTTTGACGGATTCCACTTTCCCGCCAATTTTCAAATGCACGCCAGCTCTGTCCTTGGATATTCAGTTTTGGAGGAATAAATTTACAAAACTCAAAACTTCTGAATGCGGAATCGTGGGAAGTTTTCCCCCACGGAAAAACACGAGGTTGCACGAAGTTTGACGGATTCCACTTTCCCGCCAATTTTCAAATGCACGCCAGTTCTGTCATTGGATATTCACAGTTTTGGAGGAATAAATTTAGAAAACTCAAAACCTCTGAATGCGGAATCGTGGCAATTTTTCCCCCACGGAAAAACACGAGGTTGCACGAGTATTGACGGAGTCCACTTTCCCGCCAATTTTCAAATGCACGCCAGTTCTGTCATTGGATATTCACAGTTTTGGAGGAATAAATTTACAAACTCAAACTTCTGAATGCGGAATCGTGGGAAGTTTTCCCCCACGGAAAAACACGAGGTTGCACGAAGTTTGACGGATTGCACTTTCCCGCCAATTTTCAAATGCACGCCAGTTCTGTCATTGGATATTCACAGTTTTGGAGGAATAAATTTAGAAAACTCAAAACCTCTGAATGCGGAATCGTGGCAATTTTTCCCCCACGGAAAAACACGAGGTTGCACGAGTATTGACGGAGTCCACTTTCCCGCCAATTTTCAAATGCACGCCAGTTCTGTCATTGGATATTCACAGTTTTGGAGGAATAAATTTAGAAAACTCAAAACTTCTGAATGCGGAATCGTGGGAAGTTTTCCCCACGGAAAAACACGAGGTTGCACGAAGTTTGACGGATTGCACTTTCCCGCCAATTTTCAAATGCACGCCAGCTCTGTCATTGGATATTCACAGTTTGGAGGAATAAATTTACAAAACTCAAAACTTCTGAATGCGGAATCGTGGGAAGTTTTCCCCCACGGAAAAACACGAGGTTGCACGAAGTTTGACGGATTGCACTTTCCCGCCAATTTTCAAATGCACGCCAGTTCTGTCATTGGATATTCACAGTTTTGGAGGAATAAATTTAGAAAACTCAAAACTTCTGAATGCGGAATCGTGGAAGTTTTCCCCCACGGAAAAACACGAGGTTGCACGAAGTTTGACGGATTGCACTTTCCCGCCAATTTTCAAATGCACGCCAGTTCTGTCATTGGATATTCACAGTTTTGGAGGAATAAATTTAGAAAACTCAAAACTTCTGAATGCGGAATCGTGGGAAGTTTTCCCCCACGGAAAAACACGAGGTTGCACGAAGTTTGACGGATTCCACTTTCCCGCCAATTTTCAAATGCACGCCAGTTCTGTCATTGGATATTCACCAGTTTTGGAGGAATAAATTTAGAAAACTCAAAACCTTCTGAATGCGGAATCGTGGCAATTTTTCCCCCACGGAAAAACACGAGGTTGCACGAGTATTGACGGAGTCCACTTTCCCGCCAATTTTCAAATGCACGCCAGTTCTGTCATTGGATATTCACAGTTTTGGAGGAATAAATTTAGAAAACTCAAAACTTCTGAATGCGGAATCGTGGCAAGTTTTCCCCCACGGAAAAACACGAGGTTGCACGAAGTTTGACGGATTGCACTTTCCCGCCAATTTTCAAATGCACGCCAGCTCTGTCATTGGATATTCACAGTTTTGGAGGAATAAATTTACAAAACTCAAAACTTCTGAATGCGGAATCGTGGGAAGTTTTCCCCCACGGAAAAACACGAGGTTGCACGAAGTTTGACGGATTGCACTTTCCCGCCAATTTTCAAATGCACGCCAGTTCTGTCATTGGATATTCACAGTTTTGGAGGAATAAATTTAGAAAACTCAAAACTTCTGAATGCGGAATCGTGGGAAGTTTTTCCCCCACGGAAAAAACACGAGGTTGCACGAAGTTTGACGGATTCGACTTTCCCGCCAATTTTCAAATGCACGCCAGTTCTGTCATTGGATATTCACAGTTTGGAGGGATAAATTTAGAAAACTCAAAACTTCTGAATGCGGAATCGTGGGAATTTTTTCCCCCACGGAAAAAACACGAGGTTTGCACGAAGTTTGACGGATTCCACTTTCCCGCCAATTTTCAAATGCACGCCATTTCTGTCATTGGATATTCACAGTATTGGCAGTAATAAATTTGGAAAACTCAAAACTTCTGAATGCGGAATCGTGGGAAGTTTTCCCCCACGGAAAAACACGAGGTTGCACGAAGTTTGACGGAGTACACTTTCCCGCCAATTTTCAAATGCACGCCAGTTCTGTCATTGGATATTCACAGTATTGGCAGTATAAATTTGGAAAAACTCAAAACTTCTGA
Source organism: Asobara japonica (assembly GCA_026005395.1). Taxonomy (NCBI): domain Eukaryota; kingdom Metazoa; phylum Arthropoda; class Insecta; order Hymenoptera; family Braconidae; genus Asobara; species Asobara japonica. Next base: position 1,567,314 of record BQMI01000140.1, read on the forward strand.
ATGCGGAATCGTGGCAATTTTTCCCCCACGGAAAAACACGAGGTTGCACGAAGTTTGATGGATTCCACTTTCCCGCCAATTTTCAAATGCACGCCAGTTCTGTCCTTGGATATTCAGTTTTGGAGGAATAAATTTAGAAAACTCAAAACTTCTGAATGCGGAATCGTGGAATTTCTTCCCCCACGGAAAAACACGAGGTTGCACGAAGTTTGACGGATTCCACTTTCCCGCCAATTTTCAAATGCACGCCATTTCTGTCATTGGATATTCACAGTATTGGCAGAATAAATTTAGAAAACTCAAAACTTCTGAATGCGGAATCGTGGGAGGTTTTCCCCCACGGAAAAACACGAGGTTGCACGAAGTTTGACCGGATTCCACTTTCCCACCAATTTTCAAATGCGCGCCAGCTTTGTCATTGGTTGCATGTTGCCGTTTTGGATGATTTAACGTACAGAATTTTCGAAATTCAAACAAAAATTTACGAAATTTGTAAAACCTTATAGACTTCACATTTAAGTGACTTCATTTGAAAAATTTGAGGATTCTACTTGATGGTTGATCCCCACGGAAATAGACGAGGTTTGCACGGGTTTTGACGGATTCCTCTTTCCCGCCAATTTTCAAATTCGCGCCAGTTGCGTCATTGGGTATTCACAGCTTTGGAGGAATAAATTTAAAGAACTTAAAAGAGCTCAAAAAATTATGGAAAACTCTTAATTTTTTGGAAATTACAAACATTTGCATTTCGGGATTTTCGAGCGCCAAAAATCCTTTGCAATCGGTGCAGTTTGGATCTGCACATGCGCCGCCATTTTTAAGTAGCGGTCCTGTATTATAACATCAAAATGGTGTTTCAAAATTTTCCAAAAATTTTGGCAATGTTAAAAAGTTAGGAAGAACTACTTTTTTAGAGTTGCATAATGCCAGTTAATTAATTACAGCGTTTATTTGGGGTATTTACTTACAGAAGTAAATGTAAAGCTCTGTCTATCGGTTTCCCCTCGAGAGTCGGCTCCAATGTGTGCTTTCGTATTTGATCATCAGTCTAAAAAAAATACTTTTTTACACGTTGAACATTTTGGAGGGTTTTATACCGACGCACTCGGAGATCACTCAGCATCGGCCGGTCCAGCTGTAGGCTCGCAAAGTCGTCCAACTGCATGTCGATTATTTGCGCGCTCATTGGGGTCAATTGTGGGGGATTGTGGGCGCATGGGGCACATTGGGTTAAAGTGATGCCAAGTTCATCCAATCGAGTGAAATTGACAGCTAAAACACTTGAATGAGGTGGAGGTATTGGTTCATTTAAAGGCGCGATTTCGGGGAGAGACTTGAACTTTGAAATTTGAAAAGTTAAGGAAATTTTAGAGTGCGAGATTTGGGATATTTGGAAAATAAAAATTCAAATGAAAAGTTGAGAGGTGAAAATGAGAATTTTGTGAATTATAGAAATTTTGATGCTCAGAAATGTTGAGGAAAAAAATGAAAATTTTCAAAATTTTGGAAAGTTGAAAATTTTTTTTTATTCAAAATTTTTTTGGGTATTTTGAGAGCTTTGAGTGCTTTGATGGTCGATTATGGTTGATTGGAAAAATTGGGAAATTTAGCAACTTTGGAAAAAGTTGGAATATGAAGTTTTGGATTTTTTTCTGGGAAAAGGAGAATTGGAAAATTTTGAGTTTATATCATAAAAATTTTTTGATTAAAATTTAGAAGCATGACATTTTTTGAGAATGTGGAAGAACATAACATGAGGGAAATGGAAGATTGTTAACAAAATTGTGAATTTGGGAAATTTGAAAAGTTGGAAAATTTGAAAGTTTGGAAAATTTGAAAATTTGAAAAATTTGAAAAATTTGAAAAATTTGAAAAGTTTGAAAAATTTGAAAAATTTGAAAAATTTGAAAAATTGAAAAATTTGAAAAAATTTGAAAAATTGAAAAATTTGAAAAATTTTAACAATTTGAAAAATCTGAAAAAATTGAAAATATTGAAAAATTTGAAAATAATTGTGACAAGCCGCCAAGTACAAATTGATTCCAAAATGAGTCCAACATTAACCATCTGCAAAGTTTTCAAAATTTTCAAAATTCTCAAAAAGCCTTTAAAATAGCTTCTCTCAGATTTTCTACTCTTCAGAAAACGAAAAATCCTGGCGTTGAGAAATCCAAAAACTCACGCCAACCTTAAACTCCTCCCTCAACTACCTTAATTACCCCCACCCCAAGGTCCCACTAAAACCACAAAGCCCACACGTCTGTAATCATAAATTCATTTATTCAATGTATACTTCGATATTAAAAATAAAAATAATAAAAATAGTTATCATGCTCCTATATACATCGCAAAGACCACCATCTTTTCCTTACCCTACATCCCCTCAAACAAACGGGGATCTCCCATTCCTCGATTAAGAAAAAAAATGGTAAAAATTAGTGTCATGTCTACTGAATTTCATTTTAGAGCTCTCTTAAATTAAACTATTAAAGTATGAACTAATCGAAGTATCCTGAAGAACACTCCCAACATTGGCAATGTCTCCCCTCCCCAAACTCAATACAGAAATTTCGGGGATTCCCCCTTTTCCCTATTTCACAATTTACTTAGTCTTATGGAAGCACCCAGAAACTAAATGTACATCGTTATCCTTACAACACTCTAAAATCATAAAAAAAAATATATAAATCAGCTGAGTAAATAACACACCAGCATTGTTCAATTAAAGACAACGATTAACAATAATTCAGACTAGGTGTAAATAACCATTAACCCTAAGATTCTAAATTTCCATAATTTCGTAATAAAATTATTGTTAAAGAGAGGATGAATACGTTAATCAACATAATTCACCAGGCCATTGAGCGAATAATTTATTGGTTTATGCCGTTCTCTCTTTTCCCCTGAATAGTCCTTTTCTACATCAATTCAATCAATTGGATCAATTAAATTGAATTGTTAACAAATGCTAACATATCGTGGATTATAACTGCTTGTAATATATAAAATTTACCATAAAAAATTGATATTACAATTTTAGTTCAAGTTAAAATTCAGAATGTTACAATTGCTGGTAAGAGAGTAATCTAATTTACCGATCGCAAGTAAAATAGGCAAATTAGATATCTACTTTACCAAAAACTGTATCGTTAGTTTTCTGCCTTACCCATCGTGGATTATCCAACGAATCAATATTCAATGCTCTTCACTTTTGCTTTTCCCATTCTGTATCTTTAATAATAATAATAAAAAAAATTGTGTCTTCAATAGAGAGTCAAATAATCAAATGCATTGAGTCAATGTTCTGACCAGGGCAGTTCTTTGTAGGCGCTTGTTCTTGAAATTGTAAATTTGGATAAATGTTCGGGAAATTCCTTTGCACTTGTCTGTGCCTTCACCAAGCCACTCCTTCCCCACCGAATAACTCAGAAGAAACAAGAGCTGGAGAGAACTTCATATAGAACTTTTTGTAGAGGCGCTCGAGCTCTACAAAAAAGTTCCTACAAAGATTGTTCCAGTTCCCCTAGAATTCGAGTTGCTCCTCGAAAACCGAGCAAGCCTCCCAAGCCTGGCTTCATCAAGAAATTGAGCTGGCTCATTAAATCTACCATCTAATACACCTGTAGAACAATGTTTATGGCCCCTTACACATAACTCTCATCATCAACGATAGACCTAGTATACCCCAGATGCCTAGTGGTGATGGGTGCCCTGGGCTGAGGTGGTGGTCTATATGGTGGTGGTGGTGGCAATGACTTGGATCTCCCCGCAATCTTGTGTCTCTCCTCAAGACTCATATGCACTGGTGGCAGATGCTTGAGCCTGGGTGGCAAAGGTGGTGGCACATCAGCCCAACCAGCAGTCTCCTCCTCACTAGTCTCCACTTGCTTAAAATTGTAAACATCACTCCTCTCATAACTATCAACATTATCTCTAGTCCCATAAATATTGTCACTTCGCTCGTTCTCGTATCGACTGGACTCCTTGCTCACAATATACACCTCACTCTTCACCTTCTTGAACTCATAAATATCCGAATTGTAGCTTGCATTCTGGGAAACTGGAGATCTCGATGTGCCATAGATCTCCGCAGCTCGCTTCTTGAAATCCATCATCTCACTCTTCTTCCCAAAGTCGTAACGGATCTGATGCCAGTGATTCAGAATGATCAGAATGCTTGGATTGACTCAGACATTGCCTTCTGGTGATAAGCAGCATCGTGCACTGACTGCACCTCCCCATCATCCCGCATCATCTTGGATTGCCTGAAGACAATCTCCTTGCAACTATCAATATTGTCCTTCAACCTGTAGTTGCTTGTGTAAATTTCTTTATCATCAAATCTCCCTTCTTTTCCTCGTCTCATCATCAGCTTTTGTATTTCTCGATGTGCGCTTTAACTGTGCCCTCAACCAATCCTGCCTCTGGAAATTTGGATTTGTATTTGGTGTTATTTTTTCTTCACGATAATTGTGATCGGTTTGAGATGAGAAGGTCGAATGTAATCGCTCATCCCATCCAGTATTGTAGACTCTAACGTAGGACTTTATGGTTTTGTCCTTGTCTGGCTTTTCAAAATTTGGGGTGGATGTGTTGGAGAGTTGCGTCAGAGCCAACTGGTGATTCTGGGATGAATAGTTGACAATCAGAGAGAGTTAGGCCTGAGTCGCGGGAGAGGGACATGTGGTCTTTTCTGGGTGGCTCGGTGAGGTCTAGACTGTCCAAGGATTAGTCCACCTGAGTGCAGGCTGTCTGTGCTCTCCTCAGCGCCACTGTCACTTCGCTCTTCGCCCAGTAATTGGGTGACACCATCTCCAAATAGCACTTCACAGTTTCTAATGAGTAGCTCGGTGATTGCTGGCACTGCTCGACTCTGGTTGACTGTTGGGCTGGATGACCACAGCAAACTTGGGCCACAGCAAACACCGAGATTACTTGCACACATTAGGTTGTGCTTGGCTCTTCTTGCTATGTGGTGGAGGACGCAGATCAGGTGGGATAGTAGGCTGTAATTTGCTTTTGGCAGTCTGTTGAGAATTGTTTTGATTGTTTGGACTGAATTAGTGGTTTCTAGGGCTGCCATCCACAGGGGGAATAAGTGGGAGGTTAGGAGGGGATCTGGTAGAGAGCGCAGGAAGTCTTTTAGGAGGGCTGCCACTGCTATTATTGGCGCGTCCTCCAGGCATGTTGGGTCACCAGACGCCTCTATCTGATCCCGACGACCACGAACTATTCGAACGTTGGCGGATTTACGGAAGATTCCTTGGATGAATGGACCTGCAGAGAAAGACATTGTCAGTTCAAGGTGTTAGGTGTTTCAGAAATTTAAAAAAACTAGTGGTGTGTCCATGTGTGTGCTCCACTCGGGGCACAAACACAACTGCCCGATTTGGTTTTTCAGGACAAATTACTAAATTTATTCTTCTCCAATATACTACGGTTAATCAGTGTGAGCCCTGTTATTATCATAACGAAAACATGCCTATTTGAGAATTCCAAACTGACTCATTTATGAAGCAGATAGTTATGAATACTTGAGTAGACGCATGGTGAACATGAGGATGAGACTTATGCGTATTACTTGAGTGAGAGTGAGACACCAATAAGGATGCGGCTGCAAAACAAAAACTTTAATATTTTACCCAGTGGAAGAGTATAAACAATTGCAATTGCTAATAACATTGCAGATACTGCACAAATGCCATCCAAAATGTGATCCGCTCGATTTTGCATGAAAACGCTTCGATTGGGAGCGTCATGACAGCGCTGGGTCCATTCGTTCACTTATTACATACATAATTGTGGAGACTGCTATACCTCCTTAATTATGCAAATTATCGAAAAAAGGCATTCTACATAAAATACGTATTTTTATATGGCAAACAACTTTTCTCATATGAATTTTGCGCTAACTCTAATAGTTTATGCAGTAGAACATTATAAACAATTGACATTGTTAATAACAATATAAGTACTGGACCACTTACTCAAAATTTAATCAGTTATAAAATATGACTGATTATATCTTTCAACTGTGACATTGAGTACCTGGATTACAACATTTTTGTGTGAATGAACGTTCATTATCACTATTTTCCATTTTTGCTCAACATGAATTTCTCACAACAGGGGAACTACTCGATGGATTCGATCGAAAATCTAATCAGCTATAAGTTACACGGAGACGCAACGATTGAAAAAAAAATTAATCGAATCGCACGATCCGTTTCCGAGAAAACGTAAACGAACAATTTGGCCACATACGGACGAACACACACACACACACATACAGACACTTCTCTGAAAACCCTTCAGCATGATGCAAAACGATCGTGAAAATTTCATCGATCGGAAAAAAAACGAGATGTGTTACCTTTTGCAAATAGTTGCTGCAACATCACGAGCACAGGCTTAGGCAGACCATTTTCATCCAGTCGGGAGAGATTTACTCCGAAAATGTTGGGGTTGAGGGATAGAGAGCGGCGGAGAAGTCCAGTTATTTTGGACTTGGATTTTTTGAGCGGGGACTTCAGGATTGGACGGAGGATGAAGTGACAGGTGTCGTGGCCACTCTTGTTGCAGTGCTCCAGGTCGAAACCCTCGTCCGTTGATAGGGTGTGACGGAGGTTTGAGAGCTTTATGGCGAATGGACGCTCCTGGCCTATCAGCGGGTAGGGCGCCTCGTCCAGGGAGGTGCGAGCCCACAGCTGGAAGGAACCTTGGAGGTCCAGGAGACGGGTGGCGAGATTCACGCAGGCGGAGGCTGTCATCTCGGAGGGGACCATTATTCTTTTACACTAGAAATTGAAAATTACTGTGAATTGTATTCATATTTTTTGGAAATTCTGGGCATTTTGGCAAAATTACTCTCTTAAAAATTTTGAAAATTTTCAAAATTTCAACAAATTCAAAATTTTCAAAAAACTAAAAAAAATCAAATTTTTCATAAAAATCAAATTTTTCAAAAAATTCAAAAAAACGAAAAATTTCAAAATAAAAAAAAACGGAGAATTTAAGAAAAAATTGAAAAACTAAAAAAAATTCAAAAATTTCAAAAATTTCAAAAATTTCAAAAATTTCCAAAATTTTAAAAATCTTGAAAATTTTGCAAATTTTCAAAATTTGTAAAATTTCCGAAATTTCCAAAACTTTCCAAAAACTTCCAAAGATTTCAAGAATTTGAAAACAATTATCAATTTTTAAAATCATAATAATTTCGAAACTTCAAGAATTTTCAAAACGTGTTAAATGAATAAGGAAAATCCAACTTATCAGAAACAGAAAAAAAAAATTTAGTTAAAAAAAAAAGAAATTTATTTGAAAAAAATTCTGAAGTTTTCCATTTCTGCAGTCAATTTAATTCACAAAATCGCGAATGACGCATCATTTTCTTTCAGTAAGTTTCATCTCAGAGCTTTGAAAATTGGACTTACGTATTCAGTGTTGGTTTCGTTATCGTGATACACAACTTGTATATTGGTGTCGGATGGCTCTTTGATGCTCTCCCCCTGTATAATTTCAGTCAGCTTTGTCCACCAGAGATCCCGAGCTGCTGCAGTCCTATAAAGCAAACAATAGTGAAGGACTCAACAATGCTGACTAGCTCTTTGTAACGAATTGCCAACTCTAAGAGAAAATTGTTGTCATAATCTGCGCATGACGCAGGTCTCGCAAGCTAAGTTAATTCGGGAAAACTCTTGGAAAATTTTTGAAAAAGTCGATTTTTTTAAACATAAAAAAATGTCAAAAATGTTTAAAAAATCTCAATTTTTTGACAATTTGGCGAAAGCTCTAAAAATTTTGCAAATTTCGAATAAGTTTTTTTTTTCATTAAATATTTTTTTGAGATTTTGAAAATCTCGGAAATTTGAAAATAAAAAAAATGGAAAAATAGAGAAAAGGGGAAACTTAAATTTTTTGCAATTTTACACGAAGTTTGACGGTTGCACGAAGTTTGACGGATTCCACGTTCCCGCCAATTTTCAAATGCACGCCAGTTCTGTCATTGGATATTCACAGTTTTGGAGGAATAAATTTAGAAAACTCAAAACCTCTGAATGCGGAATCGTGGCAATTTTTCCCCCACGGAAAAACACGAGGTTGCACGAGTATTGACGGAGTCCACTTTCCCGCCAATTTTCAAATGCACGCCAGTTCTGTCATTGGATATTCACAGTTTTGGAGGAATAAATTTAGAAAACTCAAAACCTCTGAATGCGGAATCGTGGCAATTTTTTCCCCCACGGAAAAACACGAGGTTGCACGAGTATTGACGGAGTCCACTTTCCCGCCAATTTTCAAATGCACGCCAGTTCTGTCATTGGATATTCACAGTATTGGCAGAATAAATTTAGAAAACTCAAACTTCTGAATGCGGAATCGTGGGAATTTTTCCCCCACGGAAAAACACGAGGTTGCACGAAGTTTGACGGATTCCACTTTCCCGCCAATTTTCAAATGCACGCCAGCTCTGTCCTTGGATATTCAGTTTTGGAGGAATAAATTTACAAAACTCAAAACTTCTGAATGCGGAATCGTGGGAAGTTTTCCCCCACGGAAAAACACGAGGTTGCACGAAGTTTGACGGATTCCACTTTCCCGCCAATTTTCAAATGCACGCCAGTTCTGTCATTGGATATTCACAGTTTTGGAGGAATAAATTTAGAAAACTCAAAACTCTGAATGCGGAATCGTGGCAATTTTTCCCCCACGGAAAAACACGAGGTTGCACGAAGTATTGACGGATTCCACTTTCCCGCCAATTTTCAAATGCACGCCAGTTCTGTCATTGGATATTCACAGTTTTGGAGGAATAAATTTAGAAAACTCAAAACTTCTGAATGCGGAATCGTGGGAAGTTTTCCCCCACGGAAAAACACGAGGTTGCACGAAGTTTGACGGATTGCACTTTCCCGCCAATTTTCAAATGCACGCCAGTTCTGTCATTGGATATTCACAGTTTTGGAGGAATAAATTTAGAAAACTCAAAACCTTCTGAATGCGGAATCGTGGCAATTTTTCCCCACGGAAAAACACGAGGTTGCACGAAGTTTGACGGATTCCACTTTCCCGCCAATTTTCAAATGCACGCCAGTTCTGTCATTGGATATTCACAGTTTTGGAGGAATAAATTTAGAAAACTCAAAACTTCTGAATGCGGAATCGTGGGAATTTTTCCCCCACGGAAAAACACGAGGTTGCACGAAGTTTGACGGATTGCACTTTCCCGCCAATTTTCAAATGCACGCCAGTTCTGTCATTGGATATTCACAGTTTTGGAGGAATAAATTTAGAAAACTCAAAACTTCTGAATGCGGAATCGTGGGAATTTTTCCCCCACGGAAAAACACGAGGTTGCACGAAGTTTGACGGATTGCACTTTCCCGCCAATTTTCAAATGCACGCCAGTTCTGTCATTGGATATTCACAGTTTTGGAGGAATAAATTTAGAAAACTCAAAACTTCTGAATGCGGAATCGTGGGAAGTTTTCCCCCACGGAAAAACACGAGGTTGCACGAAGTTTGACGGATTGCACTTTCCCGCCAATTTTCAAATGCACGCCAGTTCTGTCATTGGATATTCACAGTTTTGGAGGAATAAATTTAGAAAACTCAAAACTTCTGAATGCGGAATCGTGGCAATTTTTCCCCCACGGAAAAACACGAGGTTGCACGAAGTTTGACGGATTCCACTTTCCCGCCAATTTTCAAATGCACGCCAGTTCTGTCATTGGATATTCACAGTATTTGGCAGGAATAAATTTAGAAAACTCAAAACTTCTGAATGCGGAATCGTGGGAAGTTTTTCCCCCACGGAAAAACACGAGGTTGCACGAAGTTTGACGGATTCCACTTTCCCGCCAATTTTCAAATGCACGCCAGTTCTGTCATTGGATATTCACAGTTTTGGAGGAATAAATTTAGAAAACTCAAAACTTCTGAATGCGGAATCGTGGGAAGTTTTTCCCCCACGGAAAAACACGAGGTTGCACGAAGTTTGACGGATTGCACTTTCCCGCCAATTTTCAAATGCACGCCAGCTCTGTCATTGGATATTCACAGTTTTGGAGGAATAAATTTAGCAAAACTCAAAACTTCTGAATGCGGAATCGTGGGAAGTTTTCCCCCACGGAAAAACACGAGGTTGCACGAAGTTTGACGGATTGCACTTTCCCGCCAATTTTCAAATGCACGCCAGTTCTGTCATTGGATATTCACAGTTTTGGAGGAATAAATTTAGAAAACTCAAAACTTCTGAATGCGGAATCGTGGGAAGTTTTCCCCCACGGAAAAACACGAGGTTGCACGAAGTTGACGGATTGCACTTTCCCGCCAATTTTCAAATGCACGCCAGTTCTGTCATTGGATATTCACAGTTTTGGAGGAATAAATTTAGAAAACTCAAAACTTCTGAATGCGGAATCGTGGCAATTTTTCCCCCACGGAAAAACACGAGGTTGCACGAGTATTGACGGATTCCACTTTCCCGCCAATTTTCAAATGCACGCCAGTTCTGTCATTGGATATTCACAGTTTTGGAGGAATAAATTTAGAAAACTCAAACTTCTGAATGCGGAATCGTGGGAATTTTTCCCCCACGGAAAAACACGAGGTTGCACGAAGTTTGACGGATTGCACTTTCCCGCCAATTTTCAAATGCACGCCAGTTCTGTCATTGGATATTCACAGTTTTGGAGGAATAAATTTAGAAAACTCAAAACTTCTGAATGCGGAATCGTGGGAAGTTTTTCCCCCACGGAAAAACACGAGGTTGCACGAAGTTTGACGGATTGCACTTTCCCGCCAATTTTCAAATGCACGCCAGTTCTGTCATTGGATATTCACAGTTTTGGAGGAATAAATTTAGAAAACTCAAAACTTCTGAATGCGGAATCGTGGGAAGTTTTCCCCCACGGAAAAACACGAGGTTGCACGAAGTTTGACGGATTCCACTTTCCCGCCAATTTTCAAATGCACGCCAGTTCTGTCATTGGATATTCACAGTTTTGGAGGAATAAATTTAGAAAACTCAAAACTTCTGAATGCGGAATCGTGGGAATTTTTTCCCCCACGGAAAAACACGAGGTTGCACGAAGTTTGACGGATTCCACTTTCCCGCCAATTTTCAAATGCACGCCAGTTCTGTCATTGGATATTCACAGTATTGGCAGTATAAATTTAGAAAACTCAAAACTTCTGAATGCGGAATCGTGGGAAGTTTTCCCCCACGGAAAAACACGAGGTTGCACGAAGTTTGACGGATTCCACTTTCCCGCCAATTTTCAAATGCACGCCAGTTCTGTCATTGGATATTCACAGTATTGGCAGTAATAAATTTAGGAAAACTCAAAACTTCTGAATGCGGAATCGTGGGAATTTTTCCCCCACGGAAAAAACACGAGGTTGCACGAAGTTTGACGGATTCCACTTTCCCGCCAATTTTCAAATGCACGCCAGTTCTGTCATTGGATATTCACAGTTTTGGCAGGAATAAATTTAGAAAACTCAAAACTTCTGAATGCGGAATCGTGGAATTTTTCCCCCACGGAAAAACACGAGGTTGCACGAAGTTTGACGGATTCCACTTTCCCGCCAATTTTCAAATGCACGCCAGTTCTGTCATTGGATATTCACAGTATTGGCAGAATAAATTTAGAAAACTCAAAACTTCTGAATGCGGAATCGTGGGAAGTTTTTCCCCCACGGAAAAACACGAGGTTGCACGAAGTTTGACCGATTCCACTTTCCCGCCAATTTTCAAATGCGCGCCAGCTTTGTCATTGGTTGGATGTTGCCGTTTTGGATGATTTAACGTACAGAATTTTCGAAATTCAAACAAAAATTTACGAAATTTGTAAAACCTTATAGACTTCACATTTAAGTGACTTCATTTGAAAAATTTGAGGATTCTACTTGATGGTTGATCCCCACGGAAATAGACGAGGTTGCACGGGTTTTGACGGATTCCTCTTTCCCGCCAATTTTCAAATTCGCGCCAGTTGCGTCATTGGGTATTCACAGCTTTGGAGGAATAAATTTAAAGAACTTAAAAGAGCTCAAAAAATTATGGAAAACTCTTAATTTTTTTGGAAATTACAAACATTTGCATTTCGGGATTTTCGAGCGCCAAAAATCCTTTGCAATCGGTGCAGTTTGGATCTGCGCATGCGCCGCCATTTTTAAGTAGCGGTCCTGTATTATAACATCAAAATGGTGTTTCAAAATTTTCCAAAAATTTTGGCAATGTTAAAAAGTTAGGAAGAACTACTTTTTTAGAGTTGCATAATGCCAGTTAATTAATTACAGCGTTTATTTGGGGTATTTACTTACAGAAGTAAATGTAAAGCTCTGTCTATCGGTTTCCCCTCGAGAGTCGGCTCCAATGTGTGCTTTCGTATTTGATCATCAGTCTAAAAAAAATACTTTTTTACACGTTGAACATTTTGGAGGGTTTTATACCGACGCACTCGGAGATCACTCAGCATCGGCCGGTCCAGCTGTAGGCTCGCAAAGTCGTCCAACTGCATGTCGATTATTTGCGCGCTCATTGGGGTCAATTGTGGGGGATTGTGGGCGCATGGGGCACATTGGGTTAAAGTGATGCAAGTTCATCCAATCGAGTGAAATTGACAGCTAAAACACTTGAATGAGGTGGAGGTATTGGTTCATTTAAAGGCGCGATTTCGGGGAGAGACTTGAACTTTGAAATTTGAAAAGTTAAGGAAATTTTAGAGTGCGAGATTTGGGATATTTGGAAAATAAAAATTCAAATGAAAAGTTGAGAGGTGAAAATGAGAATTTTGTGAATTATAGAAATTTTGATGCTCAGAAATGTTGAGGAAAAAAATGAAAATTTTCAAAATTTTGGAAAGTTGAAAATTTTTTTTTATTCAAAATTTTTTTGGGTATTTTGAGAGCTTTGAGTGCTTTGATGGTCGATTATGGTTGATTGGAAAAATTGGGAAATTTAGCAACTTTGGAAAAAGTTGGAATATGAAGTTTTGGATTTTTTTCTGGGAAAAGGAGAATTGGAAAATTTTGAGTTTATATCATAAAAATTTTTTGATTAAAATTTAGAAGCATGACATTTTTTGAGAATGTGGAAGAACATAACATGAGGGAAATGGAAGATTGTTAACAAAATTGTGAATTTGGGAAATTTGAAAAGTTAGAAAATTTGAAAGTTTGGAAAATTTGAAAATTTGAAAAATTTGAAAAATTTGAAAAGTTTGAAAAATTTGAAAAATTTGAAAATTTGAAAAATTTGAAAATTTGAAAAATTTGAAAAATTTGAAAAATTTGAAAAATTTGAAAACTTTGAAAAATTTGAAAAATTTGAAAAATCTGAAAAAATTGAAAATATTGAAAAATTTGAAAATAATTGTGACAAGCCGCCAAGTACAAATTGATTCCAAAATGAGTCCAACATTAACCATCTGCAAAGTTTTCAAAATTTTCAAAATTCTCAAAAAGCCTTTAAAATAGCTTCTCTCAGATTTTCTACTCTTCAGAAAACGAAAAATCCTGGCGTTGAGAAATCAAAAAACTCACGCCAACCTTAAACTCCTCCCTCAACTACCTTAATTACCCCCACCCCAAGGTCCCACTAAAACCACAAAGCCCACACGTCTGTAATCATAAATTCATTTATTCAATGTATACTTCGATATTAAAAATAAAAATAATAAAAATAGTTATCATGCTCCTATATACATCGCAAAGACCACCATCTTTTCCTTACCCTACATCCCCTCAAACAAACGGGGATCTCCCATTCCTCGATTAAGAAAAAAAATGGTAAAAATTAGTGTCATGTCTACTGAATTTCATTTTAGAGCTCTCTTAAATTAAACTATTAAAGTATGAACTAATCGAAGTATCCTGAAGAACACTCCCAACATTGGCAATGTCTCCCCTCCCCAAACTCAATACAGAAATTTCGGGGATTCCCCCTTTTCCCTATTTCACAATTTACTTAGTCTTATGGAAGCACCCAGAAACTAAATGTACATCGTTATCCTTACAACACTCTAAAATCATAAAAAAAAATATATAAATCAGCTGAGTAAATAACACACCAGCATTGTTCAATTAAAGACAACGATTAACAATAATTCAGACTAGGTGTAAATAACCATTAACCCTAAGATTCTAAATTTCCATAATTTCGTAATAAAATTATTGTTAAAGAGAGGATGAATACGTTAATCAACATAATTCACCAGGCCATTGAGCGAATAATTTATTGGTTTATGCCGTTCTCTCTTTTCCCCTGAATAGTCCTTTTCTACATCAATTCAATCAATTGGATCAATTAAATTGAATTGTTAACAAATGCTAACATATCGTGGATTATAACTGCTTGTAATATATAAAATTTACCATAAAAAATTGATATTACAATTTTAGTTCAAGTTAAAATTCAGAATGTTACAATTGCTGGTAAGAGAGTAATCTAATTTACCGATCGCAAGTAAAATAGGCAAATTAGATATCTACTTTACCAAAAACTGTATCGTTAGTTTTCTGCCTTACCCATCGTGGATTATGCCAACGAATCAATATTCAATGCTCTTCACTTTTGCTTTTCCCATTCTGTATCTTTAATAATAATAATAAAAAAAATTGTGTCTTCAATAGAGAGTCAAATAATCAAATGCATTGAGTCAATGTTCTGACCAGGGCAGTTCTTTGTAGGCGCTTGTTCTTGAAATTGTAAATTTGGATAAATGTTCGGGAAATTCCTTTGCACTTGTCTGTGCCTTCACCAAGCCACTCCTTCCCCACCGAATAACTCAGAAGAAACAAGAGCTGGAGAGAACTTCATATAGAACTTTTTGTAGAGGCGCTCGAGCTCTACAAAAAAGTTCCTACAAAGATTGTTCCAGTTCCCCTAGAATTCGAGTTGCTCCTCGAAAACCGAGCAAGCCTCCCAAGCCTGGCTTCATCAAGAAATTGAGCTGGCTCATTAAATCTACCATCTAATACACCTGTAGAACAATGTTTATGGCCCCTTACACATAACTCTCATCATCAACGATAGACCTAGTATACCCCAGATGCCTAGTGGTGATGGGTGCCCTGGGCTGAGGTGGTGGTCTGTATGGTGGTGGTGGTGGCAATGACTTGGATCTCCCCGCAATCTTGTGTCTCTCCTCAAGACTCATATGCACTGGTGGCAGATGCTTGAGCCTGGGTGGCAAAGGTGGTGGCACATCAGCCCAACCAGCAGTCTCCTCCTCACTAGTCTCCACTTGCTTAAAATTGTAAACATCACTCCTCTCATAACTATCAACATTATCTCTAGTCCCATAAATATTGTCACTTCGCTCGTTCTCGTATCGACTGGACTCCTTGCTCACAATATACACCTCACTCTTCACCTTCTTGAACTCATAAATATCCGAATTGTAGCTTGCATTCTGGGAAACTGGAGATCTCGATGTGCCATAGATCTCCGCAGCTCGCTTCTTGAAATCCATCATCTCACTCTTCTTCCCAAAGTCGTAACGATCTGATGCCAGTGATTCAGAATGATCAGAATCTTGGATTGACTCAGACATTGCCTTCTGGTGATAAGCAGCATCGTGCACTGACTGCACCTCCCCATCATCCCGCATCATCTTGGATTGCCTGAAGACAATCTCCTTGCAACTATCAATATTGTCCTTCAACCTGTAGTTGCTTGTGTAAATTTCTTTATCATCAAATCTCCCTTCTTTTCTCGTCTCATCATCAGCTTTTGTATTTCTCGATGTGCGCTTTAACTGTGCCCTCAACCAATCCTGCCTCTGGAAATTTGGATTTGTATTTGGTGTTATTTTTTCTTCACGATAATTGTGATCGGTTTGAGATGAGAAGGTCGAATGTAATCGCTCATCCCATCCAGTATTGTAGACTCTAACGTAGGACTTTATGGTTTTGTCCTTGTCTGGCTTTTCAAAATTTGGGGTGGATGTGTTGGAGAGTTCGGTCAGAGCCAACTGGTGATTCTGGGATGAATAGTTGACAATCAGAGAGAGTTAGGCCTGAGTCGCGGGAGAGGGACATGTGGTCTTTTCTGGGTGGCTCGGTGAGGTCTAGACTGTCCAAGGATAGTCCACCTGAGTGCAGGCTGTCTGTGCTCTCCTCAGCGCCACTGTCACTTCGCTCTTCGCCCAGTAATTGGGTGACACCATCTCCAAATAGCACTTCACAGTTTCTAATGAGTAGCTCGGTGATTGCTGGCACTGCTCGACTCTGGTTGACTGTTGGGCTGGATGACCACAGCAAACTTGGGCCACAGCAAACACCGAGATTACTTGCACACATTAGGTTGTGCTTGGCTCTTCTTGCTATGTGGTGGAGGACGCAGATCAGGTGGGATAGTAGGCTGTAATTTGCTTTTGGCAGTCTGTTGAGAATTGTTTTGATTGTTTGGACTGAATTAGTGGTTTCTAGGGCTGCCATCCACAGGGGGAATAAGTGGGAGGTTAGGAGGGGATCTGGTAGAGAGCGCAGGAAGTCTTTTAGGAGGGCTGCCACTGCTATTATTGGCGCGTCCTCCAGGCATGTTGGGTCACCAGACGCCTCTATCTGATCCCGACGACCACGAACTATTCGAACGTTGGCGGATTTACGGAAGATTCCTTGGATGAATGGACCTGCAGAGAAAGACATTGTCAGTTCAAGGTGTTAGGTGTTTCAGAAATTTAAAAAAACTAGTGGTGTGTCCATGTGTGTGCTCCACTCGGGGCACAAACACAACTGCCCGATTTGGTTTTTCAGGACAAATTACTAAATTTATTCTTCTCCAATATACTACGGTTAATCAGTGTGAGCCCTGTTATTATCATAACGAAAACATGCCTATTTGAGAATTCCAAACTGACTCATTTATGAAGCAGATAGTTATGAATACTTGAGTAGACGCATGGTGAACATGAGGATGAGACTTATGCGTATTACTTGAGTGAGAGTGAGACACCAATAAGGATGCGGCTGCAAAACAAAAACTTTAATATTTTACCCAGTGGAAGCAGTATAAACAATTGCAATTGCTAATAACATTGCAGATACTGCACAAATGCCATCCAAAATGTGATCCGCTCGATTTTGCATGAAAACGCTTCGATTGGGAGCGTCATGACAGCGCTGGGTCCATTCGTTCACTTATTACATACATAATTGTGGAGACTGCTATACCTCCTTAATTATGCAAATTATCGAAAAAAGGCATTCTACATAAAATACGTATTTTTATATGGCAAACAACTTTTCTCATATGAATTTTGCGCTAACTCTAATAGTTTATGCAGTAGAACATTATAAACAATTGACATTGTTAATAACAATATAAGTACTGGACCACTTACTCAAAATTTAATCAGTTATAAAATATGACTGATTATATCTTTCAACTGTGACATTGAGTACCTGGATTACAACATTTTTGTGTGAATGAACGTTCATTATCACTATTTTCGATTTTTGCTCAACATGAATTTCTCACAAACAGGGGAACTACTCGATGGATTCGATCGAAAATCTAATCAGCTATAAGTTACACGGAGACGCAACGATTGAAAAAAAAATTAATCGAATCGCACGATCCGTTTCCGAGAAAACGTAAACGAACAATTTGGCCACATACGGACGAACACACACACACACATACAGACACTTCTCTGAAAACCCTTCAGCATGATGCAAAACGATCGTGAAAATTTCATCGATCGGAAAAAAAACGAGATGTGTTACCTTTTGCAAATAGTTGCTGCAACATCACGAGCACAGGCTTAGGCAGACCATTTTCATCCAGTCGGGAGAGATTTACTCCGAAAATGTTGGGGTTGAGGGATAGAGAGCGGCGGAGAAGTCCAGTTATTTTGGACTTGGATTTTTTGAGCGGGGACTTCAGGATTGGACGGAGGATGAAGTGACAGGTGTCGTGGCCACTCTTGTTGCAGTGCTCCAGGTCGAAACCCTCGTCCGTTGATAGGGTGTGACGGAGGTTTGAGAGCTTTATGGCGAATGGACGCTCCTGGCCTATCAGCGGGTAGGGCGCCTCGTCCAGGGAGGTGCGAGCCCACAGCTGGAAGGAACCTTGGAGGTCCAGGAGACGGGTGGCGAGATTCACGCAGGCGGAGGCTGTCATCTCGGAGGGGACCATTATTCTTTTACACTAGAAATTGAAAATTACTGTGAATTGTATTCATATTTTTTGGAAATTCTGGGCATTTTGCAAAATTACTCTCTTAAAAATTTTGCAAATTTTCAAAATTTCAACAAATTCAAAATTTTCAAAAAACTAAAAAAATTCAAATTTTTCATAAAATCAAATTTAAAAAAAAATCAAGTTTTTCCAAAAAATCCATTTTTTCAAAAAAATCAAATTTTTCAAAAAATTCAAAAAAACCAAAAAATTTCAAAAATAAAAAAAACGGAGAATTTAAGAAAAAATTGAAAAACTAAAAAAAATTCAAAAATTCAAAAATTTCAAAAATTTCAAAAATTTCAAAAATTTCAAAAATTTTCAAAAATTTCAAAAATTTTCCAAATTTTCAAAATTTGTAAAATTTCCGAAATTTCCAAAACTTTCCAAAAACTTCCAAAGATTTCAAGAATTTGAAAACAATTATCAATTTTTAAAATCATAATAATTTCGAAAACTTTAAGAATTTTCAAAACGTGTTAAATGAATAAGGAAAATCCAACTTATCAGAAACAGAAAAAAAAAATTTAATTAAAAAAAAAAGAAATTTATTTGAAAAAATTCTGAAGTTTTCGATTTCTGCAGTCAATTTAATTCACAAAATCGCGAATGACGCATCATTTTCTTTCAGTAAGTTTCATCTCAGAGCTTTGAAAATTGGACTTACGTATTCAGTGTTGGTTTCGTTATCGTGATACACAACTTGTATATTGGTGTCGGATGGCTCTTTGATGCTCTCCCCCTGTATAATTTCAGTCAGCTTTGTCCACCAGAGATCCCGAGCTGCTGCAGTCCTATAAAGCAAACAATAGTGAAGGACTCAACAATGCTGACTAGCTCTTTGTAACGAATTGCCAACTTCTAAGAGAAAATTGTTGTCATAATCTGCGCATGACGCAGGTCTCGCAAGCTAAGTTAATTCGGGAAACTCTTGGAAAATTTTTGAAAAAGTCGATTTTTTTAAACATAAAAAAATGTCAAAAATGTTTAAAAAATCTCAATTTTTTGACAATTTGGCGAAAGCTCTAAAAATTTTGCAAATTTCGAATAAGTTTTTTTTTTCATTAAATATTTCTTTGAGATTTTGAAAATCTCGGAAATTTGAAAAATAAAAAAAATGGAAAAATAGAGAAAAGGGGAAACTTAAATTTTTTGCAATTTTACACGAAGTTTGACGGTTGCACGAAGTTTGACGGATTCCACGTTCCCGCCAATTTTCAAATGCACGCCAGTTCTGTCATTGGATATTCACAGTTTTGGAGGAATAAATTTAGAAAACTCAAAACCTCTGAATGCGGAATCGTGGCAATTTTTCCCCCACGGAAAAACACGAGGTTGCACGAGTATTGACGGAGTCCACTTTCCCGCCAATTTTCAAATGCACGCCAGTTCTGTCATTGGATATTCACAGTTTTGGAGGAATAAATTTAGAAAACTCAAAACCTCTGAATGCGGAATCGTGGCAATTTTTCCCCCACGGAAAAACACGAGGTTGCACGAGTATTGACGGAGTCCACTTTCCCGCCAATTTTCAAATGCACGCCAGTTCTGTCATTGGATATTCACAGTATTGGCAGAATAAATTTAGAAAACTCAAAACTTCTGAATGCGGAATCGTGGGAATTTTTCCCCCACGGAAAAACACGAGGTTGCACGAAGTTTGACGGATTCCACTTTCCCGCCAATTTTCAAATGCACGCCAGCTCTGTCCTTGGATATTCAGTTTTGGAGGAATAAATTTACAAAACTCAAAACTTCTGAATGCGGAATCGTGGGAAGTTTTCCCCCACGGAAAAACACGAGGTTGCACGAAGTTTGACGGATTCCACTTTCCCGCCAATTTTCAAATGCACGCCAGTTGTGTCATTGGATATTCACAGTTTTGGAGGAATAAATTTAGAAAACTCAAAACCTCTGAATGCGGAATCGTGGCAATTTTTCCCCCACGGAAAAACACGAGGTTGCACGAGTATTGACGGAGTCCACTTTCCCGCCAATTTTCAAATGCACGCCAGTTCTGTCATTGGATATTCACAGTTTTGGAGGAATAAATTTACAAAACTCAAAACTTCTGAATGCGGAATCGTGGGAAGTTTTCCCCCACGGAAAAACACGAGGTTGCACGAAGTTTGACGGATTGCACTTTCCCGCCAATTTTCAAATGCACGCCAGTTCTGTCATTGGATATTCACAGTTTTGGAGGAATAAATTTAGAAAACTCAAAACCTCTGAATGCGGAATCGTGGCAATTTTTCCCCACGGAAAAACACGAGGTTGCACGAGTATTGACGGAGTCCACTTTCCCGCCAATTTTCAAATGCACGCCAGTTCTGTCATTGGATATTCACAGTTTTGGAGGAATAAATTTAGAAAACTCAAAACTTCTGAATGCGGAATCGTGGGAAGTTTTCCCCCACGGAAAAACACGAGGTTGCACGAAGTTTGACGGATTGCACTTTCCCGCCAATTTTCAAATGCACGCCAGCTCTGTCATTGGATATTCACAGTTTTGGAGGAATAAATTTACAAAACTCAAAACTTCTGAATGCGGAATCGTGGGAAGTTTTCCCCCACGGAAAAACACGAGGTTGCACGAAGTTTGACGGATTCCACTTTCCCGCCAATTTTCAAATGCACGCCAGTTCTGTCATTGGATATTCACAGTTTTGGAGGAATAAATTTAGAAAACTCAAAACCTCTGAATGCGGAATCGTGGCAATTTTTCCCCCACGGAAAAACACGAGGTTGCACGAGTATTGACGGAGTCCACTTTCCCGCCAATTTTCAAATGCACGCCAGTTCTGTCATTGGATATTCACAGTATTGGCAGAATAAATTTAGAAAACCCAAAACTTCTGAATGCGGAATCGTGGGAATTTCTTCCCCCACGGAAAAACACGACGTTGCACGAAGTTTGACGGATTCCACTTTCCCGCCAATTTTCAAATGCACGCCAGTTCTGTCATTGGATATTCACAGTTTTGGAGGAATAAATTTAGAAAACTCAAAACTTCTGAATGCGGAATCGTGGCAATTTTTCCCCCACGGAAAAACACGAGGTTGCACGAGTATTGACGGAGTCCACTTTCCCGCCAATTTTCAAATGCACGCCAGTTCTGTCATTGGATATTCACAGTTTTGGAGGAATAAATTTAGAAAACTCAAAACCTCTGAATGCGGAATCGTGGCAATTTTTCCCCCACGGAAAAACACGAGGTTGCACGAAGTTTAATGGATTCCACTTTCCCGCCAATTTTCAAATGCACGCCAGTTCTGTCATTGGATATTCACAGTTTTGGAGGAATAAATTTAGAAAACTCAAAACCTCTGAATGCGGAATCGTGGCAATTTTTCCCCCACGGAAAAACACGAGGTTGCACGAGTATTGACGGAGTCCACTTTCCGCCAATTTTCAAATGCACGCCAGTTCTGTCATTGGATATTCACAGTATTGGCAGAATAAATTTAGAAAACCCAAAACTTCTGAATGCGGAATCGTGGGAATTTCTTCCCCCACGGAAAAACACGAGGTTGCACGAAGTTTGACGGATTCCACTTTCCCGCCAATTTTCAAATGCACGCCAGTTCTGTCATTGGATATTCACAGTTTGGAGGAATAAATTTAGAAAACTCAAAACCTCTGAATGCGGAATCGTGGCAATTTTTCCCCCACGGAAAAACACGAGGTTGCACGAGTATTGACGGAGTCCACTTTCCCGCCAATTTTCAAATGCACGCCAGTTCTGTCATTGGATATTCACAGTATTGGCAGAATAAATTTAGAAAACTCAAAACTTCTGAATGCGGAATCGTGGGAATTTTTCCCCCACGGAAAAACACGAGCTTTCACGAAGTTTGACGGATTGCACTTTCCCGCCAATTTTCAAATGCACGCCAGTTCTGTCATTGGATATTCACAGTTTTGGAGGAATAAATTTAGAAAACTCAAAACTTCTGAATGCGGAATCGTCGGAAGTTTTCCCCCACGGAAAAACACGAGGTTGCACGAAGTTTGACGGATTCCACTTTCCCGCCAATTTTCAAATGCACGCCAGCTCTGTCCTTGGATATTCAGTTTTCGAGGAATAAATTTACAAAACTCAAAACTTCTGAATGCGGAATCGTGGGAAGTTTTCCCCCACGGAAAAACACGAGGTTGCACGAAGTTTGACGGAGTACACTTTCCCGCCAATTTTCAAATGCACGCCAGTTCTGTCATTGGATATTCACAGTTTTGGAGGAATAAATTTAGAAAACTCAAAACTTCTGAATGCGGAATCGTGGGAAGTTTTCCCCCACGGAAAAACACGAGGTTGCACGAAGTTTGACGGATTCGACTTTCCCGCCAATTTTCAAATGCACGCCAGTTCTGTCATTGGATATTCACAGTTTTGGAGGAATAAATTTAGAAAACTCAAAACCTTCTGAATGCGGAATCGTGGCAACTTTTCCCCCACGGAAAAACACGAGGTTGCACGAGTATTGACGGAGTCCACTTTCCCGCCAATTTTCAAATGCACGCCAGTTCTGTCATTGGATATTCACAGTTTTGGAGGAATAAATTTAGAAAACTCAAAACCTTCTGAATGCGGAATCGTGGCAACTTTTTCCCCCACGGAAAAACACGAGGTTGCACGAAGTTTGAATGGATTCCACTTTCCCGCCAATTTTCAAATGCACGCCAGTTCTGTCATTGGATATTCACAGTTTTGGAGGAATAAATTTAGAAAACTCAAAACCTTCTGAATGCGGAATCGTGGCAATTTTTCCCCCACGGAAAAACACGAGGTTGCACTGAGTATTGACGGAGTCCACTTTCCCGCCAATTTTCAAATGCACGCCAGTTCTGTCATTGGATATTCACAGTTTTGGAGGAATAAATTTAGAAAACTCAAAACTTCTGAATGCGGAATCGTGGGAAGTTTTCCCCCACGGAAAAACACGAGGTTGCACGAAGTTTGACGGATTCCACTTTCCCGCCAATTTTCAAATGCACGCCATTTCTGTCATTGGATATTCACAGTATTGGCAGAATAAATTTAGAAAACTCAAAACTTCTGAATGCGGAATCGTGGGAAGTTTTTCCCCCACGGAAAAACACGAGGTTGCACGAAGTTTGACGGATTCCACTTTCCCACCAATTTTCAAATGCGCGCCAGCTTTGTCATTGGTTGGCATGTTGCCGTTTTGGATGATTTAACGTACAGAATTTTCGAAATTCAAACAAAAATTTACGAAATTTGTAAAACCTTATAGACTTCACATTTAAGTGACTTCATTTGAAAAATTTGAGGATTCTACTTGATGGTTGATCCCCACGGAAATAGACGAGGTTGCACGGGTTTTGACGGATTCCTCTTTCCCGCCAATTTTCAAATTCGCGCCAGTTGCGTCATTGGGTATTCACAGCTTTGGAGGAATAAATTTAAAGAACTTAAAAGAGCTCAAAAAATTATGGAAAACTCTTAATTTTTTTGGAAATTACAAACATTTGCATTTCGGGATTTTCGAGCGCCAAAAATCCTTTGCAATCGGTGCAGTTTGGATCTGCGCATGCGCCGCCATTTTTAAGTAGCGGTCCTGTATTATAACATCAAAATGGTGTTTCAAAATTTTCCAAAAATTTTGGCAATGTTAAAAAGTTAGGAAGAACTACTTTTTTAGAGTTGCATAATGCCAGTTAATTAATTACAGCGTTTATTTGGGGTATTTACTTACAGAAGTAAATGTAAAGCTCTGTCTATCGGTTTCCCCTCGAGAGTCGGCTCCAATGTGTGCTTTCGTATTTGATCATCAGTCTAAAAAAAATACTTTTTTACACGTTGAACATTTTGGAGGGTTTTATACCGACGCACTCGGAGATCACTCAGCATCGGCCGGTCCAGCTGTAGGCTCGCAAAGTCGTCCAACTGCATGTCGATTATTTGCGCGCTCATTGGGGTCAATTGTGGGGGATTGTGGGCGCATGGGGCACATTGGGTTAAAGTGATCCAAGTTCATCCAATCGAGTGAAATTGACAGCTAAAACACTTGAATGAGGTGGAGGTATTGGTTCATTTAAAGGCGCGATTTCGGGGAGAGACTTGAACTTTGAAATTTGAAAAGTTAAGGAAATTTTCAGAGTGCGAGATTTGGGATATTTGGAAAATAAAAATTCAAATGAAAAGTTGAGAGGTGAAAATGAGAATTTTGTGAATTATAGAAATTTTGATGCTCAGAAATGTTGAGGAAAAAAATGAAAATTTTCAAAATTTTGGAAAGTTGAAAATTTTTTTTTATTCAAAATTTTTTTGGGTATTTTGAGAGCTTTGAGTGCTTTGATGGTCGATTATGGTTGATTGGAAAAATTGGGAAATTTAGCAACTTTGGAAAAAGTTGGAATATGAAGTTTTGGATTTTTTTCTGGGAAAAGGAGAATTGGAAAATTTTGAGTTTATATCATAAAAATTTTTTGATTAAAATTTAGAAGCATGACATTTTTTGAGAATGTGGAAGAACATAACATGAGGGAAATGGAAGATTGTTAACAAAATTGTGAATTTGGGAAATTTGAAAAGTTGGAAAATTTGAAAGTTTGGAAAATTTGAAAATTTGAAAAATTTGAAAAATTTGAAAAATTTGAAAAGTTTGAAAATTTGAAAAATTTGAAAAATTTGAAAAATTGAAAAATTTGAAAAAAATTTGAAAAAATTTGAAAAATTTGAAAAATTTTAACAATTTGAAAAATCTGAAAAAATTGAAAATATTGAAAAATTTGAAAATAATTGTGACAAGCCGCCAAGTACAAATTGATTCCAAAATGAGTCCAACATTAACCATCTGCAAAGTTTTCAAAATTTTCAAAATTCTCAAAAAGCCTTTAAAATAGCTTCTCTCAGATTTTCTACTCTTCAGAAAACGAAAAATCCTGGCGTTGAGAAATCCAAAAACTCACGCCAACCTTAAACTCCTCCCTCAACTACCTTAATTACCCCCACCCCAAGGTCCCACTAAAACCACAAAGCCCACACGTCTGTAATCATAAATTCATTTATTCAATGTATACTTCGATATTAAAAATAAAAATAATAAAAATAGTTATCATGCTCCTATATACATCGCAAAGACCACCATCTTTTCCTTACCCTACATCCCCTCAAACAAACGGGGATCTCCCATTCCTCGATTAAGAAAAAAAATGGTAAAAATTAGTGTCATGTCTACTGAATTTCATTTTAGAGCTCTCTTAAATTAAACTATTAAAGTATGAACTAATCGAAGTATCCTGAAGAACACTCCCAACATTGGCAATGTCTCCCCTCCCCAAACTCAATACAGAAATTTCGGGGATTCCCCCTTTTCCCTATTTCACAATTTACTTAGTCTTATGGAAGCACCCAGAAACTAAATGTACATCGTTATCCTTACAACACTCTAAAATCATAAAAAAAAATATATAAATCAGCTGAGTAAATAACACACCAGCATTGTTCAATTAAAGACAACGATTAACAATAATTCAGACTAGGTGTAAATAACCATTAACCCTAAGATTCTAAATTTCCATAATTTCGTAATAAAATTATTGTTAAAGAGAGGATGAATACGTTAATCAACATAATTCACCAGGCCATTGAGCGAATAATTTATTGGTTTATGCCGTTCTCTCTTTTCCCCTGAATAGTCCTTTTCTACATCAATTCAATCAATTGGATCAATTAAATTGAATTGTTAACAAATGCTAACATATCGTGGATTATAACTGCTTGTAATATATAAAATTTACCATAAAAAATTGATATTACAATTTTAGTTCAAGTTAAAATTCAGAATGTTACAATTGCTGGTAAGAGAGTAATCTAATTTACCGATCGCAAGTAAAATAGGCAAATTAGATATCTACTTTACCAAAAACTGTATCGTTAGTTTTCTGCCTTACCCATCGTGGATTATCCAACGAATCAATATTCAATGCTCTTCACTTTTGCTTTTCCCATTCTGTATCTTTAATAATAATAATAAAAAAAATTGTGTCTTCAATAGAGAGTCAAATAATCAAATGCATTGAGTCAATGTTCTGACCAGGGCAGTTCTTTGTAGGCGCTTGTTCTTGAAATTGTAAATTTGGATAAATGTTCGGGAAATTCCTTTGCACTTGTCTGTGCCTTCACCAAGCCACTCCTTCCCCACCGAATAACTCAGAAGAAACAAGAGCTGGAGATAACTTCATATAGAACTTTTTGTAGAGGCGCTCGAGCTCTACAAAAAAGTTCCTACAAAGATTGTTCCAGTTCCCCTAGAATTCGAGTTGCTCCTCGAAAACCGAGCAAGCCTCCCAAGCCTGGCTTCATCAAGAAATTGAGCTGGCTCATTAAATCTACCATCTAATACACCTGTAGAACAATGTTTATGGCCCCTTACACATAACTCTCATCATCAACGATAGACCTAGTATACCCCAGATGCCTAGTGGTGATGGGTGCCCTGGGCTGAGGTGGTGGTCTATATGGTGGTGGTGGTGGCAATGACTTGGATCTCCCCGCAATCTTGTGTCTCTCCTCAAGACTCATATGCACTGGTGGCAGATGCTTGAGCCTGGGTGGCAAAGGTGGTGGCACATCAGCCCAACCAGCAGTCTCCTCCTCACTAGTCTCCACTTGCTTAAAATTGTAAACATCACTCCTCTCATAACTATCAACATTATCTCTAGTCCCATAAATATTGTCACTTCGCTCGTTCTCGTATCGACTGGACTCCTTGCTCACAATATACACCTCACTCTTCACCTTCTTGAACTCATAAATATCCGAATTGTAGCTTGCATTCTGGGAAACTGGAGATCTCGATGTGCCATAGATCTCCGCAGCTCGCTTCTTGAAATCCATCATCTCACTCTTCTTCCCAAAGTCGTAACGGATCTGATGCCAGTGATTCAGAATGATCAGAATGTTGGATTGACTCAGACATTGCCTTCTGGTGATAAGCAGCATCGTGCACTGACTGCACCTCCCCATCATCCCGCATCATCTTGGATTGCCTGAAGACAATCTCCTTGCAACTATCAATATTGTCCTTCAACCTGTAGTTGCTTGTGTAAATTTCTTTATCATCAAATCTCCCTTCTTTTCTCGTCTCATCATCAGCTTTTGTATTTCTCGATGTGCGCTTTAACTGTGCCCTCAACCAATCCTGCCTCTGGAAATTTGGATTTGTATTTGGTGTTATTTTTTCTTCACGATAATTGTGATCGGTTTGAGATGAGAAGGTCGAATGTAATCGCTCATCCCATCCAGTATTGTAGACTCTAACGTAGGACTTTATGGTTTTGTCCTTGTCTGGCTTTTCAAAATTTGGGGTGGATGTGTTGGAGAGTTGGTCAGAGCCAACTGGTGATTCTGGGATGAATAGTTGACAATCAGAGAGAGTTAGGCCTGAGTCGCGGGAGAGGGACATGTGGTCTTTTCTGGGTGGCTCGGTGAGGTCTAGACTGTCCAAGGTTAGTCCACCTGAGTGCAGGCTGTCTGTGCTCTCCTCAGCGCCACTGTCACTTCGCTCTTCGCCCAGTAATTGGGTGACACCATCTCCAAATAGCACTTCACAGTTTCTAATGAGTAGCTCGGTGATTGCTGGCACTGCTCGACTCTGGTTGACTGTTGGGCTGGATGACCACAGCAAACTTGGGCCACAGCAAACACCGAGATTACTTGCACACATTAGGTTGTGCTTGGCTCTTCTTGCTATGTGGTGGAGGACGCAGATCAGGTGGGATAGTAGGCTGTAATTTGCTTTTGGCAGTCTGTTGAGAATTGTTTTGATTGTTTGGACTGAATTAGTGGTTTCTAGGGCTGCCATCCACAGGGGGAATAAGTGGGAGGTTAGGAGGGGATCTGGTAGAGAGCGCAGGAAGTCTTTTAGGAGGGCTGCCACTGCTATTATTGGCGCGTCCTCCAGGCATGTTGGGTCACCAGACGCCTCTATCTGATCCCGACGACCACGAACTATTCGAACGTTGGCGGATTTACGGAAGATTCCTTGGATGAATGGACCTGCAGAGAAAGACATTGTCAGTTCAAGGTGTTAGGTGTTTCAGAAATTTAAAAAAACTAGTGGTGTGTCCATGTGTGTGCTCCACTCGGGGCACAAACACAACTGCCCGATTTGGTTTTTCAGGACAAATTACTAAATTTATTCTTCTCCAATATACTACGGTTAATCAGTGTGAGCCCTGTTATTATCATAACGAAAACATGCCTATTTGAGAATTCCAAACTGACTCATTTATGAAGCAGATAGTTATGAATACTTGAGTAGACGCATGGTGAACATGAGGATGAGACTTATGCGTATTACTTGAGTGAGAGTGAGACACCAATAAGGATGCGGCTGCAAAACAAAAACTTTAATATTTTACCCAGTGGAAGAGTATAAACAATTGCAATTGCTAATAACATTGCAGATACTGCACAAATGCCATCCAAAATGTGATCCGCTCGATTTTGCATGAAAACGCTTCGATTGGGAGCGTCATGACAGCGCTGGGTCCATTCGTTCACTTATTACATACATAATTGTGGAGACTGCTATACCTCCTTAATTATGCAAATTATCGAAAAAAGGCATTCTACATAAAATACGTATTTTTATATGGCAAACAACTTTTCTCATATGAATTTTGCGCTAACTCTAATAGTTTATGCAGTAGAACATTATAAACAATTGACATTGTTAATAACAATATAAGTACTGGACCACTTACTCAAAATTTAATCAGTTATAAAATATGACTGATTATATCTTTCAACTGTGACATTGAGTACCTGGATTACAACATTTTTGTGTGAATGAACGTTCATTATCACTATTTTCCATTTTTGCTCAACATGAATTTCTCACAAACAGGGGAACTACTCGATGGATTCGATCGAAAATCTAATCAGCTATAAGTTACACGGAGACGCAACGATTGAAAAAAAAATTAATCGAATCGCACGATCCGTTTCCGAGAAAACGTAAACGAACAATTTGGCCACATACGGACGAACACACACACACACACATACAGACACTTCTCTGAAAACCCTTCAGCATGATGCAAAACGATCGTGAAAATTTCATCGATCGGAAAAAAAACGAGATGTGTTACCTTTTGCAAATAGTTGCTGCAACATCACGAGCACAGGCTTAGGCAGACCATTTTCATCCAGTCGGGAGAGATTTACTCCGAAAATGTTGGGGTTGAGGGATAGAGAGCGGCGGAGAAGTCCAGTTATTTTGGACTTGGATTTTTTGAGCGGGGACTTCAGGATTGGACGGAGGATGAAGTGACAGGTGTCGTGGCCACTCTTGTTGCAGTGCTCCAGGTCGAAACCCTCGTCCGTTGATAGGGTGTGACGGAGGTTTGAGAGCTTTATGGCGAATGGACGCTCCTGGCCTATCAGCGGGTAGGGCGCCTCGTCCAGGGAGGTGCGAGCCCACAGCTGGAAGGAACCTTGGAGGTCCAGGAGACGGGTGGCGAGATTCACGCAGGCGGAGGCTGTCATCTCGGAGGGGACCATTATTCTTTTACACTAGAAATTGAAAATTACTGTGAATTGTATTCATATTTTTTGGAAATTCTGGGCATTTTGCAAAATTACTCTCTTAAAAATTTTGAAAATTTTCAAAATTTCAACAAATTCAAAATTTTCAAAAAACTAAAAAAATCAAATTTTTCATAAAAATCAAATTTTTCAAAAAATTCAAAAAAACGAAAAAATTTCAAAAATAAAAAAACGGAGAATTTAAGAAAAAATTGAAAAACTAAAAAAAAATTCAAAAATTTCAAAAATTTCAAAAATTTCAAAAATTTCCAAAATTTTAAAAATCTTGAAAATTTTGCAAATTTTCAAAATTTGTAAAATTTCCGAAATTTCCAAAACTTTCCAAAAACTTCCAAAGATTTCAAGAATTTGAAAACAATTATCAATTTTTAAAATCATAATAATTTCGAAAACTTCAAGAATTTTCAAAACGTGTTAAATGAATAAGGAAAATCCAACTTATCAGAAACAGAAAAAAAAAATTTAGTTAAAAAAAAAAGAAATTTATTTGAAAAAAATTCTGAAGTTTTCCATTTCTGCAGTCAATTTAATTCACAAAATCGCGAATGACGCATCATTTTCTTTCAGTAAGTTTCATCTCAGAGCTTTGAAAATTGGACTTACGTATTCAGTGTTGGTTTCGTTATCGTGATACACAACTTGTATATTGGTGTCGGATGGCTCTTTGATGCTCTCCCCCTGTATAATTTCAGTCAGCTTTGTCCACCAGAGATCCCGAGCTGCTGCAGTCCTATAAAGCAAACAATAGTGAAGGACTCAACAATGCTGACTAGCTCTTTGTAACGAATTGCCAACTCTAAGAGAAAATTGTTGTCATAATCTGCGCATGACGCAGGTCTCGCAAGCTAAGTTAATTCGGGAAACTCTTGGAAAATTTTTGAAAAAGTCGATTTTTTTAAACATAAAAAAATGTCAAAAATGTTTAAAAAATCTCAATTTTTTGACAATTTGGCGAAAGCTCTAAAAATTTTGCAAATTTCGAATAAGTTTTTTTTTTCATTAAATATTTTTTGAGATTTTGAAAATCTCGGAAATTTGAAAAATAAAAAAAATGGAAAAATAGAGAAAAGGGGAAACTTAAATTTTTTGCAATTTTACACGAAGTTTGACGGTTGCACGAAGTTTGACGGATTCCACGTTCCCGCCAATTTTCAAATGCACGCCAGTTCTGTCATTGGATATTCACAGTTTTGGAGGAATAAATTTAGAAAACTCAAAACCTCTGAATGCGGAATCGTGGCAATTTTTCCCCCACGGAAAAACACGAGGTTGCACGAGTATTGACGGAGTCCACTTTCCCGCCAATTTTCAAATGCACGCCAGTTCTGTCATTGGATATTCACAGTTTTGGAGGAATAAATTTAGAAAACTCAAAACCTCTGAATGCGGAATCGTGGCAATTTTTCCCCCACGGAAAAACACGAGGTTGCACGAGTATTGACGGAGTCCACTTTCCCGCCAATTTCAAATGCACGCCAGTTCTGTCATTGGATATTCACAGTATTGGCAGAATAAATTTAGAAAACTCAAAACTTCTGAATGCGGAATCGTGGGAATTTTTCCCCCACGGAAAAACACGAGGTTGCACGAAGTTTGACGGATTCCACTTTCCCGCCAATTTTCAAATGCACGCCAGCTCTGTCCTTGGATATTCAGTTTTGGAGGAATAAATTTACAAAACTCAAAACTTCTGAATGCGGAATCGTGGGAAGTTTTCCCCCACGGAAAAACACGAGGTTGCACGAAGTTTGACGGAT
The DNA here is from genome assembly GCA_026005395.1 of Asobara japonica. NCBI lineage: Eukaryota > Metazoa > Arthropoda > Insecta > Hymenoptera > Braconidae > Asobara > Asobara japonica. The sequence continues at coordinate 1,598,843 of BQMI01000140.1, forward strand.
TCCACTTTCCCGCCAATTTTCAAATGCACGCCAGTTCTGTCATTGGATATTCACAGTTTTGGAGGAATAAATTTAGAAAACTCAAAACCTCTGAATGCGGAATCGTGGCAATTTTTCCCCCACGGAAAAACACGAGGTTGCACGAGTATTGACGGAGTCCACTTTCCCGCCAATTTTCAAATGCACGCCAGTTCTGTCATTGGATATTCACAGTTTTGGAGGAATAAATTTACAAAACTCAAAACTTCTGAATGCGGAATCGTGGGAAGTTTTCCCCCACGGAAAAACACGAGGTTGCACGAAGTTTGACGGATTGCACTTTCCCGCCAATTTTCAAATGCACGCCAGTTCTGTCATTGGATATTCACAGTTTTGGAGGAATAAATTTAGAAAACTCAAAACCTCTGAATGCGGAATCGTGGCAATTTTTCCCCCACGGAAAAACACGAGGTTGCACGAGTATTGACGGAGTCCACTTTCCCGCCAATTTTCAAATGCACGCCAGTTCTGTCATTGGATATTCACAGTTTTGGAGGAATAAATTTAGAAAACTCAAAACTTCTGAATGCGGAATCGTGGGAAGTTTTCCCCACGGAAAAACACGAGGTTGCACGAAGTTTGACGGATTGCACTTTCCCGCCAATTTTCAAATGCACGCCAGCTCTGTCATTGGATATTCACAGTTTTGGAGGAATAAATTTACAAAACTCAAAACTTCTGAATGCGGAATCGTGGGAAGTTTTCCCCCACGGAAAAACACGAGGTTGCACGAAGTTTGACGGATTGCACTTTCCCGCCAATTTTCAAATGCACGCCAGCTCTGTCATTGGATATTCACAGTTTTGGAGGAATAAATTTACAAAACTCAAAACTTCTGAATGCGGAATCGTGGGAAGTTTTCCCCCACGGAAAAACACGAGGTTGCACGAAGTTTGACGGATTGCACTTTCCCGCCAATTTTCAAATGCACGCCAGTTCTGTCATTGGATATTCACAGTTTTGGAGGAATAAATTTAGAAAACTCAAAACTTCTGAATGCGGAATCGTGGGAAGTTTTCCCCCACGGAAAAACACGAGGTTGCACGAAGTTTGACGGATTGCACTTTCCCGCCAATTTTCAAATGCACGCCAGTTCTGTCATTGGATATTCACAGTTTTGGAGGAATAAATTTAGAAAACTCAAAACCTCTGAATGCGGAATCGTGGCAATTTTTCCCCCACGGAAAAACACGAGGTTGCACGAGTATTGACGGAGTCCACTTTCCCGCCAATTTTCAAATGCACGCCAGTTCTGTCATTGGATATTCACAGTTTTGGAGGAATAAATTTAGAAAACTCAAAACTTCTGAATGCGGAATCGTGGGAAGTTTTCCCCCACGGAAAAACACGAGGTTGCACGAAGTTTGACGGATTGCACTTTCCCGCCAATTTTCAAATGCACGCCAGCTCTGTCATTGGATATTCACAGTTTTGGAGGAATAAATTTACAAAACTCAAAACTTCTGAATGCGGAATCGTGGGAAGTTTTCCCCCACGGAAAAACACGAGGTTGCACGAAGTTTGACGGATTGCACTTTCCCGCCAATTTTCAAATGCACGCCAGCTCTGTCATTGGATATTCACAGTTTTGGAGGAATAAATTTACAAAACTCAAAACTTCTGAATGCGGAATCGTGGGAAGTTTTCCCCCACGGAAAAACACGAGGTTGCACGAAGTTTGACGGATTGCACTTTCCCGCCAATTTTCAAATGCACGCCAGTTCTGTCATTGGATATTCACAGTTTTGGAGGAATAAATTTAGAAAACTCAAAACTTCTGAATGCGGAATCGTGGGAAGTTTTCCCCCACGGAAAAACACGAGGTTGCACGAAGTTTGACGGATTGCACTTTCCCGCCAATTTTCAAATGCACGCCAGTTCTGTCATTGGATATTCACAGTTTTGGAGGAATAAATTTAGAAAACTCAAAACCTCTGAATGCGGAATCGTGGCAATTTTTCCCCCACGGAAAAACACGAGGTTGCACGAGTATTGACGGAGTCCACTTTCCCGCCAATTTTCAAATGCACGCCAGTTCTGTCATTGGATATTCACAGTTTTGGAGGAATAAATTTAGAAAACTCAAAACTTCTGAATGCGGAATCGTGGGAAGTTTTCCCCCACGGAAAAACACGAGGTTGCACGAAGTTTGACGGATTGCACTTTCCCGCCAATTTTCAAATGCACGCCAGCTCTGTCATTGGATATTCACAGTTTTGGAGGAATAAATTTACAAAACTCAAAACTTCTGAATGCGGAATCGTGGGAAGTTTTTCCCCCACGGAAAAACACGAGGTTGCACGAAGTTTGACGGATTGCACTTTCCCGCCAATTTTCAAATGCACGCCAGTTCTGTCATTGGATATTCACAGTTTTGGAGGAATAAATTTAGAAAACTCAAAACTTCTGAATGCGGAATCGTGGGAAGTTTTCCCCCACGGAAAAACACGAGGTTGCACGAAGTTTGACGGATTCGACTTTCCCGCCAATTTTCAAATGCACGCCAGTTCTGTCATTGGATATTCACAGTTTTGGAGGGATAAATTTAGAAAACTCAAAACTTCTGAATGCGGAATCGTGGGAATTTTTTCCCCCACGGAAAAACACGAGGTTGCACGAAGTTTGACGGATTCCACTTTCCCGCCAATTTTCAAATGCACGCCATTTCTGTCATTGGATATTCACAGTATTGGCAGTATAAATTTGGAAAACTCAAAACTTCTGAATGCGGAATCGTGGGAAGTTTTCCCCCACGGAAAAACACGAGGTTGCACGAAGTTTGACGGAGTACACTTTCCCGCCAATTTTCAAATGCACGCCAGTTCTGTCATTGGATATTCACAGTATTGGCAGTATAAATTTGGAAAACTCAAAACTTCTGAATGCGGAATCGTGGCAATTTTTCCCCCACGGAAAAACACGAGGTTGCACGAAGTTTGATGGATTCCACTTTCCCGCCAATTTTCAAATGCACGCCAGTTCTGTCCTTGGATATTCAGTTTTGGAGGAATAAATTTAGAAAACTCAAAACTTCTGAATGCGGAATCGTGGGAATTTCTTCCCCCACGGAAAAACACGAGGTTGCACGAAGTTTGACGGATTCCACTTTCCCGCCAATTTTCAAATGCACGCCATTTCTGTCATTGGATATTCACAGTATTGGCAGAATAAATTTAGAAAACTCAAAACTTCTGAATGCGGAATCGTGGGAGGTTTTCCCCCACGGAAAAACACGAGGTTGCACGAAGTTTGACGGATTCCACTTTCCCACCAATTTTCAAATGCGCGCCAGCTTTGTCATTGGTTGCATGTTGCCGTTTTGGATGATTTAACGTACAGAATTTTCGAAATTCAAACAAAAATTTACGAAATTTGTAAAACCTTATAGACTTCACATTTAAGTGACTTCATTTGAAAAATTTGAGGATTCTACTTGATGGTTGATCCCCACGGAAATAGACGAGGTTGCACGGGTTTTGACGGATTCCTCTTTCCCGCCAATTTTCAAATTCGCGCCAGTTGCGTCATTGGGTATTCACAGCTTTGGAGGAATAAATTTAAAGAACTTAAAAGAGCTCAAAAAATTATGGAAAACTCTTAATTTTTTTGGAAATTACAAACATTTGCATTTCGGGATTTTCGAGCGCCAAAAATCCTTTGCAATCGGTGCAGTTTGGATCTGCACATGCGCCGCCATTTTTAAGTAGCGGTCCTGTATTATAACATCAAAATGGTGTTTCAAAATTTTCCAAAAATTTTGGCAATGTTAAAAAGTTAGGAAGAACTACTTTTTTACAGTTGCATAATGCCAGTTAATTAATTACAGCGTTTATTTGGGGTATTTACTTACAGAAGTAAATGTAAAGCTCTGTCTATCGGTTTCCCCTCGAGAGTCGGCTCCAATGTGTGCTTTCGTATTTGATCATCAGTCTAAAAAAAATACTTTTTTACACGTTGAACATTTTGGAGGGTTTTATACCGACGCACTCGGAGATCACTCAGCATCGGCCGGTCCAGCTGTAGGCTCGCAAAGTCGTCCAACTGCATGTCGATTATTTGCGCGCTCATTGGGGTCAATTGTGGGGGATTGTGGGCGCCTGGGGCACATTGGGTTAAAGTGATCCAAGTTCATCCAATCGAGTGAAATTGACAGCTAAAACACTTGAATGAGGTGGAGGTATTGGTTCATTTAAAGGCGCGATTTCGGGGAGAGACTTGAACTTTGAAATTTGAAAAGTTAAGGAAATTTCAGAGTGCGAGATTTGGGATATTTGGAAAATAAAAATTCAAATGAAAAGTTGAGAGGTGAAAATGAGAATTTTGTGAATTATAGAAATTTTGATGCTCAGAAATGTTGAGGAAAAAAATGAAAATTTTCAAAATTTTGGAAAGTTGAAAATTTTTTTTTATTCAAAATTTTTTTGGGTATTTTGAGAGCTTTGAGTGCTTTGATGGTCGATTATGGTTGATTGGAAAAATTGGGAAATTTAGCAACTTTGGAAAAAGTTGGAATATGAAGTTTTGGATTTTTTTCTGGGAAAAGGAGAATTGGAAAATTTTGAGTTTATATCATAAAAATTTTTTGATTAAAATTTAGAAGCATGACATTTTTTGAGAATGTGGAAGAACATAACATGAGGGAAATGGAAGATTGTTAACAAAATTGTGAATTTGGGAAATTTGAAAAGTTGGAAAATTTGAAAGTTTGGAAAATTTGAAAATTTGAAAAATTTGAAAAATTTGAAAAATTTGAAAAGTTTGAAAAATTTGAAAAATTTGAAAAATTTGAAAAAATGGAAAAATTTGAAAAAATTGAAAAAATTGAAAAATTTGAAAAATTTTAACAATTTGAAAAATCTGAAAAAATTGAAAATATTGAAAAATTTGAAAATAATTGTGACAAGCCGCCAAGTACAAATTGATTCCAAAATGAGTCCAACATTAACCATCTGCAAAGTTTTCAAAATTTTCAAAATTCTCAAAAAGCCTTTAAAATAGCTTCTCTCAGATTTTCTACTCTTCAGAAAACGAAAAATCCTGGCGTTGAGAAATCAAAAAACTCACGCCAACCTTAAACTCCTCCCTCAACTACCTTAATTACCCCCACCCCAAGGTCCCACTAAAACCACAAAGCCCACACGTCTGTAATCATAAATTCATTTATTCAATGTATACTTCGATATTAAAAATAAAAATAATAAAAATAGTTATCATGCTCCTATATACATCGCAAAGACCACCATCTTTTCCTTACCCTACATCCCCTCAAACAAACGGGGATCTCCCATTCCTCGATTAAGAAAAAAAATGGTAAAAATTAGTGTCATGTCTACTGAATTTCATTTTAGAGCTCTCTTAAATTAAACTATTAAAGTATGAACTAATCGAAGTATCCTGAAGAACACTCCCAACATTGGCAATGTCTCCCCTCCCCAAACTCAATACAGAAATTTCGGGGATTCCCCCTTTTCCCTATTTCACAATTTACTTAGTCTTATGGAAGCACCCAGAAACTAAATGTACATCGTTATCCTTACAACACTCTAAAATCATAAAAAAAAATATATAAATCAGCTGAGTAAATAACACACCAGCATTGTTCAATTAAAGACAACGATTAACAATAATTCAGACTAGGTGTAAATAACCATTAACCCTAAGATTCTAAATTTCCATAATTTCGTAATAAAATTATTGTTAAAGAGAGGATGAATACGTTAATCAACATAATTCACCAGGCCATTGAGCGAATAATTTATTGGTTTATGCCGTTCTCTCTTTTCCCCTGAATAGTCCTTTTCTACATCAATTCAATCAATTGGATCAATTAAATTGAATTGTTAACAAATGCTAACATATCGTGGATTATAACTGCTTGTAATATATAAAATTTACCATAAAAAATTGATATTACAATTTTAGTTCAAGTTAAAATTCAGAATGTTACAATTGCTGGTAAGAGAGTAATCTAATTTACCGATCGCAAGTAAAATAGGCAAATTAGATATCTACTTTACCAAAAACTGTATCGTTAGTTTTCTGCCTTACCCATCGTGGATTATCCAACGAATCAATATTCAATGCTCTTCACTTTTGCTTTTCCCATTCTGTATCTTTAATAATAATAATAAAAAAAATTGTGTCTTCAATAGAGAGTCAAATAATCAAATGCATTGAGTCAATGTTCTGACCAGGGCAGTTCTTTGTAGGCGCTTGTTCTTGAAATTGTAAATTTGGATAAATGTTCGGGAAATTCCTTTGCACTTGTCTGTGCCTTCACCAAGCCACTCCTTCCCCACCGAATAACTCAGAAGAAACAAGAGCTGGAGATAACTTCATATAGAACTTTTTGTAGAGGCGCTCGAGCTCTACAAAAAAGTTCCTACAAAGATTGTTCCAGTTCCCCTAGAATTCGAGTTGCTCCTCGAAAACCGAGCAAGCCTCCCAAGCCTGGCTTCATCAAGAAATTGAGCTGGCTCATTAAATCTACCATCTAATACACCTGTAGAACAATGTTTATGGCCCCTTACACATAACTCTCATCATCAACGATAGACCTAGTATACCCCAGATGCCTAGTGGTGATGGGTGCCCTGGGCTGAGGTGGTGGTCTATATGGTGGTGGTGGTGGCAATGACTTGGATCTCCCCGCAATCTTGTGTCTCTCCTCAAGACTCATATGCACTGGTGGCAGATGCTTGAGCCTGGGTGGCAAAGGTGGTGGCACATCAGCCCAACCAGCAGTCTCCTCCTCACTAGTCTCCACTTGCTTAAAATTGTAAACATCACTCCTCTCATAACTATCAACATTATCTCTAGTCCCATAAATATTGTCACTTCGCTCGTTCTCGTATCGACTGGACTCCTTGCTCACAATATACACCTCACTCTTCACCTTCTTGAACTCATAAATATCCGAATTGTAGCTTGCATTCTGGGAAACTGGAGATCTCGATGTGCCATAGATCTCCGCAGCTCGCTTCTTGAAATCCATCATCTCACTCTTCTTCCCAAAGTCGTAACGGTCTGATGCCAGTGATTCAGAATGATCAGAATGTTGGATTGACTCAGACATTGCCTTCTGGTGATAAGCAGCATCGTGCACTGACTGCACCTCCCCATCATCCCGCATCATCTTGGATTGCCTGAAGACAATCTCCTTGCAACTATCAATATTGTCCTTCAACCTGTAGTTGCTTGTGTAAATTTCTTTATCATCAAATCTCCCTTCTTTTCTCGTCTCATCATCAGCTTTTGTATTTCTCGATGTGCGCTTTAACTGTGCCCTCAACCAATCCTGCCTCTGGAAATTTGGATTTGTATTTGGTGTTATTTTTTCTTCACGATAATTGTGATCGGTTTGAGATGAGAAGGTCGAATGTAATCGCTCATCCCATCCAGTATTGTAGACTCTAACGTAGGACTTTATGGTTTTGTCCTTGTCTGGCTTTTCAAAATTTGGGGTGGATGTGTTGGAGAGTTGGTCAGAGCCAACTGGTGATTCTGGGATGAATAGTTGACAATCAGAGAGAGTTAGGCCTGAGTCGCGGGAGAGGGACATGTGGTCTTTTCTGGGTGGCTCGGTGAGGTCTAGACTGTCCAAGGTTAGTCCACCTGAGTGCAGGCTGTCTGTGCTCTCCTCAGCGCCACTGTCACTTCGCTCTTCGCCCAGTAATTGGGTGACACCATCTCCAAATAGCACTTCACAGTTTCTAATGAGTAGCTCGGTGATTGCTGGCACTGCTCGACTCTGGTTGACTGTTGGGCTGGATGACCACAGCAAACTTGGGCCACAGCAAACACCGAGATTACTTGCACACATTAGGTTGTGCTTGGCTCTTCTTGCTATGTGGTGGAGGACGCAGATCAGGTGGGATAGTAGGCTGTAATTTGCTTTTGGCAGTCTGTTGAGAATTGTTTTGATTGTTTGGACTGAATTAGTGGTTTCTAGGGCTGCCATCCACAGGGGGAATAAGTGGGAGGTTAGGAGGGGATCTGGTAGAGAGCGCAGGAAGTCTTTTAGGAGGGCTGCCACTGCTATTATTGGCGCGTCCTCCAGGCATGTTGGGTCACCAGACGCCTCTATCTGATCCCGACGACCACGAACTATTCGAACGTTGGCGGATTTACGGAAGATTCCTTGGATGAATGGACCTGCAGAGAAAGACATTGTCAGTTCAAGGTGTTAGGTGTTTCAGAAATTTAAAAAAACTAGTGGTGTGTCCATGTGTGTGCTCCACTCGGGGCACAAACACAACTGCCCGATTTGGTTTTTCAGGACAAATTACTAAATTTATTCTTCTCCAATATACTACGGTTAATCAGTGTGAGCCCTGTTATTATCATAACGAAAACATGCCTATTTGAGAATTCCAAACTGACTCATTTATGAAGCAGATAGTTATGAATACTTGAGTAGACGCATGGTGAACATGAGGATGAGACTTATGCGTATTACTTGAGTGAGAGTGAGACACCAATAAGGATGCGGCTGCAAAACAAAAACTTTAATATTTTACCCAGTGGAAGAGTATAAACAATTGCAATTGCTAATAACATTGCAGATACTGCACAAATGCCATCCAAAATGTGATCCGCTCGATTTTGCATGAAAACGCTTCGATTGGGAGCGTCATGACAGCGCTGGGTCCATTCGTTCACTTATTACATACATAATTGTGGAGACTGCTATACCTCCTTAATTATGCAAATTATCGAAAAAAGGCATTCTACATAAAATACGTATTTTTATATGGCAAACAACTTTTCTCATATGAATTTTGCGCTAACTCTAATAGTTTATGCAGTAGAACATTATAAACAATTGACATTGTTAATAACAATATAAGTACTGGACCACTTACTCAAAATTTAATCAGTTATAAAATATGACTGATTATATCTTTCAACTGTGACATTGAGTACCTGGATTACAACATTTTTGTGTGAATGAACGTTCATTATCACTATTTTCCATTTTTGCTCAACATGAATTTCTCACAAACAGGGGAACTACTCGATGGATTCGATCGAAAATCTAATCAGCTATAAGTTACACGGAGACGCAACGATTGAAAAAAAAATTAATCGAATCGCACGATCCGTTTCCGAGAAAACGTAAACGAACAATTTGGCCACATACGGACGAACACACACACACACACATACAGACACTTCTCTGAAAACCCTTCAGCATGATGCAAAACGATCGTGAAAATTTCATCGATCGGAAAAAAAACGAGATGTGTTACCTTTTGCAAATAGTTGCTGCAACATCACGAGCACAGGCTTAGGCAGACCATTTTCATCCAGTCGGGAGAGATTTACTCCGAAAATGTTGGGGTTGAGGGATAGAGAGCGGCGGAGAAGTCCAGTTATTTTGGACTTGGATTTTTTGAGCGGGGACTTCAGGATTGGACGGAGGATGAAGTGACAGGTGTCGTGGCCACTCTTGTTGCAGTGCTCCAGGTCGAAACCCTCGTCCGTTGATAGGGTGTGACGGAGGTTTGAGAGCTTTATGGCGAATGGACGCTCCTGGCCTATCAGCGGGTAGGGCGCCTCGTCCAGGGAGGTGCGAGCCCACAGCTGGAAGGAACCTTGGAGGTCCAGGAGACGGGTGGCGAGATTCACGCAGGCGGAGGCTGTCATCTCGGAGGGGACCATTATTCTTTTACACTAGAAATTGAAAATTACTGTGAATTGTATTCATATTTTTTGGAAATTCTGGGCATTTTGCAAAATTACTCTCTTAAAAATTTTGAAAATTTTCAAAATTTCAACAAATTCAAAATTTTCAAAAAACTAAAAAAATTCAAATTTTAAAAAAAATCAATTTCTTCCAAAAAATCCATTTTTTCAAAAAAATCAAATTTTTCAAAAAATTCAAAAAAACCAAAAAATTTCAAAAATAAAAAAAACGGAGAATTTAAGAAAAAATTGAAAAACTAAAAAAAATTCAAAAATTTCAAAAATTTCAAAAATTTCAAAAATTTCCAAAATTTTAAAAATCTTGAAAATTTTGCAAATTTTCAAAATTTGTAAAATTTCCGAAATTTCCAAAACTTTCCAAAAACTTCCAAAGATTTCAAGAATTTGAAAACAATTATCAATTTTTAAAATCATAATAATTTCGAAAACTTCAAGAATTTTCAAAACGTGTTAAATGAATAAGGAAAATCCAACTTATCAGAAACAGAAAAAAAAAATTTAATTACGAGGTTGCACGAAGTTTGACGGATTGCACTTTCCCGCCAATATTCAAATGCACGCCAGTGCTGACATTGGAAATTCACAGTTTTGGAGGAATAAATTTAGAAAACTCAAAACCTCTGAATGCGGAATCGTGGCAATTTTTCCCCCACGGAAAAACACGAGGTTGCACGAAGTTTAATGGATTCCACTTTCCCGCCAATTTTCAAATGCACGCCAGTTCTGTCATTGGATATTCACAGTTTTGGAGGAATAAATTTAGAAAACTCAAAACTTCTGAATGCGGAATCGTGGGAAGTTTTCCCCCACGGAAAAACACGAGGTTGCACGAGTATTGACGGATTCCACTTTCCCGCCAATTTTCAAATGCACGCCAGTTCTGTCATTGGATATTCACAGTTTTGGAGGAATAAATTTAGAAAACTCACAACTTCTGAATGCGGAATCGTGGGAATTTCTTCCCCCACGGAAAAACACGAGCTTTCACGAAGTTTGACGGATTGCACTTTCCCGCCAATTTTCAAATGCACGCCAGTTCTGTCATTGGATATTCACAGTTTTGGCAGAATAACTTTAGAAAACTGAAAACTTCTGAATGCGGAATCGTGGGAATTTTTCCCCCACGGAAAAACACGAGGTTGCACGAAGTTTGACGGATTCCACTTTCCCGCCAATTTTCAAATGCACGCCAGTTCTGTAATTGGATATTCACAGTATTGGCAGAATAAATTTAGAAAACTCAAAACTTCTGAATGCGGAATCGTGGGAATTTCTTCCCCCACGGAAAAACACGAGGTTGCACGAAGTTTGACGGATTCGACTTTCCCGCCAATTTTCAAATGCACGCCAGTTCTGTCCTTGGATATTCAGTTTTGGAGGAAGAAATTTAGAAAACTCACAACTTCTGAATGCGGAATCGTGGGAATTTTTCCCCCACGGAAAAACACGAGGTTGCACGAAGTTTAATGGATTCCACTTTCCCGCCAATTTTCAAATGCACGCCAGTTCTGTCCTTGGATATTCAGTTTTGGAGGAAGAAATTTAGAAAACCCACAACTTCTGAATGCGGAATCGTGGCAATTTTTCCCCCACGGAAAAACACGAGGTTGCACGAAGTTTGACGGAGTACACTTTCCCGCCAATTTTCAAATGCACGCCAGTTCTGTCATTGGATATTCACAGTTTTGGAGGAATAAATTTAGAAAACTCAAAACTTCTGAATGCGGAATCGTGGCAATTTTTCCCCCACGGAAAAACACGAGGTTGCACGAAGTTTGACGGATTCCACTTTCCCGCCAATTTTCAAATGCACGCCAGTTCTGTCATTGGATATTCACAGTATTGGCAGAATAAATTTAGAAAACTCAAAACTTCTGAATGCGGAATCGTGGGAAGTTTTCCCCCACGGAAAAACACGAGGTTGCACGAAGTTTGACGGATTCCACTTTCCCGCCAATTTTCAAATGCACGCCAGTTCTGTCATTGGATATTCACAGTATTGGCAGAATAAATTTGGAAAACTCAAAACTTCTGAATGCGGAATCGTGGCAATTTTTCCCCCACGGAAAAACACGAGGTTGCACGAAGTTTGATGGATTCCACTTTCCCGCCAATTTTCAAATGCACGCCAGTTCTGTCCTTGGATATTCAGTTTTGGAGGAAGAAATTTAGAAAACTCACAACTTCTGAATGCGGAATCGTAGGAATTTTTCCCCCACGGAAAAACACGAGGTTGCACGAAGTTTGACGGATTCCACTTTCCCGCCAATTTTCAAATGCACGCCAGTTCTGTCATTGGATATTCACAGTATTGGCAGAATAAATTTGGAAAACTCAAAACTTCTGAATGCGGAATCGTGGCAATTTTTCCCCCACGGAAAAACACGAGGTTGCACGAAGTTTGACGGATTCCCGTGCCCGCCAATTTTCAAATGCACGCCAGTTCTTTCATGGGATATTCACAGTTTTGGAGGAATAAATTTAGAAAACTCAAAACTTCTGAATGCGGAATCGTGGGAAGTTTTCCCCCACGGAAAAACACGAGGTTGCACGAAGTTTGACGGATTCCACTTTCCCGCCAATTTTCAAATGCGCGCCAGCTTTGTCATTGGTTGGATGTTGCCGTTTTGGATGATTTAACGGGTTGAGGTCACGAAACCCAGATCGGAATAACCAACTGTTGCATAGAATGAACTGGGACTAGTTGGATTCAAAAAACATTGTACGAAAGGTATAGCATATGCGACAATTATATAAAGGGGAATTATTGAAAAATAACATACTTGATTGATTGGCATGTGCAAAAAATTAATTCGTAATCAAGTACGATACATATAGGAATACCCGTTTCAAAATTCGCCTTCACAGTCCTGATCAATTCCGAATTACGGATGTATGAAAATCAGCCAGTTTATGGGCAGTGTATTGCAATAGAACAGACATTACGTTAGAATATTATCATCGCAGTATGGCTCCCGGCAAAATTTATTCGATAAGAGATACGTATAGTAGATTGGGTTATGAATGCACTGAATACGAGTGCCTTAATTGGTTTAGCACATTAGCTCCATTTTTGCACTTCCAAGACAACATGAAACTTGTCGTCTCCTCCGTTATACATATTCCCTTCTAACAATTTTCCCCAATGTAAATTATGCCTGTAATTTGATCTCCAATGACAATAGAATATTAAACAATACTATAAGCAAAATAATTTTTCTTTACGTCACTATAATAACGAAATACAAACAGAAAGAAGCAATCCTCGATGCAATTGAAATTGCATGTTCGTATGGGCGTGTTCGACATTACCACAATACAAATGCAAATAACCCCAACCCGCAAATGTTCGGTACTTTGATCGATAGTACTTCATGTAATTGGGTATCAAATGAGATGGTCATGGCAGACTCAGATTGATGATATTTGAAAAAATTGAAAAAATTACTTGGTATCATCTATACGGGCGTACACATTCCCAACAGCATGGGAAGTGGATAATAAGTTTATTATCAATCACCCTATTCATAAGAAGACCTCATAAGTCGTTCACCATGTTAACACAGAATTTTCTCCGCAGTACTATGCATCGAAAATTCAATTTATCCTAAAATGGCGGTCACGGATAACTTAACGTCCGTATACTGAAAACATCGGTAATACAGAACACGCCGGTAGTGCTGGCCAGGGGACGGGCATATCCGAAAGCATATACTTGGCAGATACATAATCATTTTTGGAATGGAATCCATTTAGATAATTTGGGAATACTTTCGGATAATTTAGGAGTAAATTTTTTAAATTTAGGACATAATAGTTTAATTACTATGATTTTTTTATTTTTACACCGTATAGTTAGCAGTTTTTTTCGAAAAAAATTTGATTCGTCCTACATCGACGAGAAATAATTTGGGAAGCCTAAAAAACATCATTTCCGAATTTAGGAATAAGCGCTTTTATTTTCAATAATTATTTTCTAATTAATTATTTTTTTACGGTCAACACATTTCCTTTAATTTTTAATATTTATCATTGGTCGGTACTCCGGAAGATAAAACAGAACATGATTTTTTTTTTAGGACAAAGTGGAATTATTATGCATATGCAGTATGTACAACCAAGTATTTCAAAAGCGCAAATGTGCTTGAAATCAATTCATCCCATTCTGACAGACAGTATCACTTTTTTTTGCCTCGTACCAATTCAGGTACAATTTCTATATTTATTAATAGATTTCTTCAATCTGATTGAGGAGTCAAGATAATTTTTCAATCAACGACTTGTTTGCATACAAACTCTTTCGAAACGCTATTTAAAACTACCCCCTACGATTAGACAGTCTGTGATGTTTATCAATACAATAAGGCGCACAAGGAAAGTAACTTCAATACTTCCATACTTATACCCGTACACGTTCATAACAGTCTCTTGTGCTCATTTGCTTTGACAGCGTGATGCGCCGAGGCGAATCTCTGTTTCTCAAAGATGTGGCTTGCGGTTACGATTGCCTGCGACTTAAGTCTTCCGCGTTCGATGAAGTTGGATGAAATGTTGGAATCAATAAGGCTGGATTACTCGAATCAAATTCTTATGAGTCTTGGATACATATATTACTAATGACATATTCCTTGTCACAACAAAACTATTCTCTTCCGAAGTACAGTCATTCTCAATTTCACGGTTGTCGTAAGCTTACAGCGCAAGCTAGAAGAATCATACTCACTTTCACATCGTCTCTAATTCATTCCATGATAAATCATGTCTTTATACATTCACAGTATGCGATGTAAAGAAGGATCAAGCGTTATAGGGATCAGCCCTTATTCGGATGATCATTAAGTGTATTTAATTGGCAAAGTACTTAAAACAAATCGGAATTCTTTACCAGGTGTTTGTAGTAAATACCGTCGCGATCAACCAAAGGGATTCATAATTCATCCATTATCATTGAGGTTCCATAATCCAAATCAAACATGGCTTATAAATATGATAGGGATTTTCTATTTCGCAAGTTAGGGCGTTTCCATGTTAAAATCTGGGCGCCGTGACCTCAACCCGTAGAAACAGCTGGTAGGCCTGCGCAGTACGGTCTGCGAACGTGCGCACGTGACACGTGCGCAACTCGAATGTTACCCGCCAAAAGTGTGCAACTGTCAAACCTTCGAAGCCAATTGTGTCTTTTATTGGTATTAAATAATTAAATTGAGCTATTTCTTTCGCATTACGACATATAATGCCAAAATCGAAGATGCTAAAGAAAAATGGCGCCAAAAGTGACAGTTTGAAAATGGAGTAGGAGAAGAATAAAACAGTCTCTGAGAATTTTAAATCCACTTTATTTATTGTATATTCAAAGTTCATGAGTAGAAACAGCGGGTAGGCCTGCGCAGTACGGTCTGCGCACGTGCGCAACTCGAATGTTTCCCGCCAAAAGTGTGCAGCTGTCAAACCTTCGAAGCCAATTGTGTCTTTTATTGTTATTAAACGATTAAAGTGAGCTATTTCTTCCGCATTACGACATATAATGACAAATCGAAGATGCTACAGAAAAATGGCGCCAAAAGTGATGGTTTGAAAATGGAGTAGGAGAAAAATAAAACAGTCTCTGAGAATTTTAAATCCACTTTTTATTCAAATAAATTCATTTGGGCATTCAGGAAGGTGCAGATTCTTTTCACATAATTATACATAATGCATTATATTTGCTCATAATGACGCATTTATCAATTAATTGTTGAATAACGAGAATAAAAACTAATTAAGTAACAATGATATATTGTAAAATTTGTTATTAATACGCTTGTAATATTGATTGCTGCCCTATGACTAATCAATGTTTTTTTAAGGCTCGATGAGTCTTTCTCATTATATCTTTCATTCGTATATTTACATATGTATACATGTAGGCGAGTCCAATACTGAGACATTCTCCTTTTGCAGTCGGGTTTTTTTTTTTGCGACCATTTTTTAGTCTATTTTTTGGATTAATTTCAGGAATGTAGAATGATTTGTTAACAGAAAAAGAAAGTCTAATTTTTAAATAAAATATGTTTGATCGAGGAATAATTAAATTTCAGAATTGTTAGAATTTCAAATAATGCCTAAAAATTTAACTTTCGGAAATAAAAAAAAAATTGACATTTTTTGAGATTTAAAAATTTTTTTTAATGCTCAAAATCATGCGATTTTTTTTTTTAAATCCAACGGGGTTTAAAAAAAATTTCATAAAATTTCTAAGAAAAAAAAAAAATAATTTTTTTTTTTTTTCAATGTAATTATTCCTCGATCGATTTTATTTCACATATTTTACCCACAATTGTCAAACACTCATCTGCAATTGGAGATTTCTCGAAAACAACTGATCGCAATGCAGTGTTTTATTCCCTCAAAAATCGCTGAATTAAATTTTCGTTCTGGTTTTCCTGCCAAAGCTGTGAAAAGGTAGAAAAATAACGAGAGTAATTGGCTGGATCATGTGTACAGATATATAGCAATTTTATGATTATGATCGACTATTTTTCACTCTTCAATTCCGTCGAAAATTTTTTTTATTATTGGCGCCAAAAAATTGCATTAACTCCTAAAAAATTGGTTTTCGGAAAAAATGTTATACAACCTTTTTTATGGGAAATCAAATTCTCTACAAAAAAGTAAATATAGGATTTTTTTGTAAACCTAATAGTTTTCGAAATACCAGGAGAAATTGAAGAGCGATTATTTTCGCTGAAGGAACAACGCATGTAGCGGATTTAATAACCGCTAAAAATTAATGCTAACAATTGAGAAATTGTCAGTTGTTTCTCTCTTAGCCTCTACATCTTCTACAATTTAACATCTTCCACCATTTGGGATTGTTTATTCATATCATTTCAATACTTTTCATCACAGGCTTAATGAGGGCTTTTTTTATTAAACGATAATTCATTGAAGTGTAGAAAATACTTCGAGTACAATATTATCGCCAATTCATCATTTTGTTATTCAATTTTTTTTGTCAAATTTTTTTTTTTAAATCTCGATAATTATTGATTTGGTCAAAGAATATCGCAAAATATTTTCGTCAGAATTTTCTTCAGAAAGTTTAATGATATCCTTTTTATCGTCATTAATTATAGAGATAAATGCACAATTAACATAATAAATTAACAATATGAGAAGACTGACCTATCAGCCGCTATTAAGAGAGGAGAGTATGGAAGCAACCTCCGACATGGATAGCAAACAAAATGCTCTGACTTTCCATCGCGCGTTCAATGATAAGGCTCAAAAATATTGTAAAACAAACATTCCGATGTCAAGAACCTTACACCAAAAATTGATAAAGATTCAAAGCCGAGAAATGATTATTTTCGTTGAGTGAAAATGCGAGGTGGCTACTGAGCCGGTGACCGCCATCTTGATTTCAAATATGGCGGCGATAACTGTCACCCATCTCACGATTTTGAATCAACGCAACTCATGCTATCCACATTCGTCTCAACTTGTTATATCGTAATTGTGGAATAGTTTGTGAAAATAATGTTAATTGCATTTTGTATTTCAAATGTTATTAAATTTGTATCGCACTTCCATTGGTAAAACCAGAAAATTATTTCGAAAACATTCCCATCCCCAAAATCTCTTCACAAAAATTGATAACGATCTGAAGAGGATAAACAATTTTTTTCATCGGTTGAACATCCGAAGTGACTCATGGGCTGGGCGCCGCCATCTTGAAATCGAGTGAAGCAAAATGGCGGCAGTTCCTTTACTGACCATCTCACGATTTGAAGCGACTGGGATAATTATTCATGTAGTTAAAATAAATATCTGTTCAGTGCATCATATGCTGAAAAATTGAAATTCTTTTTCACAATATTTTTTTAAACTCTTATTGAACTAACGATGACAGTTTACAAGAAATCTGTTCACCTCTTTCAAAAGTTGTTTCTCGCGCATGCGCTCTTAATTGCATCGACGGCCTTTGTAATTTGGGACAAATTGAAAACAGATATTTAAACAAAAAGTGCCTTATCACATTGTTATTATAACAATCAACTGCATAGCAGAGGTAACAAACAAAATTACGAATTTGTTTTTTTTTTTTTCGAACGATTACAGGCGCAATTTGCTCGGACATTTTACACATAATTTTTCTTAATTTGTCTTAGACTAGGCAAGAATTGTTGGAAAAAGCTTTGTCATCGCACCTCGATTCTCACGTTGTTATCAATTCATCAATTGTTTATTAAAATTTAAGTCAATTCTGCAACGTCGAGAGTCTTGAGGTTGAAGTGCAGCTAATAATGTTTATAATCAAAGAATAACTTGTCTTAATATCGTATTATCTCTCATTCATTTAAGTTAATCGTGTCTATCTTTGGTCCGTGGAGCGTTTCATTTTTTTTTTTTTTTTTTAGATAATAAATATATGACTTTGTTTAATTATAGCGTAGCTTAGTTGCTTATGTAGACTAGGGATGACTCATTTGACAGCGCATGAGGTATACAATTTGTTTAGCCATCTTACCATCATTTGCGTCGCTTCTTTTTCGTTTTGAGGGGCGAAAGTTTTTCCAAATTTTTTTTTGCAGCGAAATCGGGGGACTTTGAATGGTCAGCGGCGACGGAGCGCATTGGGCAAGTCAACTTTTAGGAAATGACGTCAGAATTGCGCAGGAATAATGAATTTTTTGGTGGCATCTAAAGTGGCTTCGAAATTTCTATTGCACTTTTGCAAATTTTTTTCAAAATTTTTTCAAAATTTTTTCAAAATTTTTTCGAAATTTTTTCGAACTTTTTTCGATTTTTTTTTTCGAATTTTTCTTCTAAATATTTTCGAAATATTTTCGAAATATTTTCGAAATTTTTTCGAATTTTTTTCGAAATTTTTTCGAAATTTTTTCAAAATTTTTTCGATTTTTTTCCACAATTTTTTCGATTTTTTTTCCAAAATTTTTTCGAAATTTTGTAATTGTTTTTAATTTTTGCAAATAAAAACAAAATTCGAAAATTTTAAAATTGAGCTTTTTCAACTTTTTTTTGTTTTGAAAATTTTCAAATTTTCTAAATATTGTTTTTGAAAAATTGAATTTTGTACGAGAAAAAAATTTCACAATTGCTTTTTTTAAATTTCATGAAAAACATCCCAATTTCGTCGCTACTGAACCGCCCTCATTATTTCAAATTTCCCGCCTTATTTCTCTTCAAATTTTTGCAACGTCAATACATCTCATTTGTATTGAGGATTTAATTCCGCTTCAATGGTATTAATTTACGTATTCGTTGTGTCAATTGCAACAGTGTTTCATTAATTCAATCAACTTCATATACTTTACTCATTATTATAATTATAATTACTATAATAAATTTTGTAGCAAAATTGTTGAACGAGATGAACGACACTAGCTCCACTACAGAAAATTCAAAAAATTATGCAAGGTACAGTGGCACCATTTCACAAAATGGGAAATTAACCTAGCATTCCATAAAATAAATCAACATTTTCTATTTTGAATAAAATATAAAATTTATACTCACAGAAATTAAGGGAAACAAATATGAATAAATACTCACATCACCAAAATGGCGGCGCCTACTCGATCAGCTGATTTTGCGCGGGAATTCACATAACGCAAGAACAATTAAAACTTTTTTCTCATCTCAATTATTGGAAGTTAGAAATCAAATTTGAAATATTTTAATTTTCAATTTTTCTCATTAAATTTAAGTTTGATTTTGATTTTTTGAATTTGAATTTAAACTAAAATAGATATGAATTTTTGCAGTGGAATTTGAATTTGATTTTGAAAAATATTTTCCAACTCGAAATGGAATTTTAGAATTAGAAAAATGAAATTGTAAATTTTTTGAATTTGAAGTATGAGCGCGCGCGAAGAGGAACATGGCGGCGCACATTTCAGAGCCAATCAGATTGAAGCATGAGTGAAAAGAGTATGGCGGCTCAGATGACAGCCAATGAGAATTGAAATTAGTGTAATGGCCGCCGCCGTGAGCCGCCATTACATGGTTGGTCATTTTTGTAAAGGATAATCGCTCAAAATTGATGAAATATGGGATAAAAATCGAAATGGCGGCGTCTACTCGATCAGCTGTTTTTTTGGCGGGAATTCAGAAAAATTTGAAATTCGGTAAAATGTATTTTACAGGTTAAGACTTTTTTTGTATGTATAGTTTAGTTATAGCTATGGAGCCATTTTAAAACGTTCATTTTGCTACAGAATTATGATTATTATAGTTATAATATTATAATAAATTATGATAAATCTTTGGCGCTCTGATAAGGTGCTTATTACTGTAATTGGTGCGACGGGGTGACTAGATTATTTCATATGGCAAAAGGATATATTTCGTAATTTTCTGATTAAGTTAGTCTACGGTACTCCAATGACACTGCGGTATCCTTAAACTTTTAGGTTAATCAGTAGTTTAGGTAATTTATTTAGTTTATTTAATTCATGAGAAATTACGAATGGTCGGTGAGTCATTTACAGGTGAATTTTCACTTCGTTATTTTTTTTTTTTTTTGGGGGGGGGGGATTGAAAAATAGCGAAGGGAAAGCTCGAGATGGGGCGGCTTTTAGTGTAAAAAATAGATTAGATCGGCGCGCGGGGGATAATGAGATTTGTTGGGGCATTTAGGGGCGGTATTGAGGCGTTTTTGGAGAATCGGCGACGCATTCTCAGTGGGAAAATTTCGCATATCATTAGTTAGTTTTTCCTTTTAAATTTTGAATTTTGGAAATTTTTGAAAATTTGAGCATTTTTTGGGGGAGGATTTTTTTTTTTTTTTTTTTTTTGACATTGAACTTTTTCTGAAACGTCAAATTTTTTTTTGGGGAGGGGAATTGTTTGAAAATTGGTGGGAAAATTTTGAAAAATTTACAGTTTTCGAAATTTTGAAAATTTTCAAAAAGTTTTTCAAAATTTTCAGAATTTTGGAAATTGTCCAACTTTTTGGCATTGAAAAAACATTTCTAAATTTCTTCAAAATTTCGGAGATTTTTGGAAATTTGAGGAATTTGTTGGAATAATAAAAAAAAACTGAAAATTGAAAAAATTTCAGAGTTTGCTGCGGGATTGGATTTGGCGGTCTAATCTCTCCACTTCACTCAATTTCCCAACTTCTCACAAAGCAAGAGCCACTCGATTCGATCGTGCCTCAAGAGCCTTCTTCACCGCTCAATAGACGACACTCTCGACTGGTTCTCGACTTGAGTGTCGATGTGCCCTCACCAACAAACATTTTGTCAAGTCCTCGAATTTTTAAATTTTCAAATTTTCAAATTTTCAAATTTTCAAATTTTCAAATTTTCAAATTTTCAAATTTTCAAATTTTCAAATTTTCAAATTTTCAAATTTTCAAATTTTCAAATTTTTAAATTTTCAAATTTTCAAATTTTCAAATTTTCAAATTTTCAAATTTTCAAATTTTCAAATTTTCAAATTTTCAAATTTTCACATTTTCAAATTTTCAAATTTCCAAATTTCCAAATTTTCAAATTTTCAAATTTTCAAATTTTCAAATTTTCAAATTTTCAAATTTTCAAATCTTTAAATTTTCACATTTTTAAATTTTCCAATTTTGAAATTTTGAAATTTTGAAATTTTAAAATTTTGAAATTTTGAAATTTTGAAATTTTGAAATTTTGAAATTTTGAAATTTTGAAATTTTCAAATTCTGCAATTTTCAAATTTTCAACTTCCGAAATTCGCGAGAACCTCAAAATTTATGCGAGATATAAAAAATTCCACAATACTATTTTGATGGGAAATTCTATCCCCAAAAAATGTTTGTATAAAAAAAACGGTATCCCCATAAATTTGTGAATACTGATCAAAAACCATTTTTATGAAAACCAATTTCATTGAATTCAATTTAAAAAAGGGGCCTCATCTACTGATTTTTTAAAAAAATTTCAATAATTTTTTTGGCAGTCGGTTTCAGATGACATCTGCAAGTGTGGGTGGTATGCACTGATAACATTATCGATTTAAGGATGTAAGGCAATTAAAAAAGAATGTCCCTAATTTTTTTTTTAATAACAGTAGCAAATATATTTTGTATATTAGAATTTGAGAATGAATTTGAGGTATAACACCCTCCCACAGAAATTTCTATAGGAAGCTATATAAAATTCTATAGGATTTTCTATAGAAATCTAATTTTTATAGAAAATCCTAAAATTTATATAACAAATTTCATGGGAATCCTATAGGGCTTTCTATAGAAATTTTCATAGGAAAGTCTATATAAAATTCTATAGGATTTTCTATAGAAATCTATTTTTTTATGAACAATCCTAAAATTGCTATAACAAATTTCATAGGGTTTCTACAGGACTTTCTACAAGAATTTCTATAGAAATTTCTACAGAAAATTCTATACAAAATTCTATAGCATTTTGTATAGAAATCTTTTTTTATAAGAACTCCTAAAATTTCGGCAACGGTTTTCATGGGAATTCTATAGAACTTTCTATAAGAATTTCTATAGACGTTTCTATTCAAAATGCTATATAAAATTCTATAGAATTTTCTATAGAAATCTATTTTTTTTGAATAATCCTAAAATTGCTATAACCAATTTCATAGGATTTCTATAGGACTTTCTATAAGAATTTCTATAGAAATTTCTACAGGAAATTCTATACAAAATTCTATAGCATTTTGTATAGAAATCTTTTTTTATAAGAACTCCTAAAATTTCGGCAACGGTTTTCATGGGAATTCTATAGAACTTTCTATAAGAATTTCTATAGACGTTTCTATTCAAAATGCTATATAAAATTCTATAGGTGTTTCTAGAAATAGATTTCTGGCAAAAAATCCTAACATTTCTAAAACAAATTTCATAGTATTTCTATAGGACTTTATACAAGATTTCTATAGAATTTTCTACAGGAATTTCTGTACAAAATTCTATAGTATTTTGTATAGATGTTTTTTTCTATAAAAACTCCTGAAATTTCTCTAATTCTATAGGACTTTCTATGAGAATTTCTATAGACATTTCTATAAGGAATGCTATATAAAATTCTATAGAATTTTCTATAGAAATCTATTTTTTTTGAATAATCCTAAAATTGCTATAACCAATTTCATAGGATTTCTATAGGACTTTCTATAAGAATTTCTATAGACGTTTCTATTCAAAATGCTATATAAAATTCTATAGGTGTTTCTATAGAAATAGATTTTTTGCAAAAAATCCTAACATTTCTATAACAAATTTCATAGTATTTCTATAGGGCTTCACACAAGATTTCTATAGAAATTTCTACAGGAAATTCTATACAAAATTCTATATTCTGTATAGAATTTTTTTTTCTATAAAAACTCCTAAAATTTCTGTAACGAATTTCATAACAATTCTATAGGACTTTCTATGAGAATTTCTATAGACATTTCTGTAACGAATGCTATATAAAATTCTATAGGTTTTTCTATAGGAATATATTTTTTGTAAAAAAATCTATAATTTTCATACCAAATTTCTGTAGAGCTTGCATACGAATTTCTATAGAAATTTCTATAGGAAATTCTATACTAAATTCTACAGGATTTTCTAGAGAAATCAATTTTTTTGGACAAATTCTAAAATTTCTATAACAAATTCCTCCAGGATTTTCTATACGAATTTCTATAGAATTTTCCCAATAAACTCTATGGAAATTTTATAGAAGAGTACAAGAAATACTGTGAAAAAAAAAACATATTTTCAATAGAGTATTGCATCCTTAAGACAGCCATTACATCCTTAATTCTCCGTTACGCTAATTTTTTTTGTTCAAAGAACGTTCGACATTTTTAAATTTCTTCAACGACTTAGCAAAAGTTATTTACGCGAAATGTGTACTTTATTATTAAAATTCTATCACGTCTACGCGATTTAATTTTTAATTTTTAATTTGATTAATTTTTCTAATTTATCCGAAAATTAATCTTGTTGGAGTTAAATAAGAGTGAAATTGTTTTGTAAAAAAATTAGAGAAATAGTTATTCGCTATTGATAATGATCAATCACCCAATTTTGGATGTTTTTTTTACATTCGTAATCATAAAGATTTTTTTTTCTATTTTTGCAATATTTTTTTTTGCAGGTTTCTCATACATTGCATGCCAAAGAGCACCCACGAAGATTTACTTTCATATTCTTAATGGCCAGCATTATTAAACATTATACAATTACCTTTACGAAAAAATATATATGCGAACTATTTTTCGACCATATGTGCGGTTGAACATTGAATATTTGAGATATCAAGCGTGTATGAAAAAATCCGGCGGGATTTCTATGGGATATGCCATAGGAGATCTTATGGGTTTTCTATATGATATGCCATGGGATTTCCATGAGATATGCCATAGGGAATCGTATGGGATCTCTATGGGATATCCCACAGGGAATCTTATGGGATTTCTATGGAACATGCCATAGGGAATCTTATGGGATTTTGATGGGACATGTCATAAGAAATCTTATGGGATTTCTATGGGGTATGCCATAGGAAATTTTATGGAATTTCTATGGGACATGCCATAGGAAATCTTATGGGATTTTGATGGGAAATACCATAACAAATTTTATGGGATTTCTATGGGGTATGTTATAGGAAATCTGATGGAATTTCTGAGGGACATGTCGTAGGAAATCTTATGGGATTTCTATGGGATATGTCATAAGAAATCTTATGGGATTTCTATGGGGTATGCCATAGGAAATTTTATGGAATTTCTATGGGACATACCATAGGAAATCTTATGGGATTTTGATGGGAAATACCATAACAAATTTTATGGGATTTCTATGGGGTATGTCATAGGAAATCTGATGGAATTTCTGAGGGACATGTCGTAGGAAATCTTATGGGATTTCTATGGGACATGTTATAAGAAATCTTATGGGATTTCTATGGGGTATGCCATAGGAAATTTTATGGAATTTCGATGGGACATGCCATAGGAAATCTTATGGGATTTTGGTGGGATATGCCATAACAAATCTTATGGGATTTCTATGGGATATGCTATAAGAAATCTTATGGAATTTCTGTGGGACATGCCATAGGAAATCTTATGGGATTTTGATGGGATATGCCATAACATATTTTATGGGGTGTCTATGGGATATGCCATAAGAAATCTTATGGAATTTCTATGGGGCATGCCATAACCAATCATATGGGATTTCTATGGGGTATGCCATCGGAAATCTCATGGGATTTTGATGGGATATACCATAACAAATCTTATGGGATTTCTATGGGGTATGCCATAGGAAATTTTATGGAATTTCTATGGGACATGCCATAGGAAATCTCATGGGATTTTGATGGGATATGCCATAACAAATCTTATGAGATTTCTATGGGGTATGCCATAGGAAATTTCATGGAATTTCTATGGGGTATGCCATAGGAAATTTTATGGAATTTCTATGGGACATGCCATAGGAAATCTTATGGGATTTCTATGGGACATGCCATAGGGAGTATTATGGAATTCACCTTACCCACTCCAGATCACGGTACCAAATGTACTTAAATTATTTTTCGCTGATAGATGGCGCCACTTATTTAGTTGGCTTTTCGAAAATTTGAAATTGTACAGTACGAGAGTACTAATATTTTTTTTCGCAATTTACCTATACCTATTCGCATATATATTTTTTCCCATTGGGCGTTTCTATTTCTCTGTCCGATAGCAGCCTCAAAGCCCGACAAAAGCATGGGCTCCCGTAAAAACATTTTTTCGATATATATATATATATATATATATATATATATATATATATATATATATATGTATATATACTTTTCAAAATTTCAGATACGGGAATTATGCCAGCTGCGCAATTTAATTAAATTGATGAAGATCCGGGAAGGAATGCAATACAATCCGGTTAACGAGACAGCTAGGAAATTTCCGGTTATAAACAGTATTTATAACCCTATGTCCGCCCATTAACTGACTGCTTTTGTCTCGCTATAGCTTTTATGTTCAGCAGGCTTGTGGGGAATATACATATAATGGTGAAATTAAAATGCTCTATTTTTTTCACTAGAATGAGCAGTTTTATCTCATGAAGTGAATGAAATGGTGGAGCGGGAGAGGGGAGAGAAGTGGTTTTTTAATTTCCCGATAGGGCAAGTTATTGTTATCAATTTTGGACGGGTTTGAATTTTTTCAAATTTAATTTAAAAATTGGATGTTTATTAAAAAAAAAAAACATTATTTTCCTTCAGATTTGATTAATGAGAAAAAATCAGGGCGAGGGAGGGGGGAGGGGGTGGGTGGGAGGAAGGGGGGGGGGGAGTGGCGATGAGGCGATAAATTTGGCAAAAAAAAATTGTTCTACCTATATCCCCGCGTTTCTCTCAAAACCGATTGACACCGTAAAAATGTCTTTACAGGAATTGAGTTCAACCTAAACACTGAGATCCTCGCAGACGTCATGAACTCCGTCGTAAAAAGGTAAGTACACTCTTCTGAAAAGTTCAATTCGATTTTCAATCCTAGGTTAACGGGACTCGAAGTATATCCTGTCACCTTTATCCGCGAGACATACTGTACAAATATTCGCACACGTAACACAGCAGTAAATCCTCGATTTTTTCAATGTTGTAGTGCCTGATAAGTCCATGTTCTAGGACTCCCAACAACTGTCTCCCATGTATCCAACGCAGTTTTTTTCCTGAAACATCGCAATAAGTTATAATAATTTGACAAAATAAATTAATTATTAATTATTAATTCCAATAATTTTTCTGACGAGGTGTGTATGTGTAGGTGTGTGTATGTGTGTGTGTGTGTATGTGTGCGTGATACAGGTCAATCAATTTCTCCCCACACCACGACGGAACATCTGCTGAGCAATGCTTCGTTGTGTAGGGGACGCCTCTTCAGTAGAGAATCCTTTCCGGTCTTCTACCGCAAGAACATCCTCCGTTTACTCTGGATTTTTCCGTAGCTGCTCCTCGCGGCGCAAGTCCGTCAGAACCTCCATTGCAAATACGCTGGTCGCATCCCAGCAATGACACACACAGCGTCGTTTGATACTGTGCGGTATGGGCTAACCACTCTAAGGGCACTCAGCCTGTAGACTGGAACAATTTTCCGCCGAGATGCTTGGCTTCGTAATGCATCACTCCATATAAGAATACCATATGTTAATACCGACGTAACAACTGATGATAGCAGGAGCCTTCTCCTTTGTTTTGGCCCTCCAATGTTTGGCATAAGTCTTGCAAGGGCAGTCTTCACTGCTCCTGCCTTACTGCTTGCATGTTGGGCTTGCTGTCTAAAACTAAGTCGGGCATCAATCATAATTCCTAGGTACCGTATGTAGGGCTGGGAGGTTATTTTGTGCTGGCCGACTTGCAGCGTGATTGTCTCCAATTTCTTTCGGCTTGTGATAAGAAGTGCTTCGGTCTTATGTTCCGCAAGTTGTAAACCTATCGTGTCCATCCATTGTCGTATCTTGTTGAAAACATTTTCGAAAATGAGCTGGAGCGTGAAAAGGTGTTTGCCCGCGATGATTATGGCTACGTCATCCGCAAAAGCTACGAGTTTGGCCCCCGTCGGTAATGCTATTTTGAGCAATTCGTCATATACGATATTCCACAAAAGAGGACCCAACACTGAGCCTTGGGGTACACCCCCAGTAACCTTATATGTTTTAGGACCTACTTCTGTGTCATATCTAAGGACTCTGTCGGGAAAGTAATTAGCTACCATCTTTTGCCGCCAGGATGGAATCCCACCGCACTGAGTTGAAGGCATTTTTGATGTCCAGGGTAACAACCAAGCAATACTGCTTCGTACCTCCTTTCCATCGCCTGCCATCGATTGCTTTTTTTGCTGTTTTGACCACCAGGTCTATAGCATCCAACGTGGATCATCGTCGTCTGAAACCGTATTGAGCTTCGGCCAACAGGGGTTCCACCACTGCCTCAATACTCTGGTGTATTATGCGTTCCAGGATCTTGCCCGCCGTATCCAGCATACAGAGTGGACGATATGATGACGGCTTGTCCGGTGGCTTCTTTCCCTTAGGAAGAAGTACAAGTCTCTGTTGCTTCCATCTGTTGGGGAAGATACCCTTTTGAATACAAGCATTGTACATGTCTAGGAATATTCCAGGTGCTGCATTAATGGCTGCCTTCAACGCAATGTTGGGCACACCATCGAGAACGGGGGCCTCGTTGTTGCCCACTCTGCTACAAGCCTGCAATAGTTCGTCAGCTGTAATCGCTGGAATTTCGCCGTTGATATCATTCATCCCATATGTTCTAGTGATATTTGATTGTTGGGGAAATAAAACAGACACAATCCTCTCCAGAAGCTCGGAGCAGGTCGGTGATGGCATCGGTTGACTCTTAAGCCGTGCCATAACCACCTTGTACGGTCTGCCCCAAGGATCTTTATCCACTTCCTCACGAGCTCGTTCCAACAGTCTCGGTTCCGAAGCTTCATGGCCTTAGTAAGTTTACGCTTAGCGGCTTTATACTTCACTTCGAGGCTTTCGGGATTGGGCTTCTTCCTTGCCAAGGTCTTCTTGCTGCGAAACATTCCTTGCGGAGAGTCGCAATTTCATCGCTCCACCAATACACCGGTGGCCGTCGGTTTCCACTAACCTTCCTGGGCATAGTCGCATGGCAGGCGTCGGTGACTCTCCGCATGGTTTCGTCTACTTTTTCTGTGGTATTTCTACTGTCTATTGGGTCAGTTTTCAGTGCCATAAGAAAAGTGGCCATGTCCAATTTTCTCACGTTCCAGCCGACTCCGTTTGTTCTTTCCGATGTGGGCGCAGACCTCCAATCAACCGACACCGATGATCACTGGCAGTGTAGATCTCGGATACCTCCCATGCACATTTTCCTTTGATCAGGCTGCTGCTGACGAAGGTGAGATCTATAAATGAGCTCGCTTGTCCTCTGCGAAATGTCGGTTCATTTCCATCATTCAATTGGACGACATCTAAAGTCGAGAAGGCTTCTAGTAAAGCACATCCTCGCTGGTTCGTCTCCTTGCTACCCCAGTCGACTGCCCAGGAATTGAAATCTCCCGCAATGGCCACCGGGAAATGCTATTTTGCATCCATCACGAGTCTATCTAGAAATGCTGTGAAGTCTTCATAACAAAGGCTTGGTGGTGCATAGCAACTATAAAAATAGATACCATTCACCTTGGACACCACAAATCGAGACTGTTCGTTACCTTCGTATCCCTCAAACGGCAAAGCACCGCAAGAGCAAATCGCTGCTTTATGGCTAATATCGGTCACCCACGCTTGAGTATATAGGCTCCTATACGGTTCCGAAATGATGGCAACATCAATCTTCAAGTCCCGAACGGTCTGCGTCAGCAGATCCTGTGCGGCTGCGCAGTGGGCAAGGTTCACTTGCAACACTCGCACTATGGTTTCGTACGGATCTTCTGACGTACACTCTCATACACTAGGCACTTGATAGTACCAGCTATATGGGCGTGATCCTTCGTGAGTTCCCGTTCGAGGCATAGAACACATTTGGGGGACACCTTGCATTCAGAGCTTTTGTGTCCTTTTTCGCCGCATTTGTGGCACAGTTCTGATCGGTCCATGGAGCTCTTACAATTTATGGCAAGATGCTCGTAGTGCCAGTATTTGAAACACTTTAGTGGCCTTGCGACTGTCACGATACGGGCATATACCGGGCTTATCCGTATCTTACTGCCCTTACTCAGCATGTTCCTTGCAGTCGCCGTAGGAAGTATTACGGAGGCAGATTGTGTCCCTCTGTATGACTTGCGAAGGGACCTGATGGCGCTCAATGTAATGTCACTGTCCGCGCCATCAGCCTGTCTCAAGGCATCAAGAATGTCCTCTTTGGTCGCGACATCATCAAGATCCTTAATTTCCAGTTCTTGTTGAGGACTGTTGCATCGTTTTTGAGGGCTCCAACCAGCGCCTTCTCCAGTTCAATGGCCTGTTCCTTCTTTCCTTTGGCAAGGATTAATAGAACATCTCCTGAGGCTGTTCTAGCTGCATAAATGCTCTCATTTTTCTTTATTCGGCCTAAAATTTCAGAGTACATATTTTTAGCGGTCGGTCGAATAATCAGCGTATCCGGTCGGGTGGCTATTTTCTTCTTTGACTGAAGATTACTCTGCGTAGCTCCTGGGGGGTTCGACGCTTCATCCGTGGCCGAGTTTCCGCCTACCGGTGTGTCATTGCTCACCAGCTCCTCCACACTCATGGGAGACGTTGTTAAAATACTTTTGAGCTTTTTGCCCGCTGTGTCTTCGGGCGGCGTTCTCTCCTTTCTTTTATCCCGTCTCATGGGCGTTTGTTGGGATGTTCCGGCTTTTTCCATGGCATTATGACCGCTCCCTAGATTTACCTGAGCCATGCCGCTGCTAGTAGGGGTGCTTTGCATTCACCTGTTTCTGTCTTAGTTCTTATCCACTTTGAGGACGTTTGGATTTTCCTAGCAAGATTTCGGATCTCCTCATTTATAGTTCTTCGATTTTTATCCGTAAGAAAATTCACCAGCGTTGCCAGATCATTTTCCTGCTGATCCCATGCAGTCTTCATCGAATTTCGGAATCCACTTGTAGCATTTGGGGCCAAGTGGGCCACCCGGGGACGATCAAGTGATGGTTGGCTCTTCTCACAATCCGAGGAGTCAGCGCCGGCCACCAGGGCTTTCACCTGATCGGAACCGCGGAAAGGTTGCAGCAAGTGTTTAAAGTGTAAAGTTGGTGATGGGTTTAAGGATATTCAACACGTATAGTCAAAACAAAAGTTTATGACCCTTTCTATAACTCGTTATATTTATCGCCAATAATTTTCAATTAATATTTCAATGCGTTAATTAGTTGAAGTGATAGCCATAGAAAATTATTATATTGTATTTGATTTTGCGAATCAATATTATATTGTTTAAACAAATTAATGAAAAAAAAATTTAGTCAATTGTCATGAAACTTTTACCATCGTTTTATATCTGCTTCAATAGTAAATTTTCAAAATTTCACCAAATTTTTATATTTTGAACTGTATTTACAGAAACTTTTATTTTTCCCATAAGAGGCCGTGTTAATTGGGAACTTTGATAATTAATACCTACAAAACGGTGTTGTGAATCAATCTCAAATTTCATACAGGCATCTGTTACGGCTTCAAAAAGATTATGTCAAAATTTCAAGCAATTCTTATATCTTCGCCAATATAGGTGGAATATCCTTAAGGATTATAAAGGGAAGTAGTGGAGAAGAGGAAGAGGTGGGGAAGCAGATTGCAGTATCAGCAATGTGATGTTGGTTTAAGGTTAGAAAAATTGTGAAATTTATTAAACTAATGGCAATATTAAATTACTATATTGTTGATCTCTGCTGTTGTATTTCCTTAGTAAGTATCCCAGGAGATTTCTACGAGACCACTCCCTTGTAGTGGTAGAAGAAGAAGACGAGGAACACAGCATAGGCGATGGGGAATAGCACTCGAGCTATGACATCTATTGTTTTCGCTACTCGTATCGGATGTGGCGGCTCCTTTTTCCGTACCTGCACAAAGCAGCACTACTCAGGGTCATTAACAGGGCTGTCTCATACATGCACTACACACAGAACATCGAATTTTTATGCAGTTCCTAATCCTTCGTTTCTCGTGCAATTTCGCCACCTTCTCTAGTTTGTCTCAATTTGAACAGATTGTCAAGTTCCAACGGTTCCCAGACGTGGGTACCGTTCCGAGAACTGTTCCTAGGAGAGGAATTCTTAAAACCATGGCGAGTGGAACTCGAGTTACAGTAACAGTTGTAGAGGTGGACGTTCAGTTCCAAGAATTGCTTGAGTTGAGTTGAAGTTCGGAGAAGTGTTCTTGTTGAGAGACCAGTTCTTGGAAGTGTTCTTGGACTTGGAACTATTCCTGTGCTTGGAACTGTTGGTTCATTCAGAAGTAAATCTCAAATTCAAACAGTTGTTCAGAGATTTTTTCTACTTATGACAATTATATGGGAATAGTTCCAAGGGCAGGAACAGTTCCAAGGGCAGGAACAATTCCAAGCGCAGGAACAGTTCGAAGCATAGGAACAGTTCTAAGCGTAGGAAGAGTTCTAAGCGTAGGAACAGTTTCAAGCGCAGGAACAGTTCTAAGTGCAGGAACAATTCCCAGCGCTGTAACAGTTTGAAGCATAGGAACAGTTCCAAGCGTAGAAACAGTTTCAAGTGTAGGAACAGTTTCAAGCGTAGGAACAGTTCGAAGCATAGGAACAGTTCTAAGCGTAGGAACAGTTCCAAGTCTAGGAACAGTTCCAACTCTAGGAACAGTTCTAAGCGTAGGAACAGTTCCAAGCGCACGAACAGTTTCAAGCGCAGGAACAGCTCCAAGCGTAGGTACAGTTCCGAGCGTAGGAACAGTTCCAAGCGTAGGAACAGTTTCAAGCGCACGAACAATTTCAAGTGCAGGAACAGTTCCAAGTGCAGGAACTATTCCAAGCTCTGGAACAGTTCGAAGCATAGGAACAGTTCCACGCGTAGGAAAAGTGTCAAGCGCACGAAAAGTTCCAAGCGTAGGAACAGTTCGAACCATAGGAACAGTTTCAAGCGTAGGAGCAGTTCCAACCGCAGGAACAGTTCCAAAACCTATTCCTGGTTCCATAATGTCCCCATCTGGTTTCAGATGGAACCGTTCTCGCAACTTCGGTTCCACGCGGAAGATTGCTCGAAATTGAATTGCGACCTGAAACGGTTCCTGGAACTTTATCTGCATCTGACGCAGTTCCTGTAACTGAATTTCCATGTGCAAAATGTTCACTAGAATGTGGGGATTCGTCATTGGAAGTCCACTTGAAATAGTTCTCGGAACGGAACCTCAGCCGAGATCCAATCCCAGAACGGAACATCCACCTGGAACCTCTGATACTAGCGACTCGGCACTCTAAGACCGAAGTTTTAAACCGAAAACGTGAGCTTGTCACACCGTGACGCGTCCGGAAGGAACGAAGGATTAAGGTAGCTCTAGCCCTACAAGTTGAGTCGTTGAGTGCCAAATAAATATTTCCATAATTCTGTTAAATTTTTTTACGAAGTTCTACAACATTTCTACAGAAATTTGTCCCTCAAATTTGGTTTCTAAAATATTTCTGAATGAAAATTTGAAAAATGTTTTCGACCGGAAAATTTTCTCAGAAAATTTATGGGACTGCATTTTTCCAATTTTTAGAATGTGTATGACTTTTTCAAAAAATTTAATTCTACATTTTTTTGGACTTTTTGACGTTCCTGAATTTTCGAATTGCTGGCAAATTTTTCGAATTTTTTTTTTACTTGATTATCTTCATTACCCTTATATTGAGGAAAAATTATTCGCAAATTATTCTGCTGAGAAGTTAGGGCAATTAAGAGCCAAATTATGGAAATATTGATATTCTTCGTCTGTAGAGCCTTCAGATGTGGTAAACAACGGATGTTAAATTTTTTAACAAAAGGCGACAAATGTTATCATTTTTTTTAAACTCAGGAGAGTATTTAATTCCTGAGTATATTAACTGTTAATTCAAAATTACTAACGTCACACACACGAACATTCATGCAAGATAAACAAACAATTAAATAGAGGAATGAACATGTATGAACATAATGTTATGGAATCGTTAAAGGATTTCCATGGAAGCTGTAGGAACTCCCATAGAGGTCCTAGTTTCTCATGCATGTTAAGTGAGTACTGTAATTAATTTAATATTATTGATGTCATTTTTCTACTATCGTCCGAAAATCAGTACTTCGGTTGGAAAGTACCTATTTTCCGACTTTCGGCCGGAAAGTACTTACTTCCCGGCATTCGGACGCAAAGTACTTATTTTCCGACGTTCGGGCGTAAAGTAGTAAAAACCGCCCTTCGGTCGGAAAGTACTTATTTCTCGGCATACGGACGGGAAGTACTAATTTTCCGCCCTTCGGTCGGAAAGTACTTCTTTCCCGGTCTTCGGCCGGAAAATACTTATTTCCCGGTCTTCGGCCGGAAAGTACTTATTTCCCACTCTTAGGCCGGAAAGTACTAATTTCCCGCCCTTCGGGCGAAAAGTACGTATTTCCCGGTATTCGGGCGGAAAGTACTTGTATCCCGGTCTTGGGCCGGGAAGTACTTATTTCCCGGCCTTCCGCCGGGAAGTACTTACTTCCCGCCCTTAGGCCGGAAAGTACTAATTTCCAACTTTCGGCCGGAAAGTACTTCTTTCCCGGCCCTCGGGTGGAAAGTACTTATTCCTCGGCCTTCGCCCGGAAAGTACTTATTTCCCGGCCTAAGGGCGAAAAGTACTTATTTTCCGACTTTCGGCGAGAAAGTACTAATTTCCCGCTCTTCGGCCGAAAAGTACTAATTTCCCGCCCTTCGGGCGAAAAGTACGTATTTCCCGGTATTCGGGCGGAAAGTACTTATATCCCGCTCTTAGGCCGAAAAGTACTAATTTCCCACCCTTCGGGCGAAAAGTACTTATTTCCCGGCCTTCCACCGGGAAGTACTTACTTCCCGCCCTTAGGCCGGAAAGTACTTCTTTCCCGGCCCTCGGGTGGAAAGTACTTATTCCTCGGCCTTCGGGCGAAAAGTACTTATTTCCCGGCATTCGGCCGGAAAGTACTTATTCCCCGTCCTTAGGCCGGAAAGTACTTATTCCCCGTCCTTAGGCCGGAAAGTACTAATTTCTCGCCCCGCGGGCGAAAAGTACTTATTCTCCGCCTTTCGGCCGGAAAGGACTTTTTTCCCCGAGGGAAAAATAGTATGTGCGCCTCGGGTGTAGGTGAACACTTCCGGGGAGTCTGTCGCGGGGTCCGTCGGCGAAAGAGGGTTAAAAACCCGCGAGCCTTTGGCGCTCGTGCTGTTGACTCTTCTTGGCACCTCGGGCGCAGCCAACACACTCGTTGGAAATGTTCAACTTTCCACCCTAGGTGCACTATATACATATACTATAGTGACATTGGGCGATGTAAGATGACGCATGCATGGAAAAATATTCAAGAACTATATGGCGCGATCTGTGGAAAGGAAAATTTTAATTTTTCAGATTATCAAAACAGGTAATTTTAGAAATTGAGGGAAAAATCTCAGCTTTTAAAATTTCCAAAACTTGTCCAGAAAAAAAATTAAAATTGCAAAAATTTCAAAAATATTCAAAAAGTCCAAAAATTTAAGAAAAATAATTTTTTATTTTTTTCATTTTGAATTTGAAAAAGTATTTAGAATTTTAAATTTAAAAAATTTGACGAACAAAATTGTTCTCTCTCGTTGGTGAATAATGTGTTCCACAAACCGCGCAAACAAGTTTGACAAAAATATTTTGACATGGTTTATCTGTAATTGTGGCTGGCTTAACATACCTCAGCGGCACATCCATTGGTGGCTGTGTGGGTGCAGGGATTTGGACCGCAATTTGTACAAGCGATGATCTCGTTCGGCTCATTACCACCAGCGGCTGCATTTCCACCCTCTCGTTTCTTTTTCCCCTACGACAGGGTTCGGGTAGCAGAATACTTATACACATTAGTCGAAACTGAAGGAATCCACTTTTATCAGGCCCTTATCAAGTGCCGAATTACACGTTGGGGAAATTTAGAAAAATTGGAAAATTTCGCTGGGTTTGGAGATTTTGCGAATTTTGCAAATTTTCAATATTGTGACTTTTTTTTTAATTTGAAAAATAAAAACTTTGAAATTTTGGAAATTTTGAAAATTTGGAAAATTTGGAAAATTTTGAACATTTTGAAAGTTTTAAAAATTTTGAAAATTTTGAAAGTTTTAAAAATTTTGAAAATTTTGAAAATTTTGAAAGTTTTGAAAATTTTAAAAGTTTTGAAAATTTTGAAAGTTTTGAAAATTTTGAAAATTTTGAAAATTTTGAAAGTTTTGGAAATTTTGAAAATTTTGAAAATTTTGAAAATTTGGAAAATTTGGAAAATTTGGAAAATTTGGAAAATTTGGAAAATTTGGAAAATTTGGAAAATTTGGAAAATTTGGAAAATTTGGAAAATTTGGAAAATTTTAATAATTTTGAAAATTTTGAAAATTTTAAAAGTTTTGAAAATTTTGAAAATTTTAAAAATTTTGAAAATTTTGAAAATTTTGAAAATTTTGAACATTTTGAAAGTTTTAAAATTTTTGAAAATTTTGAAAATTTTGAAAGTTTTGAAAATTTTAAGTTTTGAAAATTTTGAAAGTTTTGAAAATTTTGAAAATTTTGAAAGTTTTGAAAGTTTTGGAAATTTTGAAAATTTTGAAAATTTTTAAGAATCTAAAAAAATCCAAAATTGAAAAAAAATCTAAAAAAAAATGTCAAAAAGGAAATTTAAAAAAAAATTCTAATTTAAAAAGTAATTTCCCAAGTTTGAAAAATTTAAAAATAATTTCGAATATTTCTCAACAATTTAAATTTTCAAAAACAGAAGAAAAACTCTAGGATAAAAAATTCGACACTTTCCATCGGAACCTGAACAAGGGGATTCCTCAGCTCATCCTCCCCACTTTTTTTCCACCCTAACTCATCAATATCGGGGCCAATAAAGGGCGACACATGCTGCAACACAATATTGTATCTACTCTCGTGACCTCCACGTATGAAATAATTCCACTACAAGATCCCCATAAAATTCTCAGAAGGCTATAGGAAGGCTTTGAGGAAACCCCATAAGAATTTTGTCCATTCCAGGAAAAAATTCACAGATATTGTGAACATTTTATGTACCTCAAACTTTTTTGATTTCATTTTCATTCCAACTAAGAGACAAAATTCCCTGGAATTTTTATGGGATTTCCCATGAAATATCCCATAGAATTTTCATAAAATTTTGTTCGTCGGGAACCTACAAAAATTTCATGGGTTTAAACCCCATAGGGAAAACCCCCAAATTATCTAGGATTTCCCGTAGAATACCCCATAGAATTTTTAAGGGGTTTCCCATAGGACATCCCATAGAATTTTCATAAAATTTTTTCCGTCGGTAAATCTACGAAAATTCCATGTATTTAAACCCCATAAGAAAAACCTCATGCCATAACATTTCTATGGGAATTCCCATGGAATTTCCGATAAAATTTTTATACAATTTTTTTGTAGGAAACCTACAACAATTTTGTGGATTTAAATCCCATAGGAAAAACACCCAAGTTCCCCTGAATGCTTATGGGATTTCCCCTAGAATTTTTATGGGATTTCCCATAGAATTTTCATGAAACTTTTTTTGTAAGAATTTCATGGATTCAAAGCCCAATAGGAAAAACCTCCAAATCCCCTAGAATTTTTATGGATTCCCCATAGGATATCCCATAGAATTTTCATACCATTTTTTGTAGAAAACCTACAATTTTTATGGGATCTCCCATAGAATATCCCATAAAATTTTCATACATTTTTGTTCGTTGGAGATCTACGAAAATTTCCTGGAGTTAAATCCCATAGGAAAAACCTCATCCCCGAACATTTCTATGGGAATTACCATGGAATATCCCATAGAATTTTTATACAATTTTTTTGTAGGGAACCTACAAGAATTTTGTGAATTTAAATGCCATTGAAAAAACCTCCAACTCCCCTAGAATTTTTATGGGATTTCCCATAGAATATCCCATAGAATTTTCATACCATTTTTTTGTAGGAAACCTACAATTTTTATGGGATTTCCCATAGGACATCCCATAGAATTTTCATAAAAAATTTTCCGTCGGTAAGCCTACGAAAATTTCATGGATTTAAACCCCATAGGAAAAACCTCGTCCCATAACATTTCTATGGGAATTCCCATGGAATATCCCATAGAATGTTTATACAATTTTTTTGTAGGAAACCTACAAAAAATTTGTGGATTTAAATGCCATAGGAAAACCCCCCAAATCCCCTAGAATTTCTATGGGATTTCCCATAGAATTTTCATACCATCTTTTTGTAGAAAACCTACAATGTTTATGGGATCCCCCATAGAATATCCCATGAACTTTTTATACAATCTTCTCGTCGGGGATCTCCAAAAATTTCATGGATTTAAACCCCATAAGAAAAACCCCTCATCCCCTAACATTTCTCTGGGAATTCCCATGGAGAACCGGCAGAATTTTTTCATACGTGTCCTTATACCACCGAATTTATTTACGAAACGTCGACAAAAATTCAATAAAATTTCCACACAAAAAAATATATGCCTCATTAAATTGTCAAAATTTTTTTTTACTTTCCAAAACATTTCATAAAAAACAAGTTTTCACCAAAAAAAAAAAAATTTGTTGTTCTAGTTATATATATAGATATATAATATAGATTGACAATTGAAATAATTGTTCATATTCTTTCGTGTGGTTTCGGTCGGTCGCAAAAAAATCCCTAAAACGGAAAAATTACGCAAATATTTTGTTTAATATTGATTGCTACGTGAAAAGCTCAAGCTTTTTTCTTAATTATTGCAATTAAGCGGAATTCATATAACTAATTTTTTTTTTTTTTTTTTTTTTTTTTTTCA
Source organism: Asobara japonica (assembly GCA_026005395.1). Lineage (NCBI taxonomy): Eukaryota > Metazoa > Arthropoda > Insecta > Hymenoptera > Braconidae > Asobara > Asobara japonica. The sequence continues at coordinate 1,637,075 of BQMI01000140.1, forward strand.
ATTTTCCTCGGACATCGCACCTAGAAACCGCCATTTTTGGTTGACCCCCAAAAGTTTCAAGATTATAATTATAATTAAGAGTTAGTGATCAATTTTGTGATGACAAGTTTTTGTGATTAAATTTAGTTTTTCGAATTTTAAGCAATTTATTGTTAGTTGAGATTTAATGACTTGGATTTGTGATGAAAGCAGTGCGTGGATTATTATATATTATATATTTTAATATTGTATATAATATATAGTATATATATGGGTAATTTCGCCAATTATGGACATACCTTTCAAAATTTTTTTTGAGATTTTTTTTTTATTAAAATTTTTTTTTGAGACTTTTTTTTTATTAAAATTTTTTTTTATCAAATTTTTTTTTTACATTTCTTTTTTGAGATTTTTTTTTTTGAGAATTTTTTTTCGAGAATTTTTTTTGATAATTTTTTTTTTTTTAAATTTTTTTTTTAAAGAAAATTTAAGAAATTTAAGAAATTGAATAAATTATTTAAGAAATTATAAAAAAAATTGGAATTTTTGAGTGAATAAAATTGATAAAAGGGGGGGGGGGGAATTGAAAAATATATCTGTAATTGGCGACGTGCCCCATATTATAGACTGGCAGATTTAAGCTTGCTCAAATATGTGTGAGTAATACTGGGTAAGCGGGGGATTTGAAATTCATTCAATTGCACATGCTCGTTCGAGTTTTATTGAGTTTTCACTTGTAGTGATTCAATGGGGATTGACAGCCTCAGGAATTAGTACGAGAATTAGCACTTCACAAATAAATGGGGGGCGGTTGGGGTGAGTTGGGGAAATAGTGAGCCAGAGGGATATTTACGAAATTCAGGGGGTAACGTTTTTGGGGTTTTACATTTTGGAGATTTTTTAGATGTTTGAGGGTTTTGGAATTTTGGAAATTTTCGAGCCTCGATATTTTCTTTTAGTTTCTGAATTTTTGAGTAGGTTAGTTGTTGGAAACTTTTAAAAATTTGGAAATATCCAAAATTTTGTAATTTTTTGACATTTTGGAAATTTTGGAAATTTTGGACATTTTGGAAATTTTGGAAACTTTTGAAATTTTGGAAATATTTGAAAATTTGGAAATATTCCAAATTTTGGGAATGGGGATTTTTCAAAATTTTCGAAATTTTGGAAATTTTTTGAAATTTTTGGAAATTTTGGAAATTTTGGAAATTTTTGGAAATTTTGGAAAATTTGGGAAGGTTTGGAAATTTTTGACATTTTGGAAAATTTTGGAAGGTTTGGAAATTTTTGGAAATTTTGCAATTTTTGGAAAGTTTGGGAAAATTTGGATAATTTTGGAAATTTTGGATAATTTTGGAAATTTTGAAAATTTTGGAAATTTTGGAAATTTTGGAGATTTTTGGAAATTTTCGGAATTCTGGAGAATTTCAAAAATTTGGAAAATTTTGAATTATTTGAATATTTTAAATCGAATTGTCCGACCGAAGAAGAGGACTACTCCTTCGCAGTCCACACTACTTGAACAACCTTCATTATTTATTCATGACAAGGAAATGCTTAGAAAGTGCGTTGAAAATTTGTAATTTGACTTCTGATCATGTGTAACTTTGGGAAAAAATTTTCTCATATATATAAATTGGAATGTTGAACTATTTGGATCTAGAGATGTCTGCACACTCGTAGGGTTGTACTACTTGATTAACCATACTACTTTAACATTGATGCATATTCTTTCTCCTGCTCGCGGCAGAGAATAATGGAATGCCTCATTTTTCAAATTCAAATAGAGTACTTGGGACTATGAATTGAAAATCTATTTATGCCGTTTCTGCGGGCCATGTCTTCATGCCATACATCCGAACGGAGAAAGGAAGTAGTGAAAAAAATCCTAGTAGCTCTTCAAATTGGAACAATAACATTAATGAACATTAAATAAGTCAAAATTTTCAAAAATTTCAAAAATTTCAAAAATTTCAAAAATTTCAAAAATTTCAAAAATTTCAAAAATTTCAAAAATTTCAAAAATTTCAAAAGGTTCAAAAATTTCAAAAATTTCAAAAATTTCAAAAATTTCAAAAATTTCAAAAATTTCAAAAATTTCAAAAATTTCAAAAATTTCAAAAATTTCAAAAATTTCAAAAATTTCAAAAATTTCAAAAATTTCAAAAATTTCAAAAATTTCAAAAATTTCAAAAATTTCAAAAATTTCAAAAATTTCAAAAATTTCAAAAATTTCAAAAATTTCAAAAATTTCAAAAATTTCAAAAATTTCAAAAATTTCAAAAATTTCAAAAATTTCAAAAGTTCCAAAAATTTCGAAAATTTCAAAAATTTCGAAAATTTCAAAAATTTCAAAAATTTCAAAAATTTCAAAAATTTCGAAAATTTCAAAAATTTTCAAAAATTTCAAAAATTTCAAAAATTTCAAAAATTTCAAAAATTTCAAAAATTTCAAAAATTTCAAAAATTTCAAAAATTTCAAAAATTTCAAAAATTTCAAAAATTTCAAAAATTTCAAAAATTTCAAAAATTTCAAAAATTTCAAAAATTTCAAAAATTTCAAAAATTTCAAAAATTTCAAAAATTTCAAAAATTTCAAAAATTTCAAAAATTTCAAACATTTCAAAAATTTCAAAAATTTCAAAAATTTCAAAAATTTCAAAAATTTCAAAAATTTCAAAAATTTCAAAAATTTCAAAATTTCAAAAATTTCAAAAATTTCAAAAATTTCAAAAATTTCAAAAGTTCCAAAAGTTCCAAAAATTTCAAAAATTTCAAAAATTTCAAAAATTTCAAAAATTTCAAAAATTTCAAAAATTTCGAAAATTTCAAAAATTTTCAAAAATTTCAAAAATTTCAAAAATTTCAAAAATTTCAAAAATTTCAAAAATTTCAAAAGTTTCAAAAATCTCTAAAAATTTTCAAAAGTTGAAGACGTGTCAAGTCGGGACGTTGAAAATATAAAAAAAAGTTTCCAAAATTTCATACAGTTCGGCTCTCAAAAAATGCTCTTTCAAAAATTCTCCAGAGAAGATCGTAGCCCTTCTCCAAAATGTCAATACCCCCAAATCCTATAAGTCAGTAAATGAGCCAATTAAAAGGAACCCTACCAAGAAAACTAATTACGGAAGCCCGGTGATGAAGCTTACGCGTGACATGCGTGTGAATAAAAAAAAAAAACGAAATTAAATAAAAAACCAAGATACTCATACATGATTCAAATTAGTTAGTTAAATCGCAAGGCAGTTAATAAAAAAAGCCCGGAGGTTTGAAGACATATGCGTGGGTGGGTAACCCCATAATACCGAACCCCCAAATAGTCTCCTATAATATATATATATATATATATATGTCCCCAAAAGAGTACAAAAAAAAAAAAAAAACAAAAAAAAATTTTCCTAAATTGCAACATTTTTTTTCCAAAACCTAAAAAAGTTTTCGATAAATTTTTTGTAAAAAAAAAAAACAAAAAAAAAGTAAGAAATATATTTTTTTCGTTTTGAAAATTCCACCAAAAATGAAAAAAAAAAATGACAGAATTTGATATCCATAAATGTTTCAATTTTGTCTATATATATATCTATATATTTTTTTTGAGTAAATTTTTTTTTCCAATTTTTATGGGGTTTCGGTATTATGTGAATACCCATAGGCAGAGGGGGCTCTTACCAAGGGGCTGGCCAATAAAATCCCTATCCTGCTGAGCACCGCTGGAAGCCGCTGCAACATCACAGACACCAAACAAAGAGACTTACTCACCGCTAAATTTCACCAAACTTATTCAAAATCGATTTTTAATTTTTAGGTTTTTTTTTTTACGGTTAAATCTCCCCTCCCCACCCCCCCGGGAAAATATATAGGTATACACCCAAAAAAAGCTTATTTTGAGACCGGCTCAAATCAAGTTTGATCCATGGATTAATATGACACTCAAAAAACTGAATGATTCAACGTGTCACCCGAAAAGCTCAACATGATGTCAAAACCAAAGCTCACTTTGAGACAGGCTCAAATTAAGCTACATGGATTAAATTGAGACTCAAAAAAACTGAATGATCCAACTTAATTCATCCAAGAAGCTCATCATGATGTGAAAAGAAAAGCTTATTTTGAGGCAGGCTCAAATTAAGTTTGATCCATGACTCAATTTTAGAATAAAAAAACTGAATGATTCAAGGTGTTATCCAAAACGCTGAACATGATGTGGCAACAAAAGCTTATTTTGAGATAGCCTCAAATTAAGTTTGATCCATGGCTTAATTTGAGACTAGAAAAAACTGAATGCTTCAACTTAAATCATCTAAAAAGCTCACTATGATGTCAAATGAAGAGCTTATTTTGAGACAGGCTCAAATTCAGCTTGAGCCATGGCTTAATTTGGGACTCAAAAAAAATGGATGATTTAACTTAAGTCATCCGAAAAGCTCATCATGATGTGGAAACAAAAGCTCATTTTGAGACATACTCAAAGGTTTGATCAATAATTTCGGCCTTAATTTGAGTCGCAGAGAGCTGAACGGCGTGGTTAAGCCCCCCTCCCCCCCCCCCCCCCAAACTCAACATTTGACAGAAATCTTATTTTGAGGGGCAAATGAACGAGGGTTAAGACTCAAAACTTCATTTGAGACTCAAAAATTTGAGTTACTTAACTTGAGTTATTCGAACGCTTAGATTAAGCTTTATCCGAACAACTTCCTTTGAGCCATTCTATAAGACCAACATGATGGAAAAAGAAAATTTAATTTTGAGACATGCTCAAATTAAGCGGCCAATCCGTTAATTTCAAATATGAAAACCGAATGACTTAAGTAGTACCTGACTCAAAAGAAGCACATATCGAAACATACTCAAATTAAGTTTGATCAATGTCTTATTTTGAGACGCAAAAATTGGATGTCTTGCCTTCACCGCAAAGCTTATTTTGAGCCTTATTTCAACGTTGACCAATGCCTTAATTTGGGATTACAAAAAAAAGAGTGGCTTAAGTTAAGCCGGCTCAAAAGCTCAGTATGATCCCGGCCTTAAAATGAAAAATTCCGAAAGCTCAACTTGCATAACTGAGCTTGCGATGACTAAAGTCGAGTCTTTTGAGTGTCTTAAATTGAAAAATTCTTAAAAGTCTTAAAGTGAGCTTTTTGAGAAATTTCGACTTTTCAGATCTTAATTTGAGGCTTTTTTGGGTGTAAAAATGATATATGACGTATATGATATATATATGGAAGATCCATGAGCAGAAAATGCAATATTTCTGATATAGGCAATATATGTCTCGTAATATCGGAAATATTTTTTTTTGAGCACAATCTATGTGCATATAGGTAACATACATGTCATATATATATATTGGTGTTTAGATAGGGCTATGAGTTAAGGATATCGCGTATATATTTCGTTCATATTTTTTTTTTTTGCATTATGCAGATTGGTGATCACTCGTCATTGGAACCAATTAATAACACAGTTAATTAATAATTATTGGTGAATATTAAAGCTCCGATGTTCCTAGATTCAGCCACTTGTCCCTATTAAATCGTTTGCCGATTTTTTCCGAAATAGATGAAGGGAATATAAAATTTTTCCTGATTTTTTCTTACGAATTTGCGCTCGAAATATTTGAAGGGTGTTTACCCCCGTTGGGAGTACAATTAAAACTTCCCGATTTGTCATTTCTGTTTGCCATTCCTAGATTTTCCGACACGTCAATTAAATGTTGAATGACTGGTTTCAGAGAACAAAATAGGAATCATGAAATTTTGAATACTGGAATACAACAGGTGTCGCTACCTGCGACTATGTCACGTGACGCACTGACCAATCACACTGCGCATCGCGCATTCAGACGCTCCTGTGCAAATGCGGGCAAACGCGCATGCGCCGGCGGTAGTCGGACAACTTCGGATCTAGACCGAATATGAAAGTTTGAATAGTCATTCAAATTTCGCGCCACTCAAAATCAACCAATAACTAATAATTCACTACATGAAAGTGAGTCAAATTTTGATCGAAGCTGAGGTGCGCCGAGACACTCCAATTGCGACATTGATTAGCTCGATCATAACTTTCCTTCGTAAATAATGATTGATTAAAACTTTTGGCGATTTTCATGCTTCATGTTGAAAAAAAACCGGAAACTAGTGCATGAATTTCTTTCAAGATCTAATCAGGTCTCGGCTGCGTGAAGACGCATCGATTAAAAAAAAATTATAGAATCGGATGACTCGTTTGGAAGAAATCGTCCAAAAATTGTGGGCACATACGTACGCGTAATCACACATACACACATACATACAGACATTTTGTTAAAAAAAGAAAATTTATCAACATTGATTAAACCATTATCAGTGAGTGATAGTAGGGACAAGGCTGAGTATAGGCACATTTATTAAAAAAAAAATTCTGCGCATTTTTCAGAAGTTTTGGCCGTTTTTGCGAATGAGAAATGGGAGATTTTTGTTAAAGATTTCACCTCTGCTTTAGTGTTATACAAGTATGAAAACCCCATAGAATTTCCATGGGGAATTTGTCAGGAAATCTGATCAGATTCCCACGAAATTCCCATGGAAATGACATGGAAAATTGGGAACTTTCTTATGGGATTCCCATTGTCCGTCAAATTTCTAGATATTCCCCATAGAGATCCCATGAGATTTCTATGGGGAATTTTCGGGCGAAAAATGTTTAAGGGAGCTCCCAATTTTCTGTGAAAATTTCTATAGGAAACCTATAAAAAATCCGGTAGGTCATACAGGATTGTTATGGGGCCCCATAGAATTTTTTTTCATACGTGCACTCAAGTTGCGAACTATAATAATTAAAAAATTGGTCATGCAACATTGACACGGATTTCCAGCTTTATCTTCATCGATTATTGTGGATATGTCGGCACAAAATAACGCAATTATCACTTGATAGTTCGTCGGAAATGAAGAAAAAAAATTATTGGCATAGCTTGTTCCCCGAAAAAATTAGAAAAACTGAAAGAATTGAAAGAAAAAAAATGAGGAAGATACGAAAAAAATGGGGGAGGAGTAAGTTAAGCAAATAAAAGGTTGGAAAAGAACAGAAAAATTGAATAACAAAAAATTGTTTTGAATAACGGAGAATTGTTTGTTGGGAAAAATCTGAACGATTTTTCTTTTTTTTTTTTTATATCATTTTTGATTCAGCATTTTTTTCAATGAGCAATTTTGCCGACAAATTTTCTCTGAAAAAAAAGTGTCATGGGACACGTGGTAGATGTGGAACATGGAAACACGAATTGTGATCTAATTGATCCGAAATTTTCGACGATTTCTCGAGAATTATTGGAAATTTTCGAATACTTAATTCTTTCAAATGTTTGAAAATTTTTTTCAAAATTTTACGAAACTTTCTCAAATTTTTAAAAAATTCTTCAATTTTTCTACACATTTTCAAAAATTTTCCAATTTTGTTCAAACTCTTTCCAATTTTTTTTATACATTTTTCCAATGTGTTTTTGAGTTTTTAGAAAAGTGCCGAAATTTCAGCAAAATTTTTTCAATTGAAGAAAATTTCGAATTTTTCCAAAATTCTACTGAATTTTTACAAAAAATTCCAATTTTGTTGTAAATTTCTCTGTAAATTTGCTGTAAATTTTTGACAATTTTTTCAAAATGAGCGAAATTTTTCCCAAAATTTTCCAAGATTTTTCCAATTTTTTTCAAATTTTGTCAATTTTTTAAAAAATTGTTTCAAAAATATTCTAATTTCTCAAAAAATTTCCCAATTCTTTTCAAAATCTTTCGAAACGCTGCAGCGTATCTTGACATGTACATACAAGTTGTGCGCATCGCCTTTGCGTCGATGGCAGAGAGGGGCCGATGGGTAAGCAGTGGAGTATATCTATATATATTTGTCAAGGAAATTGCCTATCCCGAGAGGAAATTTTTCCGATCCCATGCGCCGCATTAGATGTTTCACTTAAAAAAATTTATTGAAGATAGTATGAGGGGAACAAGCGGCCCAGAAAAATAAAAAAAAAATCATTGATTAAAATTATGAAGTAAAAGTTGAAAGATGTAAAATATTAAAGAGACATGCAAAGTCTGCAGCCCAATTTTAATCGTTCCAATTATTGAGGAAATTAATTCATAAAAATTAAATAAGGAAAATTGAAAATTTTTACTCCGTCTCGGAGAGTCGATGGAACTTAGGAAGTGATAGGTAAGGATAGAAAATTAAAATAATTATAATAATTCACGGTTCATGGAAAAATATCAATTTTTTTTTTTGAAGAAAAATTTTCAAATTTTCGGCAGTAAAAAAAATAATTATAAAAAAATTATGAAAATGTTCAATTTTCCAGAACTGAATGTACCAACAATTTATTATCAAATTATTTTTTTCATTCTTCTTCCGTGTTTTGCCTCGAAATATTTCATGTAATATTCACAACAAAAAAAATATTCTTAATAAAAAAAATATATTGTTGATAAAAAAAATTATTCTGGAAAAAAATATTCTGAATAAAAAAAAATTCTCAATAAAAAAAAATATTCTTAAAAAAATATTTGCAAATGGAAATATGAAATATATTATTCGTAAAAAAATTCACGCAAAATAGAAACCGTAAATTGCCGTAAATTTGAAAATTTTTAATTTGCTCCTAACGCTCACAATCGATTTTTGTCCATGCAATCCGCGTGATAATCGTGACAGTAATAAACGTTCCGCAATAAACCAACAATTCGAATGCACGCTTAACAATAAAATTCAATTAATATGAAATAGATAATGTGAACAAGTATTCAAGGGACAATATACCTATGTTATGTTATGCGATGTTGAAAGTTTTTCATTTATATATATGATATTGAAAAAGAAATTTTTATATAAAAGTAAAGAACAAGTCATATAAGGTGGTTTTGTGCAATTTTCACGCCAACAAAGTCACAAAGGTGCGCGGCAGAAAGAAATTGTCGATGTAATCGTGATAATTGAGGCAATCAAGGGGTACGAGTCAACGACTCGTCAGCCAAATGTTTTCTGAATTTACAAATCAGTGGTGATTTTTTTTTTTACGAATATCTCTCAATGTAGAAAGGTCGTGGATATTTACAAAAAAAATTTTATTGTCGATTCATATCGGGAAGACAAAAATAAATGAATTTTCAAGAATTTTTGAAATATTGCAAAATAATTAAACATTTTTAATGCTTTCAAAAAATTCGGAAAATTTCAGTTTGACAAATTCAGATTATTCATAAATTTGAGGAAAAATCTGCAATTTATAAAAAAATCTATGAAAAAAAATTATAAAAGAAATTTATAAAAAAAAAATTATAAAAAATTTAATAAACAAAATTTATAAAAAAAATTATAATAAAAATCTATAAAAAAATTTATAAGAAAATAACTTACTCTAAAATTTCACAACTGACTTGATCAGATTAATTAATTAGTATCCCGATTACATCTATGATGACGGGTTCTCGGGGGCACATATGAGACGTGATGTGAGAAATGACATTACTCTTTTAATTTTTTTTAAATAATGTTCAATTAAAAAAAAAAATACCAATTTTTTAATACCATCATGTTGAAATAATTGATCTAATTCCAAAGCTTTTCAAATTTTGGCGCCACTTGTTGCTTTGGCCACCGCCGAAATAGTCAATTAACTAATCTTGAAAACGTAATTAATTATTCCATAATTCTATCCCGCGCGGTCCATGAATTGTTTAATAATTAATTATCTAGCGTGAGAATTAATTTTTCTAAAATTCTATAGGGTTCCTGTGGGATTTTCTTTCTAATTTTTTTTCTATAGAATTTTTCCGAAATTTTGTATAGGGAATTCCGTAGAAAATTTTTTTTTTAAATTCATAAACTTATTTATGTTGATAATTTAAAAAAAAAGTAATTAAAAAACTGTAATTACAAAAAAAAATGTGATTAAAAAAATTCTATTTAAAAAAAAAATCGAATTAAAAAGAAATTGTAATTACAAAAAAATGGTAGTAAAAAAAATGCAATTAAAAAAATGAAATAGAAAAAAAAAAATTTTTAATAAAAAATAAAAAAAAACCGCCTGAAAATTATGGAAGGGAAATCCCCGTAGGAAACCCCATAGAATTTTCCCACGCATGTTGTAGTAATTTTTCCTGTTTTTTGTAATTATTTCAATGTTTACGAAAAAAAGTACCTGGGTGACGGGATTCTCGCCGGGGCGATATACGACATTGTGCAGCGGTCGCTTTCGTCCAACGTAATTGACGCACACGAACTCGAGGAGGCTGGCATAAATGAAGCACATGCAGACCCCATCCCATACGTTCATGGCAGTCAGGTTCGAGACGACTGGTAAAGTCGAACGGAACCCGTTCGATGTTGTGAAAAAGTTGAGCATTGTTGTTACACCTGCAAAGTAAGCAATTAAACAAATTTCCGTGAACGAAAAATTCACAATGCCCAACAACTTATTAAAATTCTATTGAGTCTTCAACATTTCATGAAAAAAGAAATCGTAAAAAACTTGAATTAAAAAAGAAAAAATTAATTTAAATAATTCATCGCGCTAGTTCTCGCCCTCATAATTTCGTTTCAGCCACTCACTCCTCCCGCCATTAATCCCCAACTTTCCCGCACTTTATTAAAATAATAAATGTGCACTCACCAATCATGACCCTCGCTGGTACGGCATTCCACTCGAGCCAAAATGTGATGAACGAGCTTGTAACCAATATAATTCCCGGTATGAAGACCGTGGTGAAGTAGAAGGCACGATCTCGCGTGAAGATGAGATCCACCTTAAGGCAGCTGTAGTTACCTGTTTATGGGTGAAAATAGAAAAAGGAAGATAGGGTGTAATTTCCGTGGTGTACTTTAAGAACTGGCAGAATTCCGAATTCACCAACGCAATATGCGGACAAATCTTTTCAATAACAGATTTCAATGTAAAAAGGACTGCGTCAGAGTGTTGTGATCCCGAACCCTCCCTACTCCCTCCCATTTCGGTGACCAGAGACACGCGCGTCTGGCGCAGCGTTGCCGCGCATGCGCCAAGTCGCCCCCACTCGGAAGGCGAGCGCTCACTGCTGGCCACGTCATCACAATCACATTTCATCACGGCACAATTCCTCACTACTGTCAAGCTCAACATATGTTCAGATGTAGTTTTATTCAGAGGACAATTGTGGGCCTCAACACCAGTCGCGTCCTCGTCGCAAGTCCTGGGTCACGCTAAGTTCTGCTGAGCTTCGATATTGCCTCACCAGCATTCCTATTTTCTAAGTTAATAGTCACCCAGAAGTATTCATAAATAATTTAATTTATTTATTTGTGGGGATATACAGTGAGGATTAGCAGTTATAAAATTTTACAGAGATGCAAACACAAATTGATAGATTCACAGTATATATAATCCACGTTGTTCAGTAGGGCTCACGAAACCATTGGAAACCCGATTTGAGGCTGGTGCGCATGTGTGTGTGCTTCGTAGGCCTGTTCCGCGCCGCGGGTACGTGTGTGTACCTGTGTGTGCCGAATGGCACCCCCGGATACGACCGCACCCCCGAGGGGCGTTTCCCGCTAATACACACACATACACTCACCAGTTCTCCTCTCACGATGGTCCGGGATCGACCCCCCCTTCGACCAATCTGCAAGCTTTCAGGGGTCCAAGTTCAGGTATTGCCCCCCCCCCCCTATTTGCTGCAGTAGACTAGTACCGCGCAGAGGGAGGGGAGATATAATACACGTTATTCAATACAGTAAGATAAACTTAAATCGCGGCTGACTTCAAATTTCACACGATAGATCTAGCATTCTACAATCACCCTGACAGTTACTCAAGCGATTGTCTAATCTATCTTCAACTCGGATATCATAAAAACTCTCCCGTCCGTTTGGGCTCACAGCCACTTAAATAGGGACTTTGAGTGTCTCTTTCTGCTTCGCCCTGGGCCACGTGGGCCTTTGGGGAAACTTCAGTGACATCAATGACTACGTCAGCATTAGCCTCCGAAGACCTACCTCGCTATTTCTACTTTGGGTCTCAACACTGACTATATTACAATACCTACAATAAAGAGACCAACTCATAGGCTGCAATAACGAGTCCCCTGGATAATGGGCCCCGACGCCTAGACAGTCCCAATGTCTAACGAATTCCCCATGTCTAGACTGTTGCAACGTCAAACGCATTCCCCATGTTTAGACGCTAAAGCTTAATTTTCTAGGATATAACGCTATAGACCAACTTACGTGGGTGTAATTTACTAGTGTGGGATACGATTTAAAAGATAAAACAGCTTGAAATTTAACTTCACTTTAATATCACTAAAAACGATTAAATACAATAAAGGGTAGAAGGTCTCCTCGAACAATTTGAAAACGCTTCACATACAAATACAATACGTCTAATGCCTCAACTGAGGACTTCGTCTAACATCTATAAAAGATGAAGAACCTTCTACAGGCACTTCCGCGTCAAGTCTCTAAATTCGAACATCAACCCTGGCGGACGCTCAATTTCCCACTTCTAAGATACTCCCCCACTACTTGGGCCTGATTGGCTAATACAAATTTTGGGAGATGCACCCAAAATTTGGCAACATGGGTTATGACAATTTTCCAACCCATGCGTCATCATCGAGGGTCCGTCAGAATTGTACCTCTAGGGCAATAAACCGATAAAACTAATGATTTCTAGACTACGCCTACTTCACGAAAGAAGGGTCTAGACGCTCGTAACAATACTGCGTCTTAGAACTACTCCAATAAACTCATTTACGCATATTATAAAACTATAACGAGCAAACGTAATTCCCCGGTGTCTAGACATGAGTAAATTCCTGAATTTTTCGATACTACACTAGCACTCCATGTAAAATAGGACATTATATGGCAAACATTTTGGAAAACACAGATTGAATAAATTTATTAGTTTATTGTGATGAATTGTCTTGTAATAAAGTTTGCCGTGATGAAGAGTGGTGTGATAAGTTTGAATTTCTGATGTCATTTTTGACGAAGCTCCAATGTTCGGCAATTTTTTTTAACCCATTTTAATGATAGTTCTCTTCGTTGGGTCCTTTTTGCATTGAGCGTGCGGTTGTTATATTTAGTGGATTAATTATTTTTTTTGGGTATTTTATATAAAATTTACAAGCGCTTTTTGAAGTTGGTCAGCAGTTGTTAATAAGGGAGCTTTTCAGCATTCGCAAGCTGGCCTAAATCTACAATTGCTCTCAATTTACAATCAACGCATGCAATTGTTAGGGGAACTTGGTCGAATGCAAGTTGTTTGTAATGTACTACTTGAACTTAGATTTAGGCCCACTTCGCTGGTGTTTTTTTCTATCTATTTTTATCAACGAGTTGGGGTTCCGGGGACGATTCTTCAATTACGAGATTGAACCGCAAAAAAAATTAATTTCTTTTGCAAACGGAATGTGAAAATTTTGAAGGGACATTGAGCATGGAAACTTCAGTGGCAACAGAAATAGTCAAAATAATAAAAAAAACATGTTCAAATTTTTTTTTGTAATAACTGCAAAATTCGGGGATGGAAAGGTGACCGTTTTGAATATTTGCCAAATTTTTGGCGAGTTTGGAAATTGTGAAAATATAAAAAATTGGTAAATTTGGAGGACATTGACAGAAAAATGGAATATGGAAAATTTTGGATGGTATAGCATTCTTACTGATCGGCAAATTAAAAAAAACCTAACTCAAAAATTTCAAACGACTTCACAAATTTCAAAATGTCAAAAATTTCAAGAACCGTAAAAATTTTAAAAATTTCAAAATTTTTGAAAATTTAAAAACTTTACGACTTTTTCAAACTGTATTTTTTATTCATTGTCAAATAGCATTATGTAGATATCGCGGGAATGCCCAGAATGCGCATTTACTTTCAAGCGATGAAGATGTAAAAAAATCCTCTTGTTCGTTCCGAAAAATATGTTATTGTGATGAGTGCCGAGTGCTTCTTGCAACATGACTCTGCGCATCCCTGCAAAATTCAATTCCGAGAATTCTGAGTGAACGTGGATGAAGCTTCATTGAATATGCCATGTAAGTCGCCAGAGCTGCCTTCGAGTTTTCCATTTCAAATATTTTATAATAAATGAATAAATCATAATTTATTGCTAGACAGCACTGGATCCCCTCTAACTGTATAATTCAGTACGGAAACTATAATCAAAAGAAAAAAAATGGAAAAAAATTCTAAAATTGAAAAATATTTGTCACTAAAAATTTCGAAACTTTTACAAATTTTTAACGTTAGATGGGACTGCGAAAAAATATTGAAAGAAGCGCCAAAAGCATTTTTTTCCTTTCTGGGCTTTGAGAAAAAATTTCGCACAATATCGGGGATAGGGGGCAAAACGGGCCAGGGCTTCCTCATTTTATTTTTCTGAAAATTTTTTCCTCCGTCTATACCCGCCCTCAACTCATCAGATTGAGAAATCATAATTACAGAAACAATTCGCTCAACAATTAATGCATTCACAAACGCTCTCTGCAACGTCCCAATCTGTCCCTTGATTTTTGAAATTGTCAATTACATTCTATTAAACATCAAAGGTTGGGTAGACTAGACACCTCAGTACACGACACAATGTGACTATTTGCAAGCGACATTGAAGCTACGGGGAATGATGGTGATGATGAGGATGCTAGGGCACATGGACGAATATATTAGAAAAACGCCAATTGGTTACATAAAATAAAGCGGAATATGAGAGTCGGGAATCATGGCCGCTAGACTATATCGGATGCCTTAAAGCGAAATATGATTTTTGGAAAAATTTCCATTAAGAAAAATATATTAAAAATATATTCCGTGTTGAATATTGTGATATATATGAGCGTCGCACATATGGCATATATTTTTCCATGTGGGGGAATCCCCAGAAGGAGGGATATATCATTATGTGCTTAGGCGCGAAACCCTCGAATTCAATTCGCGGTTTTCGCGGATCGCAAAATGTTATGTAATTTTGAAGATTTTTTGATGATTGTGAAATACTTTCACACTCGTCAGATAATTAGCTTTGGGCGTAGATGACATGTACGATTTTTTGAGTATCAAGTTGGTAAGCTTGGTCCTGTCTCGCTGGTGGCGCCATCTCTTCCGTTTCGGCGAGCGCAAATGAGAGTCGGTAAAACAGGGACACTCGTGATGATTTAGTCATTACACTCGGTTAGGTGATTTTTTTATTATGGATTTTCGACGTGAAGTGTGCATCAATCAGGGGATTGATCGTCAAAAATTTGAATAATTTGGAAAATTGGAAGAATTCCAGAAAGGTTGGAAAGCCAAAAAAAAATTTGAATTTCGATTTATTCAAAAAATATTTTAAGTGTAATTTTGAAAATCTATAAAATTCAAAAATTAAAAAAAAAAAAGAAATTTCAAAAAAATTAAAAACTTACAAAAATTTCAATTAAAAAAAATTTATGAACAAAAACAAAAATAAAATTGGAAAGTTGCGAAAAAATTTATAACTTTCAAGAATGGCAAAAATGTTAAAATTTGGAAATTTTATCTCTTAAAATGGTCGCTTGCGATTTTGATCGTGGATCTAAAAAAACTTTTTCCAAATTTTCAAGACGAAAATTGACAGCTTCGAAATTTTGAATTCAAGTTTCACTTGCGACGCATCAAACTCTACGAACTCATTGGCTTCCTCGACGGGACCTTTACCTTGCTCCTCAAATCGCCGCTGGCACAGCGAACACTTTGAATCCCCAAAATTCATCGAACTCGTCCTCGTCGTCGATCATCTGGCCGGGTGCTGGAACAGAACAGCCACCGTTCCTTCACCTAAATCTTACTAGCCCACCCCTGATATATGTCTATATACTTGTGATTTTTCTCAAACTTTTCAAAAATAAAAAAAAAAATAAACAATGTCACAAAATTGCAAACTTACAAAATTTGAGACATTTGACAAAATCTAGAAAATTCGGAAAATTTTGAAATTTTTGAAATTTTGAAAATTTTGAAAATTTGGAAAATTTTGAAAATTTTGAAAATTTGGAAAATTTGGAAAATTTGGAAAATTTGGAAAATTTGGAAAAGTCGGAAAATTGAAAATTTAGAAAGTTTGGAAAGTTCGGACAATTTGAGAAAATTCGAAAACATTGATTTGGAAAATTTGGAAAATTCGAAAAATTTGGAAAATTCGGAAAATTTGGAAAATTCGAAAAAATTCGGAATTGAAGAAATTTGGAAAATTTAATAAAAAATGGTGAAATTTTTAAGGGTTAAAAGTGCACAGAAGTAGAGAAATACAGAAATAGTTTGGAGTTTTGAAAAATTGAAAGGATTTAAAAATTTGAAAATTTTTAAAAATTCGCAGAATTTTCTAAGTATGGAAAATTCGAAAAGAATTGGATACAGTTGAAAAATTTCGGAAGAAAAATTGCGAATGTGAAAAATAGGAAAATCCAGTCGAGAAAAAAATTCAAAGATATGCAATTCGAAAACATTTAATTGCTGAAAATTATAAGAGAGAATTACAGAATTTCGGAGGTGCAAAAATTGCGAAAATTTCGCCAGTTCGGTAATTTTGAAACTTTTAACATTTGAGGCATTTCTAAATTTCCAAACTTCCAAATTTTACAAGCCCGCCAATTTTCATAAATTCAAAAAAAGCTTCATAATCTTGAAAAAATTACCAAATTGTAAAAGTTAACATAATGAAGAAAAGCACTAAATGAAAATGTTCCAAAAAATTTCATAAAACTAAAATTATAGAAACTCAAATTCAAAAATATAAAAAATCCTAAAGAAATGAAAAAAAAAAAAAAAAAAAAAAAATTGAGATATTTTAGAAATTTCCAAAATGAAAAAAAAAATCTGAAAATCGTGAGTAGCCCACCCCTGTCACAGGTATATATATACCTATATAGATATATATATAGATTTTTTTTCTGTGATTTGTCTTCTTTTGAGCGTTTTAATTTTTTAAAGGGCACACGTCGAGGTATTAATCTAGATAGAGTCCTGAGCAGTGAGTTGTCAACCCTAGGGTCCTAGACGAAGCGAACCAATTGGTCCAGCGTGGTTAGACTGTTAGATTATCAATCGGAGAAGAGACTATCAACGGTTCAAAATAGCTCAATGATCCAGTGAAAGCACACTTTCATGGAAATAAGAAAAATCTGCGCGGAAGCTGAGCCACCTGTACCAGCGCAAACATCTCCATTTGTTTTTTCGCAAATATCTCCGAAATTAAGGGAGATACCGAAATTTTCGTAAATATCTTTTTTGTAGAGCTGAATTTTTTGTACAAAAAAGGATATGACAAAAAATCAGCTATCTCGGTTCAGTTCCGAGATATCCATCGGAAATCATTATGCCAATCGCGTTTTGCCTGGCCCCTCCATACTAAACTGCGATACGTTAATTGGGGGAAATAAATTAAAATTTGTCTTTAAAATTAAAAAAAAAAAAATGAAAAAATAAGAATATTGATAGTTTAAAAAAATGGAATTTTGGTAATTTTTGAAAATGGCAAAAAATTAGGAACTCAAAAATTTTGAATCTCAATTTTGTTTTTTGTGAAATCAGTTATTTACGAGATATTGAAGTTCCCGGGGAAATTTTGTTGACGACAAAAGTATTATTGTTTTCCCTAATTTAGGGGATGACAAAATGTCTTCACCTCGGCACATCACGCCGACTGCCCTAAAAAAAAAAAAAAAAAAAAAAATGGATGACCAATCTCGGGTTAAATAACCACTCGCAGCGAAACGATTGAGTTCACTCGACAATTTAACCATGACCTTTAGCTCATATTTTCTTCCAGTCAGGTAATTACTACCGACAATATTTACCCTCTCCTCCTTCGCTGGGCCAAAAGGTCAGGGCTTTGTTTCATATTATTTCAAACTGCATTAAGGATGTACTGAGGACGATCTTGAAAAAAATTACTTTCGTAATAATCCCCGAAAATTAATTTTTTTGTAATCTTGAATATGGAACTTATAATAAGTAATGGTGATGAATTGAAAATTTGAGGTTAATTGTGATGTTGATACGTTGTTGACAAGAGGCGCGCGCGTGTGGGTGGATATGTGGGTGGGTATGGGCTGGTGGTGGGTATGGGTTGGGGGTGGGTATGGGCTGGTGGGTGGGTATGGGTTGGTGGGTGGGTATGGGGGTGGGGTATGGGTTGGTGGGTGGGTATGGGCTGGTGGGTGGGTGGGGGGTATGGGTGGGGGGGGTATGGGTGGGTGGGGTTGGGTGGGTGGGTG